>PDUO01000005.1:1122815-1666826 GCA_003008705.1 Pezicula radicicola | reverse complement strand
TAGATATATATCTTTTTAACTCTTATTTTATTAATAAAGTTAAGTATCTAGGTACTCCTTAAGTATTTAAGAAATTATATTTAGTTATTTAAGTATATAATAATATAAAGAAGTAATTTATTTTAATAGAATTACTAATAATATAATAGATTAATTAATAGATTCTTCTATATCTTATAACCCTTCTAGATAATAATAATACTTATTTATACTTATATAATATCTTATAAACCTATATATAAGTAATAACTATACTAGTTTATAAGTTCTATATATATCTATTATTAGAACTATAATTTAAACTTAGACTTACTAAGGATTATATTCTAAAAGTTATAAAATTATAATATAAAGTTTTAGAAATTAAAAACTACTAGTATAGAATATATTACTTTTACTATATTATTAAAATAAATATAGAATAATCTTTATATAATCTATATCTACTCTATAATACCTCTATACTACTAGTTAAGATTATTAGCTTATAAACTAATAATATATTATTTCTAAGAGATAAGAAGTTTATTATACTAGAGGAAGAAGAACTCTATAAGGCTAAGTTCCTAGCTAAGGAATATAAAGAACTAACCTAGGATAACCCTCTTAAGTTTAATAATAGAACTATTTATATAATACTAGATAGAATTACTCTTATATAGTAATAGTAGTACTAAAATCTTAGTATTATTAAAGTTACTAAAGCTATTATATTAATAAGTTTAAGAGGTATAATCTACTAGACTCTAATATCTAAGGATTAATATATAGTCTAGAGAGTCTATAGAGTTTATATTACCTTTATATATTAACTAGAAACTACTTTTAACTTATTATTTACTATCTAGATATCTAACTCTAAGGAATTAAATATAAAAGCTCTAAACTAATATTTATAATAGTAGATTAATAACTTAACTAGAGGTCTTAAATTTATAAAACTTAATTTAAAATCTTTATAATTAATTACTTTTATAGATACTTCCTTTATAAACCTAGTAGACTTATTATTATAAATTAGATATATTATTATACTTATAGATACTACTAGTAAAGTAAATATCCTCTACTAGTTATTAACTAAGTATAAAAGGATTATAAGAAGTATTCTAGTAATAGAGCTATATAAACTAGTATATAGGTTTAATATTATAGTTACTATTAAATTAACCCTTAATAAAGTACTATTAATAGTAATCCTATTAATTATATATATAGACTCTAAATTACTCTATAACTACCTAGTTAAACTTAGTACTATATAAGAGAAATATTTAATAATTAATATTATATACTTATACTAGATATATAAGAGAAGAGAGATAATAGAGATTAAATAGATTACTAGTAAAACTAACTCTACTAATACTATAATAAAGAATAAAGTCTATAATACTCTTATATACCTTATTAATATAAACTAAGTAAATCTAGAAGAGATTAAATAGATTAAATAAGGTAATAGAAATAAGGATATAAAGAAGAAATAGAAGGAAGATTAATAAATAAGGATATAAGGTAGAAAGTAAACTAGTAGACTAATATTAATACTAGTTTTAATCTATAATTAAATATAATCTATTAGATTAATAATTTTAAAGTTAGTCTAATATTATAATATTAATATCTAGTATTTTATTTATTAGTTATTTTATATATTAAACCTTATTACTCTAGCTAATTAGAAGTTAATAGTTTATATTAAATTAAGTTTATTTAGAATTAGTCTAATAGTTAGTTTTAACTATAAGAACTACTCTYTTAGTTATTAGATATTAGTAACTAATTAAATCTAATATTAATAGATCTATATATATTTAAACTAAGTAAGAACTACTAATAGAATATAATAGATTAATTAATAAGGATTAATAACCTTATATATTAGTATAATTAATTATATTAATATATATAAAATAAAGGAGAATTATAATATTTATAAAGGATAAGGATTAAATAAGAGTATATTAAATACTCTTAGCTAGCTCTAGGTTTTTATTTATTTTTTAAAAAGGTATTATTAAAAATAATAATTTACCTTAAAAAGATCTATATATTTTCTCTTATAGATATAAAAAAGAGAGAAAAATTAAATAATAAGAAGAATAGAGATATTATTTTATCTTTAGTATAATAGTTTTTAAGGTTTTCTTTTTAAAATATATAAGAGAATATAATAATTTTAATAAAAGATAAACTAGAGTAGAATTTTAGTTAGTTTCTTTTTTTTTTTTAATTATTTAAATATCTCTTTTAAAGACCTAAATAAGAGATATCTAGTATTACTTAAATAAAGAATATATATAATAGAAATAATCTTAGATCTCTTATAATATACTTAGTTATTTATTTTTCTTATTTTAAACTAATCTTATAATATTTATAAATAAGACTTAAAAGAAAAGAAGATTATTAAGTATTTATAATAATACTATTAAATAGATAGTAAAGATACTATAACTCTAATAATTTATATATATTAGTTTTATTCTATTCTTTATTTATTTTTTATATAATTTATATACTTCTATACTCCTCTTTATACTATTATTATAACTATCTTATTTAATTAAATAATATTCTTCTAATCCTCTAATATCTAATCTTTATACTCTAAATACTACTTATATTATATAACTTTAATTTCTTTTATTAGACTTAGTTTTCTTAAGTATTTTAAAGGTTTATAATCTTATTAATAAAAGATTTAATAGACTATATATATAAATATTCTACTAGAGACTTATAAAGTAATTATTTATATAATCTACTAGTATAACTATTATCTTATTAAAGAGTTCTAAGTAATTATATTAAGTACTAGCTTTTTTATCTTTAGAGTTACTTTCTTTAATCTTTTAAAGTATAATATATCCTAGATATACTCTAATAATAGTCTCTTACTTTTCTCTAGATTATAGTTTTACTCTTTAGTTATTTTTTATAGTTAATAAAGAGATATCTTTAAAAAACTAATAACTTTTTTAATTAAATCTATTATAATCTATAAGACTTTAAATCTAAAGATTCTAATTATAATTTTAAATAAATATAAAACTTAAATATAAGTACTTATATTATAAGCTATAGTAACTATTTTAAAGGTATAATAGTACTGAAATAGCTTGTATTCTATAGTATATACTAAGATTCGTCTTTTTTAAGGTTATAATTAACCCCTGTCACTACCCTTGTATTGTAGGATCTTGGCATTCTTGGCAGTCTCATAACTTTTGGCCGCGACCTCCGTACAGTACCTCAAATTGGACGTGGAGAGGTAACAACAACCAAAACAACAGCAATGATAACATGGCAAAGCGAGTGAGGAATCTTTCAGCCTGTGTCTCCAGCCTCACCGGTGCAGCTCGGCCAGCTCAATGGCAAAGGAGATCGTTCTCTGTATGCCCATCGTGCCTTACCGATGGAGTCTACCGGGAGTTGACGTCAATGCGAACGCGAACTCCTTTCATCGAAGCCTTCAAGAAGCAACAGGAAGAAAACAGTAGGGCTGGTAGTGCGCCAAAGGCTTCAATTGAGACTCCAAAGCAGGACCTTTCGCCAAAAACCATGTCCCAGAGCTATCACAAAGTGGTACCGTACCCCCACGTGATACGTTCCTTTGATCACGTGACTGACAAGCGATGTAGATTTTACCTTTGGCTAGAGATCCCTGGCTATTGGACTCATATATTAATTCATCTGGTCATATCCGTCTTGGAACAGTGATGATGGATTTAGATGCTTTGGCTGGCGTTGTTGCTTATAAGCACGCCTCTGACAATGTTATGACAGTCACAGCAGCTGTCGATCGGATCACGCTCAAACGTCCATTGACCTCAATATGTGACCTGGAACTCAGCGGAAAAGTAACCTTTGCAACTGGGAGAAGTAGTATGGAGATCTCGTTGCAGGTTGCCAAGGCTCCCATAGAAGGAAAAGAAGTCAAAGAAGAGGATGTTTTGATGACTTGTGCATTTACAATGGTGAGTCCACATTTTTTCAGCCCTCCTCTACATAAACACTTACAAACTCAGGTCTCTCTAGATCCCGGCACGAAGAAACCTGTAGCCTTACCACCTTTGAAACCAGAGACACCAGAGGAGCAGCATTTGTTCGAACAAGGCCAGAAGAATTACAACATTAAGAAGCAGTTGGCAAAGTCCACACTGAGAAAGAATACGCCCAACGATGAGGAATCAGACTTGATTCACGCTCTCTGGCTTCGACAGTTAGATTACCATGGTATGTTTATGTCTCTTTCCTCTTAACCAGAGAAGCACTCACAATTTTCTAGATCCCAATACGCCAACTCGCAAACCAGACAATGCTTTATGGATGGAAGCTACCAAGATCCAGTCTGTGCAAATAATGCAGCCGCAGTACCGCAATCGCCACAACTTTATGATATTTGGTGGCTTTTTACTTAAATCTACATTCGAGCTCGCTTTTACATGCGCCTCGGCAATATCACACACTAGACCAGCCTTCATCGCTTTGGATCCCTCCACATTTGAGAATCCCGTACCCGTAGGAAGTGTTCTGTATCTTACTGCACAAGTCGCATATACCGACTCGCCTGTTGTTGAGTCTGGAGATGCTAAAGTGTCGCCCGAGGGCAGCACTCGAATCCAAATCAGAGTTGATTCCAAAATTCGCAATGTCGAGCATGGGGAGACGAAGCCAACTGGGCAGTTCAACTATACTTTCGAGGTGAAGAAGGACCTCAAGATTATCCCGCAAACATACTCGGAGTTTATGATGTATCTTGATGCGAGACGCAGAGCACATAATGTTACTACAAGCTTAGCGTCGCATAATACTGGTGTGGCTGCAGATACTAGCAAAGCTAGCAATGTCATGTCATAATCGGTCGCTGCATGTCTTTAAACTTCCCGGATGATTGATCGGAAGGTATCCTTCCGAGAACGCAGATTGTTGTACAGTTTTCCCTGCCATTGCATTTAAAACTCTGGCGATTGTGTAACAATAATTTACTTTCAAATGCCCGGATCATACGAGTTACTCAAAGTAGTTAGTTACTTAAACTACCTTGTGGCAGGCACTGCAATTTAAGCAAGAAAATACAGTATCAAGTCTCAACGTACGATTTGCGGGGCGCTCTTGGATGCTCTCATTCGTCTGTTATTTATACTGACTTATTGGGTGTAGTAACGAATAAGCACTAATCACGTTGCATTACCGCTTTCCTTAATCCTTCCTTAATCCTTCCTTCTTTCTAGTGCTTCCTACAATGCTGCTTGTCTCGATAGGGAATACGACTTCACCCCTTGTCTCGCGCCTTGTTCATACTCAGATCTAGACCCGGTCTTGTCCTTTCACTTGAAGTCGCCTCGCACTTTATACCTCATCCCACGATCTTCAAATATGGATCTACCGCGTAGTCTCGAGCAAAGCGTAGCAAGGCACTACCGTACAAAGCTGACGCATGGAGAACATCCAATAGGGTTTGGGCTTTCTTGTTTGATTTTCGTTGGTTCTAGCTTGCTGTGTAACTTTTGCGTATGGATCTTTAATCCTAGATATTGGGCATCTAAACGATATCAAAACTTTATCTGATGTAAGTTGCACACTAGATGTAGAATTAATAATACTCTGAAAAAGCCCTTCTAGTTTCCATTGCCAGAAAACAATAAGAAACAAAAAACAAATTAAGAAATATTGTCCTGTATTCGGTAAACCTAGGTAGCTAGCTATGTTTCATTCTCCCCCCTCTTGTGAATTTTAAGTATCACTACAGTCTAACAATACCTTACTCCGTATCTCTTTCACAAAAACCCTCAACCCAACACGGAATAAACCCCGCTTCTCCAACCCCAAAAACCCTCAAGCCTTCGGCAACCCACTCCTATGCAACTTACTCGCCTCCACAAAACTCATCCCTTTCTGAATATCCGCCGCCATCTTCAAATCCGCATCAACCTGTGGTTGCATCAAAGAAATAGCCTTCTCAGCTAAATCCTTCGGTAAACAAACAACTCCATTTAAGTCTCCAATTAGATAATCTCCTGGATTGATCGTTGCGTCTTGTTCTTCTGTTTGGAGTTGAACTGGTGTGTTGGTCTATTTAGTTTAGTTAATGATTAGATATTGTTTTGAGGATGTTTTGAGGGATGGGGGAGGGGGTGATTTACTGAGCTGACTCGAACTACTTCCGAGGGACTTGTTGTCCCGATATCACGGGCGAAGACCTAGGGTGATTTATTTAGCATTATTTCGGTTTTGAAATTTTGGATTGGGGGTTCGTAATTGTGTTGAAAAGGGAAGATCAACTTACGGGATACCCTAAATCCCGATGTTCTTGTAAATCCCTCACTCTCCCATCAACAATAGTACCAACAGCACCTAGGTATTGAGCACGATTACTCATTAAGCCACCATAGACAGCATTTACCACTTTTGGTGGACAGGAGATGAAAACTACTGAGCCGGAGGGAATTGTGTCGATCTTAATGATATCGTATCAGCCTTCATCTCCTTAGAAATATACGGGAAATGAATTCTTTATTCTGGGAAGAAAAGAAGATATGGGAGTTCTTACATAGTGTCCAGCAAACTTCGGTGATTCAGTATCACTCAGTGGAACATATTTAACAGTAAAGGCCGGCCCAACGATCTTAGTATTTCCCATCTGACGCTCAGGTGACCAGAGTGTGAGATTTGAGAGGAATCCCCCGTTTGGATATTTGAGTTTTAGGAGGGCGTCTGAGACATCGCATCTATGTGATAGCATCAGTATGTATGTAGCAGAAGGAGATGGAGTATTTATCACGTGGAAAACGGCTCTAAAGCCTTGACGATCGGATCTTGGGAAGCGGCCATTGTGAGGCGACGGATTGTTTGATTGGCTATTGAGGGTCTTGAGAGAAATCGAGAAACGCGGAAGGGTAGCATGAGGACGTGTCGTTGAAGTTGAAGATTGATGGTTTGAGTTGTGACTTTGTGGTTGCTTTGTCGGTTCGTTGGTTTGAAGGTTTCTAGCATGTGATAGGTTCCTTTCATCCGGGAAGTTCCCGGGGGCTTTCTCCACTGTTAATAAGGAACAAACGTATTGTTTAAGATTGAGTTTGGAGGGAAGTTATTAATTTATATAAAATCAAAGTCCTCTAAATCGCGTTTCATTTTCATCTCGAAACCTCAAAAATGACAATCACTAACTCCATAAAAATACCTCTCCCGCCTCCCCCTCAAGAAATATCCCAGCACAAAATGGCAAAAAGAATTATAATCCGCTCGGAAACAAAACTCACAGCGGAAGATTCGCACAGGTTATAAAGTTTTGCGTTGGTAGATTGTTAAGCATGGTGGAGGAATAGATAATATCAACCTAGAAACTGCAAGTTCGTATAAAATATCTGTTTACAATAGGCTAGTACTTACTTAATGAATCTGTTACTAGATTATGTACGGCTCTTACTTTAACGTTGATGAGAAGGGTCTATGGGACTGATCTGGTTGTGAGGAGGAAAGAGAGTGTTGTTATTTAACTTATTAGTAGTTATGTTTTGGGGATAAGCATATTTCCAAAGATATTAGCGTTGTTTAAATTGGCGATATTGGGAAGATGGTAACTAGGAAGTGCAAGTGGTGATGCTTGAAGCGCCGTTGAGCATGAATAGGTAGGAAGTCTTAAGACATCGAGGAGGGCTAATGTGGCTACTTTACCGGTCCCCGGTGAAGTTTCCTATTCTATAAGATACATTTGTAAGTCAAGGTATTTGGAGGCCCTAACCTCTCCTGTTCTGTCGCGAAATTTAGGCAGATTTACCTTAAGGAATAAAGCACTCATAAAAGCTAGTACTACTCACTTTACACATAGCTTTACTACCTACAATACAAGCTTTAGCTTAATACTTGGATTAAGTAAGCAACTCAAATGAGTGAGTTCCTTAAACGAAGTGAGTTACTATGTCTCTATTTGATAATGTGACTGATATCGTGTTAGGAAATCAATGAATAATTGACCGAAATAAAGCGATTCAGAGTGGTGGGTTAGTTCTCACCCACCGAACATAACAGGCCTTTGTGTCTTATCATAGTTGGGATGCTAATCAGAATCAGAATCATGTATATATATTAAACGGCTGTTTAAGTCAAAAACGCTACCATTTTTCAACAAATAATTGAAGCAAGAGCTAACTCCGGATATTTAGGTGGGTGCACTGTTTATGATCGATTCAGCCACATATTGTCGAGTGCATCCAGAGTCGTTCAGGTAATACACTGAATATCGTTGTAATATTCATGAAATTATTGACCAGTACCCAGCACAGATGAAATGTGACGAACAACCTGATGTGAAGTCATTAATGCTACTCCCTGCTATTATAAACGCATTAGATTTCCAAGGGGGAAAATGGAGTAAAGTAAAACGTTTACGGGACAACTTGGTAATAACTAATTTCACAGTGTCACTTCGTGTGGAGAGCATAGAAGAAGTAGTCTGGAATAAGCAGACTTTTGAGCATCTTATATTGCCAAAAAGCACAAAGACATTAGTTCGTGCTTTGGTTAAGACTCATGAGGGATCCGAAATCTAGGAAGATCTCGTTGCAGGGAAAGGCAATGCTGTGATCCTCTTGTAACTCAACGTTGACGATAGTCCGGCTTCTCGTAATTTTACTAGAAGAGCCGCTTTTGGCCTAGAAGAGAAAGCTAGCCAATTAAGTGGACTGAGAAGCCTTATAATTTCGGCTAAAAAGGTGGCTTTTCTAGCTCGCCGTTTATAGAAAGTGACTTAAATAGTAGACTAAGAAGCCCGAAACACTAGTCTAGTTTACTTAATTAGTGGCTTAGGGAGCTGGCTCTTCTAATTCTCCTAGCTTCTTATAAACTTTCGTTAGCGTTGCTCCTGTTACACGGTGGTTCAGGCACAGGGAAGACTCTAACTGTAGGTACTTTAAACCTCACATCCTACCTTCTTATAAGAACGCTTCGGTGACTATTACTATTCTGTACAGAGAGGTTAGTCATTACATTGTAAATCAGGAGATTAGTATCTAATTCGGTAATAGTGTTGCAGAGAAGGACATGAACGGCAGACAAATAAGAAACGCTGTCACGACTGCGAGATGGTTGGCACTGTACGAGAAGCAACAACTCAGATGGAAACATCCGGATCAAGTGATCAAAATTGATGGTAACTTTAATCGATATCTAGAGAATGTGCATGGGCATAAGGATTTAGATATGGCTCGGGATGAGAAGCTAAGGTGAAATCTGCATATAAGTCGTATGAATCTCCTAGGGTTACTGTATATTGGTTCAAGTCCCCTAAATGTAATACCACTGGTGGATGAATCTTTATTTCTGCCTGGACTTTACCCCGTCATCTCTCTACCTTCTTAAAGTATAATTTTGGTTTGAACGTTGATATAGTTCTACTATGCTAAGATTTACTTTAATATCCTAATAGTACTAGAACTCTATACCAGTGCTCCTAGACGACCATTACCGCTATCCCGTCTAGGCTGCAAGCCCTGAAACTATAGGGCTTCTAGCCTGAATCTGCTGCTTTCGCTAGTTTGCGCACGAACCCCTAGCCGCAGGACCAAGCAAGGGACAGTACTTCATCACTAAACAAACAAGCCTTACTCTCCCCCTAAATAAATGTTATACGGTGGGTCCGTAACGTGGCCTTACGAGTTGTGTAGAGCTAATAGAGAGTATACTAAGATTGTTAGAATTCCTCGAATATAGTGTAAATTCCACGGATTTTACTTAAAGTAGACTTAAGCTACTACATTTAGTCTATATAATTGCCCGAGTAAACCTACACTACGGCCCACCGTATAACATTTATTTGGGGGGGGGGAGTATAGGCTATTTAAGCGGTATTTATAAGTCATAGCCTGCTGTAAGCCTAATGCTACGGTATAGGCTTCGTAGCCTATGTTATTACGACTTTTGGCGGGAACCTCCGTATTAGATGAAAGATAGATATGCCTAATGGGTTTCATTACAGAAGAAGCAACCAATACACCTAGTAAATGCTATGCAACACTGTCTGCTCCGTAAGATATTCTCTATCACACTCGTACACCTAGCCCCAAAACTCCTAAAAAAGTCTATTTGTCACTACGGCACGAAAAAGTAAGAAAAACTGATCATCTAGCATGATGCCCAACGCCCAATCAATCCTCTTTGACAACACAGACGCCTTCCAGCCACCTCGCAAAATTAACACATGGTATATCCACGCCTCTCCAAAATACATCTGCCGCCCACACAATTGGAATCCCCATAACAAAAATTCCTCCCAACCAGCCAAAAAGTCTACCCCAGAACCAGTCTGGACCACCTACAGCCCACCACACATTTGGCATCCATTTGTGCCCAAATGCATCGAGAAAAGGACCATGCATAAGATATAACGCGTATGAGATGTTAGCGAGAAACTGGGCAAGGGGTGTGGTGAAGAGGCGTTGCAGGATAGGCAGCTGTTGACAAGCAAACACAACTTGCATGGATCCCACTGCAAACCAGAAGAAAGAAAGTATGTCGCCACCAGTCGAGAAATATGGGTTTGGAGTGATGGGGACGAGGTGTCTTATGCCGGGAGTTGCGTCGGCGTTTTGATTAGGCCAGCCAGCTAGCCAAAGTGCCACGATGAAGTTGGCCATCCAGAACACAGACCATACTTTTGAACTCACTGTCGAGGTACCATCCCCACCTTCTTTATTCGCGTCTCGTTCCCTGCGCGCATCTTGAATGAGTCCTATCTCTGCGATGAGCATACCACCCAAAAACTCGAAGGCGGCCCAGTGTTGGCACTTGAGGCAATAGATCATTATTCCGAAGAGGAAGATCAATCGAAGTACAGTCTTGCAGCGAGAGAGTCCGCAGATGGTGATGAAGAGGAGAAGCGAGTGGCTCATTTCGATGGGGATGGTCCAGAGATGTGTATCGTATGGCAGAAACTGTGTGATATCCCAATTCCATGAGAATGTGATCCGCCATAATGCATGTAACCAATCCCAAATCTGAGCCGCGAAAGTAGGCTGTGCTCCGTCCCTCCACCCAATACGCAACATGAGAACAACTATGAATGTCGAGGCCGCAGTAGGGAGGAAGAGTCGTAGGCCTCGTCGGAACACCGAGGAGGAGAGTGTTGTGTGCAGATTCGCATAGTTGCGTGTGCGTGCGAGTTTTAATGGTTTGTATGAGAGGACGAATCCAGATATGACGAAGAAGATATGAACCATAGGCCTGCCTGCGTACAGGACTCGCAAGAAAGGAAGTTGTAACGGACTCGAATGAACATGGTCATCCCCCCCTGCTATCCCATACGTATTCATGTACCATGGCACAAAACCCTCTGTAAAATGGCAGAAGAAGACCAGCAGACTGGCCACGCCTCGTAGGCCATCGAGATATGAAGTTGGGTATAATCGTTGTGGCTTGAAGAGTGCTGGTCGTAACTTTTTTTGCACGGGCGAGGGAAGGAGGAAGAAGGCGAATCGCAGGAGGTTGAACTTGAGTCGTGTGATGGGGTCGTCTTTGGCACTGGTGATTGAAGATGCAGGGCTCGATACTTCACTCTGATGAGTGGTGAGGAGGGAGTAGTCGGCCTGGGCGGACGAGTGCGCGGGGAAGAGGCCGTTGACAAGGCTCCGTAGTTGTCGCTCCATGGTGATGATGCTGATGATGATAGGCTACCGGATCTGCACAACACACCCCTGTTTCCCAGCATCAAAATCCAAACAAGGCCTTCTTCGGAGAGTTGCAGGTACAGTATCAACGAAAACGACAGGATGGCATCATGTGTTTGCGCAGGACAAAATAAAGAAAACGAGACTTTGAGGATATACAAAAAGTACAGGGCGCACCAGGAGGAATGTCATTTGAATTCATAGCAGACACTAGGTAAATTGGCCCCTTGGCGCTCTGGGCACGCTAAGTTTGTGGAGTGTCCCAGGTTGACACCCTGGAAGAAGCTTGACTTTCTGGAGGCGAATCCCCCTATTTACAGCAAACCTTCTTTTGACAGCAGCACAGCGTGTCAACGACGACCAGCAGCTTCTTCCTGTTTGTCAGACAACACGAGATAGATGCCAATCATCAACCATGAAAGATATTCACCAAATTTAGGATACAATTATACGAATGGGAAGGGCGTTTCTCAAGAAGGAATAGAGCCTTGGCCACTCACTGAATACGGGTTCAAAGGCCAGATATCTCGTGTCTCAGTGGCCATGCATTCACCCGCTCGATCGGATCAATAAGTAGCAAATCTCCATCCCACCTCTTGGCAACTTCTAAATTCTTGGTTGATGGGAGCCAAAAATTGATTGAGGGACCGCCAATTAAATATCGCATGTGCAAACTAACAAAAGATTTCCAACGTAAACAAAGTCCAGCACTGTATAGGAGCAGACAGGATCTGTATTACAAGAACGCAGACTAAATAGGTAAAGTATAAAGGTATTCTAATAGTAGTCCTATCATAAGGTGTAAAGATTGTCTTCTAAGAAGCAGAATAGTGTGATTCTCTCTCGGCGAACAATATTATTGTTGTCCGCAAATTCGCAGTCTCATGCAATGGCCACAGTACACGATGTCGACGTTGTAGTAAATTATTCGTTTCAATGACTTAGACAGTAGCAATAGTATCCTCTTCCGCGCTTTTACGCAATCCATTCTCAAACCTCAACAGCGGAAGCCTAAAGACTCTACCTTCCAGCGACTCAACGCCTCCCCCTACGCTGACACAGAATTTTCCTTAAGATACAGGATCTTGTGTTAATAATCAGAATTGGTTTTTCTTGTAATAGGATATTTTTAGGAGACTGTGATGAATAGTATTTAATTCACATAGGTAGTTCAGGTTATGTAGTATATAATGGTTTAATTAGCCGGCCCAAAGAAATTTATAGTTAATAGGTAACCTGCTCTTTTTGGCTATAGAATCCAGGCTAAATATCTATCCTTCACCAAAATTGTTTAAACCTCTTCAAATATTATCAGCCGGATACTCCACTTAACCTTAGTTTGTTCATAAGCCCCAGTAATCCAGTATATTTGTTTTCCTAGAGTCGTTGCAGGGACGTAGATCTACTTCGTACTAGCCCAAATAATCCTTATTTCTATGTGAGCGCATCAAGGGTAATTAACAAATCACTCAATCAGAAAGTCCCTTTTTTTTGGTTATATCTAGCTAGTTGCACTTAGACAGAAATAAGGATTATTTGGGCCAGTACGAAGTATGTGGGAGCAGACAACCTTCCCCACTAATGTACTCAATGTATACATTCAACTTAGAAGTTCGGAATCTCTATAACGAAATTCCTAATGCCTAATCAGATATAAATTCTAATATTTCACAGTACTTACAACAGGAGATGCGATAGCCTATTTTTACTATGTGATACATATCTATTCTCTAAAGTAGCTTACATTTTCTGCTTTCACTAAGAAGAGAGAAAGATGAGGTAGTTGTGTAGAGGTAATCAGGCTATTTCGAATTTTCTAAGGGGAACTTTAAAGAGTTCGTTTTAGCGATGTCAATACCTGCCAACACGTGCTAACTAGAGAAACTGAGCAATTGACAAGAAATCAGGAAATATATCAGTGACAACAAGAACAACCGTACAGGCCAAGCATTTTACCAAGTACCTATCCGAATAAATACTTTATGTCGCTTAATCTTTGACAAGCATCACCTCTCTTGGATCGCTAAACTTAAGCCTATTCCATAACCTTACCGCAGGCATACAATTTCGAATATAGCATGTGATAGGTTAAAAAATCCAAATCTAGGTCAAATCGCGGTATTAATACTATCCTCCTAAACAATTAACTTTCTTACAGCACAACTTACTGCTTTCCGACTACGCTCTATAGAGTTTTACTTTTTCTTGGCTCGTACTCGAAATCGTACTCGCATTTACCAGAGACAACACAACACAATCCGAGGAGGGTATTGATATGTATATATAGGTACACAATACGATTTCCCTCTACCATCGCAAGTTAACTACACCACATCTTCCTAAAAATTCACCATAATACTCAACTTATTCTCTTCCACAAAAACAATCTCACGTCTCCACCATGTCTCCATCCAAGCTCTACACTCCTCACGATGTAGTTGCCGACTTCAACTATTGTGCTGCAGATGGCACAATCAGAGATGCAGCTACATTCAAGCAACGTTACCTCGGTATTGGTGATGAATATACTCGCTCCATGGTAGTTCATGACATCCGTGGCCGAGAGGACGAATTCGAACTTGACAGAAACGGTTTCAAGTTTGTCAAATTGCCTATCAAGGAGAGGAATATGAAAGATGTGGATTCTGTTACGACCGAGTACTACAAGGAGATGGAAGATGTGCTCAAAGAAGTGTAAGCTTCCAACTAGAATAACTCATGCCAGATAACTAATGAGCTGGCATAACAGGACGGGAGCTTCTACAGTTCACCTATTCAACCATTGTATCCGAGCAGCATACCAAACAAAGCAAGAAGGCGGTGATCCTCGAGACTTGGCACACCCCGAACTGAACGGTCCATCCGGACATCCACACTGCGACTATTGCGGAGTCCCCGAACTAGTCGAAGGAATCAAAGCCGTAATCCCACTTCCAGACAACCTAAAAAAACTCTTCGATACCTGTTCTCGCTTTTCCTTCATGGGAACATGGAGACCCATCAAGACCTTACAACGAGATCCACTTTGTGTAGCCGACGCAACAACCGTACCGGATTCCGATTATCAACTCAAGGTCCGAAGCGGTAGTGGAATAAAGGGAGGGAATTATATTATGTCTCATGGCAGTAGTGAACCTCAGCATAAGTGGTATTATATGCATGCTATGGAACCTCATGATCTTGTTGTTTTTAAGGGTTATGATACTAAGCAGGATCAACCGGGTTGGAGGTGTCCTCATAATTCGTTTATTATTCCTGATACGGACCATTTGCCACCGAGAGAAAGCATTGAGTGTCGAGCGATTTGCTTCTTTGACTAGATTTACGGTAGCACTGGCTCTTCTAGAAATCTTTGACTGGTCGGTCAAGAGGTACAATTATGCGGTTGCTTTTTATTTTTATTTTTTTTAAGCTACGAACTTTCGACATGTCTAGAGCAATGTTATATAGGTTTTGATATTCTACTTAGAGTTTCAATGTTAATTTCACTCTAGTTGGTGTATGTTTCTGCAGCTTACAATTGATATTCTCAGTGAGAAGCAGCTAATATAAACCTGTTACTGATGTTTATTATAATCAACTTACTGCCGCTCTTTCATACTTGGGGTCTCGCCTTCTCTACACCCTACATTAGTATAGCTCTGCACTGATAAAAACAAGTCTTGGAATCTATCTTCCAGATTTGTGAAAAAAATCCTTTTTTTAGTATCTCCGGAAGCCTCCTTGCTACGGGCCAAGCAAGTTGTCATACTGTACAGTAAGTGGAATCAATCATCGGTGTTCGCTTAGAGACGCAATAGAAACCTCCTGTTTGATTCACAAAAGTGCCGACGTTATTACTAAGCAACATTGTGATAGAGTCGGTAGATGAGAATTAGACGAAAATTGTGGCTTTCGTACCTTCCGTACACCGCCGTTTGTCTTCACCCACTGAGCTGCGAGAAAAGAGAATCGACACTGATTGATTGGCTCCACTTTTGGGCGATAGTCTCTTTATCATCCTCCAGCCTCACCGCAATGTTATGTGCTTCGAATTCTTCCAGGTTGTCTCAAAGTTAACGCAAACTAGGGTCTCACCAGGTTTTCGGATTGGCGACAGGACATAAGTCATGCCTTCCCTTCGAGACTGCTTTGGCGGTCTCCGTTCCAAAGCAGTCTCCGTTCATATGGCCTTCTGTTCCATTCCACTTATATTCCCCAAGAAAGTAGAACGTCAGTTTGGTGGCCGAGTCAAAACCGATCAACGAGTCGAAGATCAAGATGAGTGGAACATTATGGGAAGCTGCTTACGAGAAGTTGAAAGCGGAGGAGCCCTTCCTTATTCAAGATCTTGAAGTTTTAGTTAGAGATGATGTCGATGGACAAGCGGGCGGCAATATCGCTGAGCAAGTCGCTGCCGGTATCGCACACCGAATAAAGACAATGAAATCACGACAATGGACCTACAAATGGAAAGGACGGCCAAAGAAGTTCAGGGATCAATTCAGACATGTGCTCGAGATACTCGTCACTTTGAAAGAGCTTCCTGCGGCTGTCGGAAATATTGATCCTATACACATTGGGATACCAGTAGCTGGGATATCAATTATTCTCAAGGTATGTCGAATTGCGAACCTAAGCTCATTTCTAACGTAGCTCTAGCTTCTTTCAAACGAACCAGTTCAGTATTCAGCGGCATTAGACGGCGCAGAGGCTGTTGCTACCATTATCAACCGGTATGCAGTGATGGAGCACTCAATATTCACTGGAACTAGCGGCGCATCGGCCACAACACTCCAATCTGAATTCATAACAGTTTACGTGGAGGTGCTAAAGTACCAAGCGAAAGTCCTGCGCTACCTTTGTAGAAATACACTCAGTCGGACAACTAGAAACTGTCTAAATTTTGACGGATGGGCTGAAGCCCTTGCAAGGGTCACGCAGGCCGACACGGCTTGTCAAATTCTGGTCAAGACCGAAACCACACTACATCAGTCTCTAAGTCTGAAGAGAATGGAAAATGCTCTTGCCGATCTCAAAGCCAATCTTGAAGAAGCAATGAAAAAATCAGATACAGAGGAAAGAGAAATCGGCGAATGCCTTCAACTCATATCTGATGTTTCAATCCAAAATCAGCATAACGCCATCAGAAGCCGGCTGGGAACGAAATACGAGTCTTCTGGAAAATGGTTGTTTAACGATCCAGCTTACTTGGATTGGAAGCACTCCCCCTCAGGTGTGTTTTGGCTGCAGGGTGCAATTGGGACTGGGAAAAGCTGTGTGACATCCCTGGTGGTAGAACGCTTCTTGGAAGACGACAACATCCAACCGGCTTTTTACTACTGTTCCAAGGGCCACGGCGAGGACAGTTCTATGCATATAATCAGAAGTTTACTGGCGCAAATCATCTCAATTCCCGAACTTATTAATGACCATTTAGAGGAGGACATAACGATACGAGATTGCCTGACTCGCAAGATTTTCAACGACCGCAACTGCTTGAAATTCCTCTCGTGGGCCGTGAAGAATTCCTCCAATGTCGTGTTCGTACTTGATGGCCTAGACGAAGTTTCTGACAAACTCGGCCTTATGGATTTCCTTAAGGACATATGTGCGGAAAGCCCCATCAGAGTATTCATTACCAGCAGATCGGATCCTGTGGTGAAGGATTGCTTTCCTAATGTTCCTGGCCTGATGATTTGTGCCGAGAAGACCTCCGATGATATTGAAACATTCATCAGAGGAGAACTGGAACGACCTGAGCGCCGGAGGCGCAGTGCGATGTCATCAGAATTGGCACAACGTCTCGCAACAGTCTTATTGGAGCGCGCATCAGCAATGTATGGTCTTTCAGTTTCAGCTCAGGCACTAATGACTAATATGAAAACAGGTTCAGGTGGGTGGAGCTGCAAGTAGAAGTATTCCTCAGCAGAACAAAGCCGCTTCGGCATCCCTGGGACATCATACATCGCCTTGAGCAACTAGAATCAAGCTCTGGTCTTCCCGATCTTAATAGTGTGTACGACCAAGTCTATGAGTCTAATACATCTCCGGGGTTGTACGAACGTAAGCTCGCTGAGAAGGCATTGGGCTGGCTTATTGCTACTCGTTGGCCATTGCAGTTAACAGAGCTTGTGGATATAGTCGCTCTGGGGTATCATGGCACTCTAGATAAACATATATCACCAGGACTGCTGCTTGATATTTGTAGTAACTTTGTGGTGGAAGACGATTGTGGATATGTCCATTTCGTCCATCTTTCAGCACGCGATTATCTTCAACAGCGTCTATCCTCAGGATTGCTCGAATACTCCGATGAGATAGTGCATGCACAAGCTGCTACAACATGTCTCAGTATCTTCAAGCATGGAATTCAGGGCAAAAGGAGACGTACAGACTTGCTTCGTATAAACACTCTCCGACCAGTTCCAACTAGCGAGGTCCCTGAGATAACTATTCAAGACGAATTACCTGTAACGACCTCAATCGCAACTCTGGGTCGATTGCTCGCTTATGCTTCTGAATTTTGGCATTTGCATTGTAGTAAAGCTGGGAAATTGCGACATAGACACCCTTTGAAGGAACTATTTGTGGGTTTCATGACCTCAAGATCAGAGCGTGGTGTTTATAACTGGCTCAAGTCGCTTGACTCACAAGAGCACGAGATCAATAGTGATTACTGCTCCAAGCCTCTGACCCCGCTCTTTGTAGCATGCGTTTGGAATTTCCCAGAAGTATATGGGGCCCTACTAAAATCCAAGAATCAATCAATCATAGCATCCTTTCAGGCGGAGGAGCAACAGGGGGAACGAACAGACGCATTGGTCAACGCCAATCGTCAGCAGATTCCACTTTGTCAATTTAAGAATGCCGCTGGGACATCAGCTTTCGTTCTATTAGCCCGCCATGGGAATTTATCATTGATGAAGGCTATGATGCAGCTTGAAGGCGTACCTTGCTGTCTTTCGGCGACAGGCGAATGGGAAAATACGGCTTTGCATGAAGCTGCAAGATCAGATTCCGTCACAGTCACAAATTTCCTGCTCAGCTTTGGACCTAATGTGAACAATCAGAATGGGGGAGGGGATACTCCTTTACATCTTGCATCAGAAAGAGGTCATTGTGCGGTGATTCATTTGCTCGTTGCGCACGGAGCAGACTTGCTTACTCGGAACTATTTTGGCCATACTCCCTTCGATCTTGCAACACATCATGGACATCACCAAGCTGCGGCAGTCTTGCAACAAGCGCAAAGCTATACCTCGCTTTCATTGCGATTCAAACCATTCCAAGGCCGAGCTATACAACCTGTAAGCAGCAAATAAGCTAGTTCTGGAGCCAAATCCAAGCCACCTTTTAATACAATAACTTCCTACGATGGTCAGCATAACTAGCCAGAGGCTTCAAGATAAATTCAAGGATAGAGTATGGAACACCAAGAGGTGATAACTATATAGTAATGACAATCATGTTAAGACTAGTGGCGACTTTCCCCCCCTTATCAAGCTATCAACCTAAAAGGTTGTTATATCTTTACCCACCCCACACATCTGAGTTCCATTTATCATTATACGCCCACCTCACTACTAACTTAGTAAGTTTCCATAGCCATTAAATGTTCTAAATTATATTACGAGACTTTTAGGATTCCCCAGCAAGTTATACAATATTCGTTATCTCTCGAGACGAAATAGAGCAGGGTTCTAATCAGCTGTTACCAATGATATATTTCCACGCCATATTACCTGGGTTAATTACCCCGCTCTTGTCATACCCTCCAACTTCTATTGTATTATTTCGAACTGAAACAAATACACTTAAGTGCTCCTCGATTTCCGAGTCTCTCTGCTAACTTCTGTATTACACTTCCTCAATTTGTTTGGAGCTAACTACGATGTCATCCGAAGATCTAACAGCTATTCTGAAGACTCTTACCCTTGGTCCATCACCCGACTCCAATAATGCAGATTTCGATTCTGTCAAAAAACAGACTACCAGAACCCCCAAAAGGAGGTCGAAGCCTGGTCGGAATCGTCAACGTCTCGACCCAGAGAATAATAAATCTCCAGAGGTTCAAATTAAGCCACAAGAGAGGGCAGCAACATATGGTGGCAATAGTGGTTTTTTATCGAGTTTTGTGTTTCTGTGTGGAAGCTAGAGTGCCAGAATCGGCCTACTTGTAGTAGTAGGACGATCACATGACGGGAGATTATTTAGAGGTTGAGAACAACTTGCGACGGCCAAGTCTTAAGAGACTAAATCTTCCGAAGCGAAACTGTAAGAGCAGAATAGTGTGTAATTGAGACTGGACATTGCCATAAATAACCAACTGTTTCATTTCTTCAAATTACAATAGTTGAAAAGACAATGGATAGTCGCTCTTTGTCCTTCCGTACTACAGATTGTTCTCTAAGTTTTACATGTTAGGCTACATATGAATATGCTTCTAAAATTTGTAGTGTGAAGAAGAGAGAAGTAAAGAGAGGAAAATCACGCTAAAGAGCAAGAACTTCAGTTCATATTTTGCTAGTTACTCTTATCATCAAGGTTAATAGTTGAGTAGCAATGCAGTTCTCTAGGCATAGTAATGGAAACAAAACTATATGCTAAAGGTAGACCTAATAATTTGGATCCTTCTATTAATTGTACTAACAAAATATGTAATCTTATTGGTGCTGAAGCCAAAAAGGACTAACAGGGTTTTAAGCGAGCGAAAAAGGGTTGCAAGAACTTGTAAAGAGCATATTAATTGCAATGTAAATTTAATCCTACTTCTATTGCTAGTTTATTAGATCTTGAAAACTAATACTACTAGCTGATGTCCTCAACCATCTCTCATTCGCTATTACCACTAACCTCGTCTAGTAACCGAGCCCTTTCACGAGATGTTAAAAGCGAAGCTGCCGATCAAGGCAGCCTGTTCAACGACGAGCTTTTATTAGAAATAGATGGAATGTTAAAGCCACTCGTACCACTACCACGCCTTGATCTTGCGAGGATTATGATTAATGGCATAGAAGGTTACCCAATGAGGGAAAGAGATGGATATTTCTTGCGACTCTACC
The DNA here is from genome assembly GCA_003008705.1 of Pezicula radicicola. Taxonomy (NCBI): domain Eukaryota; kingdom Fungi; phylum Ascomycota; class Leotiomycetes; order Helotiales; family Dermateaceae; genus Pezicula; species Pezicula radicicola. The sequence continues at coordinate 1,646,113 of PDUO01000005.1, read as the reverse complement.
CAGCCCGCAAAACTCTGTATTTAGGAAGGCCACTAAGGCTGTTTTATCAGCAATATTGGCAGATTTAAGATGGGTAGGTCAAGGTCAGGTAAAGGTCAGGCGAAGGTTAACTTTCAACCGTAGACCTTCTCGGGTTACATTAACCGTTCGGTAATTCGCAAGACCTAAGCGAATACTCCGTACCCGACGATTAAAAGAAATGTGCAATGTTAGATATCTGGCTACTCGATAACTGAATGACTGATGTATACGTCAATTAAAATAGATATTTGAAGTACCTGTGTATTGCCCGCAGTTGTGATGCCATTTTAGCATATGTTCTATCATATTAGAGAGTTGAAAGAGAAGCAAGTTGATCTCGCCACCAGACCACTGGAATAGATTGGCGTTTTTGGCGATCCAATTGTAACGCGTCTTATAGACATGGGATCCCGGCGTCCCCGGAGACGTGCTTCCCTGACCAATCACTAGAATGAAAACGCTCCCATCTTAAGGGCTGGTAACAACACGACTGGGGCAAACCAGTATTTCAGCTGCAGGAGGCATCCACTTTTGATAACGCAATCTCTTAAATAATAACGCCATACCTACAACCACAATAATAAATTCTTTTCTCCGGATTCATCAATTTGAATGATAACATATAACAATATCATTGTACCAACCTGACGGTCCAGACAAACACCTCTGCACCATGTCAACACCCACTTATCCTGACGAGAAGCAGAAGCCGCCCGTCTTGGGACTCTTGGGCAACACCAATGCGTTTGAGTCCGATAACGACAGCTCTCTTAACACCATCAATGCTCTGGTTACTGAAGGTGAGAATTGGTCCAATCCAACACTCCAAGTTCGTTGAGCTTCTTCGCTAACAATTACCTTGTTTGCTTCGTTCAATAGATCACCAACATGAGATCAAGCTCCGGACCATGTCATGGCAGAAAGCTGCCTGGCTGCTCGCTGGAGACCAAATATGCCTTGCTATTATGGCTCAGTCATGGTCACTCTCGTAAGTTTCACTTGCCGCAGCATAGATTTAACAACACTAACATATATCTCTTTAGCGTCTTAGGGTGGGTTCCAGGAATTATCACCATGGTTGTCGCTGGTGTCCTCTTCTGGATCACCTCCATAACTATGCACAAGTTTATCATGAAGCATCCTGAGATCATGGATATCTGCAAGTTCATTCTTCCTGACCTCATGAATGCGCTTTGAAACTTAGAGGCCCTAAGCTGACATTGGTGTCTCATAGGTGATTTTGGGTACTACGCCTTTGGAAAGAACCTAATTGCTTATGAACTAACTGGATTTATGTTGCTCGCCAACAATATTCTTCTTATCGGTTTCCACATTCTTACCGGGGCCAAGGTCCTCAACACCCTGTCGGATCACTCGCTATGCACCGTTGTCTTTTCTGTCATCTCAATGCTAATGGGTATCGTGATGTCCTTACCAAGGACCTTGAACCATGTCTCTTTCATGTCAATGTTCTCAGGTTAGTAGCCAGCGCTCTCCACTTGACTTCCCTTCCCGACTTAGTTACTAACTATTGGCGTCCTACTTTCATAGCTGCCTGCATGGGCATAGCCATCCTTCTCTTCCTCATCTTTGCTGGTATCGAGAAAGCTCCTCTCTATGGTTACAACGGTGACTACCCAACCGACGGAGCGGTTAGGACCTATGCATTCCCTCTCCCTGGCACAACTTGGGTCGCATGTATGAATGCCGTCTTGAACGTCACATTTCTCTGGGTTCCTCAAATTCTCTTCCCAACCTTTATCTCCGAAATGGAACGACCACAAGACTTCCCAAAATCCCTCGCTGTCCTGACCGCCATTTCCGCCTTCTTGTTCATTGTACCCCCAGCAATTGGGTTCAGATACTTAGGGCAATACTCCACCGCCCCAGCTTTCGGTTCTCTGGGTGTCGTAGCCTACAAGAAAGCTTCATTCGCCTTCGTCATCGTTCCCACCCTCGTAATCGGCGTAATCTACGCAAACGTCAGTGCCAAATTTATCTACTTCCGAATCATGGGGAAGTCAAGACACGCGCACAGTAACACAGTCATCGGATGGGGAGTTTGGGGAGCAGTTATGACCGGTATCTGGGCCATTGCATTTATCTTCTCTGAAGTCGTTCCTAGCATGGGAGATTTCCTCTCTCTTCTCAGTGCTGCCTTCGATTCCTTCTTCGGCTTTATATACTTCGCTGTCGCTTACTGGCAGCTTTACAAGGGAAAATTGTTCGCTAATGCTGGGAGGTCTGTCATGACTGTTATTCATGTTTTTATTATGATGTGTGGACTGTTCTTGCTTGGTCCGGGCCTTTACGCCGCTGTAAAAGCTATTATTTCTGATTACTCAGGTAGCACTACTCCGGCTTTCAGTTGTGCTGATTTGTCTATTTGAAGGGGGTGTGTTATTAGAAGATTAAAGAATATATAGATTCTTTGTAATATTACGAGATGATTCGCTTATGCAATTTTGAGTTTACAGTGACTTGCCTTTTCTCTGCTTTTTTGACGCTTAGGCCACCCCATCGAAATAATTTAATTAATTAATTGTCGAAAACACTACAGAACTATTTAAGACTATTATAACTTAGGTAACTCACTTAATCCGAGTAACTTATTCACTCTGGGTAACTTACTTGATCCGAGTAACTTATACATTCTGGGTAACTCACTTGATCTGAGTAACTTATATATTCTAGGTAACTCACTTGATCTAAGTAACTTATAGGGTTAGGGTTAATAACTAATACTCTAAATCTTATTATAAGTAGCTTAAATTAAAGCTATTAAGTAGAACTAACTAACCTCTAAACTATAGATACTAGTATAACTTTCTTGTCTAGAGTGTGGGATGGCGCTAGTCCTCCCTTTTCTGCCCCCGTCTCAATAGGATTATCTTTTTTTTCTCTCTAGTGAGCAGAATAGAAAGATCTAAGTCTATTAGATTAACATTTAATCTGCAGTTTTTCAATTCGCTCATTCTGTGCGTTCAAGTTCGGTAGGACAAATGTGGCTATGTTCAGGTGCATAACTGCGCCACCACCAGCCTTGATAAGAGTAACAAGCAAAAGAACTGCAAACTTCTTGTCCTTTGGCGTCGCTTCTCTCTTTTACTATAGATTTTGCAAGCACATTCACGTATTGCCGAGGATTTACAACTTAGAGGGCCTGTTGGCCGTCAAGTTTCCATCCGATATAATGTTGCCAACGCTTGAGAGGGCCCTTGTGAAGAGTCTTGGGTTTTCTGAATCGGATTCGACTAACATCTCAGTCCCATACATCAACTATATAAAGAACAGACATAATAACTCTGATACGATTGGCGAATACATATCGCTCTTTACGCGGATAGTTCAGGACTTCTCGGACGATAGAACCTCGCCATGCACTCTCCGATCATATGTGGACTGTATTTGCAACTCTGAAGAGCAATTTTTCCAAGATGTAAAAGAGGGACGATTACGCCGCGACCTCGTGATAGATACTGTGCTTTATATTTTGGGGATTTGGACTACAGCATGGAGTTATTTCGTAAAGGCAGGAGCTCATAGGCAGATCCAGCTTGCATATTGTATTCGACAAGGGAAGAGTACGGAAAACGAGTGTGATGCCGCACTGGATGCAACACTACCAGAATTATTGCGCGGAAGTGGCTTGATACCTGTTCCCGAGTCTCCCGGTATAAGTGCGATATCTACAGCAATTCCAACTCCGGCCTTGGATCCTAGGGCGGACAATGCAAATATTCATCTTTTGCAAGATGTATATAGTGACTTTCTGGAAGCGGCCTGCATCAAATCGACACATCTTAATGCCTACACACTTTCCTCACTTGCTAACACACGTATCTCATGGACTCTGAATTTCTCCAGGCATCTTCTACTTACTCCTCATGCCGGATATCATACGCTGGAGTTATTTGCACTTCCTTGTGCTCTGAAAGGCGGATCTCTGTTGCGCGTTGGTATACCAGCAACACTTATTAATGAAATACACGCGTCCTATTCCGTACTTTTCAATTCGTACGGCACACGAATACCGCATGTAAGATATGGAAAGGCGGTTGGTCTACATCTTTTGTGCTGGTGTCGATGCTGTTGTCTCCATCGCTTAAGAGGTCGTGAGCTGGATATCCTGAGAGGGAAAACCAGGCCGGGGAAGAGATTCGGCGGGAAGGCAAATGATGAGTTCGATACCTTCTTGGTTGACCTTATGATACACACTGAACCTGAGGACTGGAGCCATGATCTATTTCCTCATCTCTGGCCTAGGATTGTTGCATTGGAGGAACATCTGAATTCTGCTAAACCTTGGAATTTCTGGGTATTATTTACAGACAAACGCGATACTTTGCAGTTTTGGACATTTTTGTAAGTTCTCGATATTAAAGCGTTGCGATGAGGGATCGCTTCCCAAGCTGTCAGAGGCTAATGGTGACAGGTTTGGTACTATTATTCTATTTTTGTCGTTGTTGCAAGTCGGGTTGGGAATTGCTCAAGTGATTGGATCATTCTAAGACCAAAGAGCGGGACGGAATGTATCAGTATAATTTGTTATGTATTCATCATCAAACCCAAGTATCATAGGATGAGATGGTCGTTCCGAAGCTCTCGCGGCACTTTGAAAGCACCATAAAATGCGACATATCCTTTTCTCAATCTCGCATCGAGGTCACTCCCTTCCATCTCGTATGTCTGAACATGATTGGATCTCTGAACAAACGATTGGAATCCTATCACACCTGGACCCACGGTGTTATCAGACCTTGGGCCTTCGGCATAGAGCGCTAGCCCACTGTTCCCCCCTGGAATTTCAAAATCAGGTGAAACCCGATATAAGATGGAACGTGACACGAGAGATTTCCAGACTTTAAGTTCCTCGTCTTGAAACTGATCACTTCTTCTATGCAGCGACAACTGGCGTTTCTTGTTTGCGTATAGCTTACTGTGATTCTGAAAGATGCCTTCGCCAATAATCTGGACACTGATAAGCACAGTTCGATGGGCCACTGTTTGATACACGTACCAGACATTGCGAAGGCGTAACTGATGGTATCGTTCTAGCCCCAGAGTCTTCGTCACTTACAAGGATGTGAAGGTTATTGGGCCTTTCGCGTAGATGGTGCCAGGCTGATCTGCCGAGCCACCCAAGGTTTGGAATGGGAGATTCTACCTCGAGAGCTTTACTTTCATCAAGTAGATGTACAAGGCTAACATCATGCTTAAATCCATTTGGATATTCCTCGGGATCAACATCAAAGCTTTTATGAACTCTTCCGACCTAGTGGACACCACTGGTGAGTGAACTAGATATATATATCAGAGAAGCGGACCCATTGACTTACCTTTATTCCTTCGACAAGAACGTCTACCTCTTCATGCCAGTTGTTGCCCAAAGATTGCTGTGAGTTACTAAAGATACGACGGAGAAATGGACCTCTATCCTTTGCGAGCAAGGAGCTTGTAATTACATGTGTGGACATAGTTAAGTAAGTTTTCCCATCTTTAATCGTTCGAACTCCGATTCTACCTGTGTGCGTTTGCTTTGAACTCGAACTCTTAGCCCGAGCCTCGATTTCATTTTCTAGCTTGATGGAGGAAGTCGACGTCTGACCTGACGAGCTCTGCGAAGCAGCCGATTGAGGGTGGTTTCTTGGTCTTCTCCGGGTCCGGTGGTCGCTCGTTCTCGCGGTAGGAGCCATATTACTCCTAATATAGCATACTTTTAAGCCCCCAAAGTAATTTGGTCGATATGAGTACGCCCAATCATAGTTGAAGTGTTTCGGAACAAGTACCTGAAGAAACCCATTCAGAAGGACATAAAAACCATATGCCTCTGGGAATTCTTGAAAAGCCACTGCAATTGTCTCAATCTCTATCGGTGCCCTTGGGTCAATCATCGTTGACAAAGGATCCTCCGGAGGAGCGACGGCACCACTCAAAGGGTAGCTATGTTCCACAGGGATGATCACAGGTGCTCCCGCGATAGTGAGAGGAACTCCGCTGCGTGGAATATCCATGCTCGGCGTGAATGTCCAGCATGATCTACAATACTCGATGTCCCACCTCAAGAATTCAGGGAGCAACGGCCGCAAATCCTTCCAGTTATCATCAGAGAGAGTTGCTGATTTATCCATAAATAGATGAATTTCATCATTAAATAAACCGGAACCAGATTCCCCGCTTTCAAAACTTAGGTTATCATAACCGTCGTTGGCTGGTGACTGAGCAGTGAGTACTAATGATGCCTCTTCGTTTGATGTCAGTGCTGGTGTAGAGCTTTCCATAGTGTTTGAGCTCGCTCCTGAGGTTAAGTCTTGTTCATTTTCGGACAAATCATATGCAGCCAGGTCGTTTATTATATGGGGCTCTCGAATTCGTACTTCTAGCGTAGTAGAGCCTTCGAGGCCTAGTGAGCTTAATGAGGAATCTAAGTTAAGAACCTCTCCTAGAATGGTAATCTCAAAATTAGAAGGATGATTTGGGACACTGGAAGGATATTTCTGGAGTATCTCGGCCTTGATTTTCCAAATAGGGGCGTTTGATGACGTTAAAATTCTAGGAAGCTGATCACCATTTGGTAGTTGAATACGTAGGTCGAATATAGCAAGTCCTGTTAATCTGACCTCCAAGGTCTTCTGTGATTGGAATGATGCAATGGCTCTGAGCTGTTCATTATTTTTCAGAGATCTTCCGTTATTGTAAAGTTCTATATGCGACATGGGTATCGATGCTAATCCTCGGTCGGATAATGTTTCTCTGATGGACCAGACTGTAGCTGACTCGGAACATTCAAGAGTTTCCTTGACGCCACCGATGTATTCTAGATCAACCCTTATCTGCTGCGCATTGTTTTGGGATAACCCATAGCTTTTCGGCATGATTGACAACTGGAGTATGCAGTCTCGGTCAATATAGCAATCTGCGAGAATGTCCGAATCCAGAAGAAACTTCGAGTCTAGAAGGAACCTTATTCTTGGAGCAGGAATTCCACTTTTAACTTCTACAAGACCCCTGAGTGTCCGGATCGAATCTGATGATATTACAACTAGTGGGATGGGTGTATCATCCGGACAACCAATGAAGATAGTGTATGGTCTGCTGTCTATTACATGTAAACGAATGATCGACTCTTCTGATACGCCTAGCTCGTCGATGTCCCTTTGGTCTTGAGAGCGTAGTACATCGCGGTTCAAATAATGAGTGAGGCGTTGCCTAGTGATATCGTATCCAAGAGCATCCGCGATGGCTCTTTTCAGGTCTATTACGCTCGCTTCCTTATCGATTGACACGAGTCTAATGATATGATCACTAGTAATTACTGGAACTTGGATTACGGAAGCAGAGTATTTCTTTTCCTTTTCGGCCCTTGGGTTTGTGATGAGATGTATTTTTGCTCCATCTCGGATGCCGTAGTTGGTGATTTTTGCCGTTCTCTCAAGTCTTTTGCCCCCGTAAAGTAGATCATGAGTCCCTCGCTCAAGTTTCCATTTGCGTGATATCTTGGTATAGAGCTGACTGACGGTGGTTTCAATGTCAACCTCTAGTTTTAACTTTCTAGCGTTCATATCCCTAACAGATATCACCATCATGCCAGCCGAGCCAGCATGAGCAACCGGTTGCGGCTGTAGAAGTGGTGAAGCCATAATACCAAGTGTGGTAGAGCAAGTGTGAAAGGCGTATTGTGTTCTTGAATTTGGTGCTCGTAAATTTTGATAATAACCTTATATGGAATAAGATTGACGATGATTATAGTTGTGCATGGAAGAAGTGCGTATCTGTTGCCTATTTTTTTGGGTCCTGGAATGGAAGGCTTAGTGCTTACAGCTAGTTAGCACAGCCTTCTGACACAGTTATAGCGTAGCATATGTACCGTACTGTACAACTAACCAATTATGGCGCTGATGGCTCCTTGGCAGCGGCTCACAAGGTATTATTCAGCGAATGAAGAATAAACGAAACCTGTGCCTCGTGCACTTATATAATGTTCCATAGTCTGTACCACCTGGCCATCAAAGCCTTGGGAACAACTACCTACAATACAAAGTATGTAGTCCTCCAGCCTTCTATCATCTTTGGGAAATATTACCACCCTCATACAGGGATACGATGGACCTGGAACTGGAGCCCCTCCATTAGCCGCCGTTATCTCGTAGAACGAGCGATATGAGTATCCCGCGAAAACCAGTACCAAGCTCCACAACCACTAGTATCAAAGGTAGCCATTTTCAGAAATAGAACAAACAGAGGAAGCGCACGAAACCATAGAAGCCTTTCGGACTTAGATGGCACTTTCTGGGCATCCTCGCAACGCTCTGAGCAATACGTCTTACTGTACTGTACTTGTCTTGATAACAAGGATCAGTGATCGAAATAATGGCTTGATACAAGTGGAAAACCCAGATCTCTATAATTACCTTCCAGTCATAGTAGCAGTTTTATATTCATTGTTTTGCCAAGTCGTGGACTCAGACACCTGCCGGTATGAACCATTCCCGGATCTCTCACGACCTCGAGGAATTCTAGGAGAGGATATCTTCTTTAAATATCCGTATGAAAATTCCTTCCTTGTACCCTTCATCGCGTTTCGACCAAAAGAACTCAGGTGTAGCAATATGCACTCTTGTATTCTTGTTATCGTCAATAGCGCTCGGCTCATTATCAAGTTCTCACATGGGTGTCAAAACGATCACTCTGCCTGAAGTTGTCAGAATCAACAGTAGGGAAATCCCAACCATTCCACTCGACAATCAGAACCTCACCTTGAACAGCGAATATCTGACGCAGGCCTTCTCGGTTCTTCTACAAAATGCTGCTCTACCGGCCTTTACAACTTTGAGATATAACATCGCTCCTTTCGGTTCAGCAGGTTGTAAAAGCTGATTCTGGCTCGGGGAACAGAACCCTGACAGCAAATTCTACCTCGTACTGGACGGAGCTCAATTGTAGTTCCATAACCGGTCAAAATTTCACAACTTATCAATTTACGCTGCAGAATGATACTGATATCGAACTTGGTGCTCCATCAAGCGGAAGTATTACGTTTCCCAGTAAAAGAAATATCGAGTTGGGCTAGAACATGAGATTCAAGCTTACCGGTCAACCCCAGACAGAAGCGAATGTCTATATTGAATCGGAGTGGTTGGATTATGTTGTAAATATGACTAGCACGGATAGCCAATATAAATATGTTACCGGATATGGAGATAGAAGAAACTCAGATGGCGATTGTCCAAGTTGTTGGCATGCTGCTACCATACTTCAAGCTATATCTCTGGCTAACATTTCCTACTACGATGAGCATATTCCATCTTCCGCCGCACGATACAATACTAGTCAAAAGTCCGTTGTATGTACTGCAAATTATTACACAGCTGAGACTCTTATTGGAGTCAGTAGCGATAATGGAACACTCATTTGGCTGGATGAGTAACGTCTGCAACAAAGTAGAACCACAATGGATCCAAAACTCTTCAACATAAATCATTTCGAAAGCCTATTGGCTGGCTTGCCTCCAATTTTGCTACTCCGCAAGAACCAGCCAATGTCTCCTTCCCCGACCAAATTGATATTTCCCCTGAGATGTCAATTGGAAAGATTGCACTTGAAACGGCTCCAGACTAAGCAAGGCTATTCAACAGTCCAGAGGACGCTTTCACCATGTTATTAGACAACGCATTTGGAATAGCCTTTGTGGTTGCACATTAATCTGTGTCTGGTTCGTCTTCTTCAGCAACATCTGGCACCTCTACAAGAATTCAAACTCGGCTTGTGTCAGCGGTGGTCGTTATTACTCCTTTTATAATAGCTTCGGAAGCAATACTGAGCGTTTGACGATATCTGCTCTCACAATTATTTTACTTCATCGAAAAAGGGACAGCATACTAAAGCACGATCCTCACTCAATCTCGGCAATAATAAGCTTAAAAGCTGACGGCAACGGTGATAGAGGTCGCTTTGGTCCGCTTTCAGAGACGACTCAGCGCCATACAACCAAAGATCTCCAAGAATCGGTCAGAGGTGAAGATTCAAATTCCGTTCAGGGAAGACACCAACAGGCCAAGCATCTACACTATTTCAGATTTGCAACCTGAATTCATCGAAAAGTAAGTTGTTCTATACCTACGAGTTTCGTTGTCGCTTAATTGGAGTACCTCACTTCATTTGAGCACTACCAATTTGTTTGTGGAGGTAGCTCGCTTGCCTTGAGTAACTCGGCACTGTTCAGCGAAAGATTCGTGAAATTAAGCAATTTATAAACTCGTCAGCACAGCTCCTATTGTTCACATCTACCTACTATTCAAAAGACTAACACCCACAAAGGAACAAGCACAGCTACAACTGAGACAGTGGCTGCCAAAGGAGGTTCGCTCGGAACCGACCCCCTTCCACTTCTGTTCAGAATACCTTCAGCCGCCTGTAACTACACCATCCAATTCAACAGCGACAAACAAATTCTCAACGCAACCGAGATCCCAAACACCGCACAAGAGAATACGATTTTTGCCGGGGGATGGCAGAACTTTATGGGACCAGTCAGCGAATCTTATATAGATACCGCATACTGGTCCAGCCAAATCCATAATAATGACCCCGAAGGAAGTTCCCGTTTCGACTGGGTAGGGTTATTAACAGCATAGTATCGAGACGCGAAATATACCGAATATAAAGATCGCACTGTGGCTACACTAGGAGACTCAGCAAGTGCAGTATATGGAATGACCTTCGCCATTTTCTTCTCTCAATACCCAGATCAACTCTTCGATTCTCAAGCACCAGCATCGTCAATCCTAATCCAAAAAGTGTTCCGACAAGCACGACAAGTACCATCAGTACCCATGTTCGCAATAACATTCACCCTCCTAGCACTCTACATAATCTCCTTCATAGCAATAGTAAGAAGGAGAAGAACATGTTATGTACCTAGACTATCTAAATCTCTCGGTTGTATAATCGCATATTCGTTTGCGAGTAGTATGTTAGTAGACTTTGAGGGGACGGCGAATATGGGGAGTGGGGAGCGAGAGAACTATTTGGAGGGGTTGGGTGGTTTGTTGAGAGGAATGGAGAGTTGCATCAGGGGATTGAGTGGGAGCCTTTGTTGAGGACTTGATTTCCGGTGGTGGATTTGTGTGTGTACTGATTATGAGTTATGAATTATGATTTAAATGTTATAGATGATACCAAAATACGAACTCGCTAGAGTACCTCACTTCAACTTTTTTAGATAACTTATACTATACTCGCGTAACTATAGTTTACTCATCATGTTCATGCCAAATAATCTACACTTTCTACCAGAATACTCGCTATAGACGATAATAAATCGATCGAATAATCATAGCCTTCAATTATACCTACTGGTAAAATAAGCAATATTGTTGGTCTGAGTGCTGAATAGGGGGACTAGCGCTAATCTAGCAGCCTAAGCGAGATGACATAAATATGGGTGGCGCAATATTGTGCTCGATCATCTCAGTAGCCAATATGGAAGCAGTGCGCTTATCACAGCTATCAAACCGTTCTAGCCATATTTTACTCAATGTTACGATCTTCATTTAAGAAATGTAATTATTCGAAGTGTGTTCTCGCTATAAACTACCGTTTTTCGTTACACCTTTCTACAACATCCCGTTCATTCCCTGGAAAACCCTCAAACCTCAAATTCAATAGAGCGATATTCACACCACTTCTTTACCCATTCCCCCTCCGCCGGGAACGCTCTCACAATCTTCGCCAGTCCCTGTTGCAAAGTCCAACCATACTCCCACTTCAAATCCAGTAGAGGAAATAGAGCTCTCGCTTGATCGATATCAACATCAGTGAAGCGGCCCTCACATCCGTAGTAAGCAATCTCCATCCGGGTGCTTGAGGGATATGCACTAAGTGCTTCGTCACGTAGAGGCCAGAGACGCCTGAGGAGTGCATAGTATCGTTGTTCGTCGTTCATGACATTCTTACCAAAGAACTCGATGATCTTATCAAGGTCAAAACTAAAGTCGCTGGTTTTGAGAATAACTTTCTTCGCCAGTTTAGCTTCGATAAAGGTCCATACTCTTGTCATCCAAAAACTCAAGCCCAGAATGGCGGCAACATCTACTGGACTCCTGGTTCTGAGGCGGAGTAACAGCGTGTCGAGGACCACCAACTGATCGGCTTTTGTGTATATTGAGTGTAGAGTATTTATTATGCCAACCCTAAGCTTTTCGATTTCGTCCTTTTCCGACGCAGTCATATCCTCGAGGACTTCTGGCATGGCAATCACATCGACCAAGATCCACTCCGCTTCACATCAGTCGAAGAACCGGAGGAAATGCACCCTCGAAATTCCCATTTTGCGCAATGACAAGTCGACTGGCCCCCATGCATTTGGTGTCTGCCAACCCATTGTTTCTCCCCAGACATGAGACATGACGGTATATCCCGACTCTCTGATGCTGAATTGACCATTTCGGTTTATGCATAAGGCGGCCTCCTTTTCGATTGACTTCTTAACAAGATGCGGCAACTACGAGATCATGCAGATGTTACTTGAAAGCAGGGTTCCTATTGAGGTCAACGTGAGAGCATCCGAGAATCTTAAGACGGCTACACCATTGCATATGGCTGTGGAGAAGAAACAGCCTACGGTCGTTAAGCTGTTGCTTAACAAAGGCGCTGATGTAAATGCGAGGGACGCAGCGGGAGATAGCCCATTGGACTATGCACTTGCAGGTGGACACGACGGAATTCGAGCTATCTTAACAGCTGCTGGAGGGAAGCAAAGATAGACCGCCAGCACATGAGAAAGCAAGAGTTGAGCGACGATTCTAAGTAGGAAAGAGTTGTTTGGTCGCTTCCAATTCTACAGTGAGGTTGAGGTAAGAAGCCAGGCTATTCCAGATATGGAAAGGTGCTAGATGTTGCTTCTTAGTCACATGATCGACTCCAATTCTTAACAACTTGATACGAAGTGGGAACATGGATTGAACCTAGCATAGCAATAAATTTTGTTTGGGCTGATATTTCTTCCATGTTGGAATGCTATATGTTCGGCGAAACATTTGACCTCGTCCACACAGGTTGACAACTTGCATATCTACACCCCCTATACTAGTTGGATTAGCGAGATATATTCTTCCAAGTACTCTTGCCATAGAATTGAAGTTGGGATACTAAAGTACTAAAATAGCCTGACATAACTGGCTTTCATGAGCAACTCACTCAATTTGAACAAGTCTTTTTTTTCCCAGTAATTCTATATAAGCAATTTCCTACCGCAAGTAAATGGTGTAAAGTAGCTTCCGCACTTGCACCAACTAAGGTGGTTTTGTCATTTCTGTAAGGTACTAGTCTTTGCAGTTCTAAAGGTTAGCTTCGTTAAGACGGTAACTTGTCTTTTTTCCCGTCGCATACAGCTAATTTCCAGCGCATTTATGGTCCTTCCGTTTCCTTCCAATTACTACAATCAACTGATGTCAAAAGTCTTCACCGCAGCAATGAACACAAGTTATAGGAACAGACTCGCCATTTCTTGCAAGATTGTAATTCTACATCCTCATGACTATCTTCGAATACATCATACACGATCGAACAATGTGCAAGACGATTCCGCGCTCAGCCCATGTTATTAAGGAAGAAGAAACTGCAGAGTCTGTGTTGGATAGACAGGACGCGAGAGTATTCGATATCGGAAAAGACTTCCGAACAGAAAATACCAGTACTTTAAGTAGGCTGTCGCAGACCTGTAGACAGGCACGAGATGAGGTTGAAAAAATGGTTTATTACCAAACCTTGGTTGAAGCGAAGTCCACGTCCTGCCGTTGGTATATTCGATCCAGAAACTACTGTCTTTTGTTTCAATATGGCTTCATCCATGGAGGCAAGCAATCAGGGCCATGGAATTATATAAGCAATAACGAAGAAGATAATGCCCAGGAAGTCCATAATTTCGAGGCTTTCTTTCGTGTCACCTATTACAGAGAGGAAATTCGACATCTGAAAATCAACTTGGCATGGTCAGAGTGTCAAGCTTCCAACTTTTGGGACTGGAGTACTAGAATTTTGGGAGGTTTCCGTGGGAGTCAATTTTATGACTTTTTTGTGGGTGTACTTTCGAGCAGTCTATGCACTGTAAAGCATCCACTCGCACTGTACTCAGGAAAATAAGATAGTTTGAATATCTTTTTATCCTATCCTACGAAGAGAAGAACATGGAAGTGTATGTTCCTGGATGAAATATAGTTACAGGTTAAAGGCAAGCATAGCAATTTCTAAGCTTCAGATATGGAACAGCAGTCGTGTGCTCTGAATCCATACTCTTAGATGTAGCTATAATAGCAGTACGATATATTATACTGTATTCGGTCTTTATTGGTTGGGATGTATAATTTGAAAAGCAGCTCTACGACAGCGGAGTACTCTAACTAGTTTCGAAGAGCGGTCTATTACGACGGAATTGAAGGAAGGGCCGCTAGTAATTATTATAATGCATACCATTTTTGGTATTAACAAGATCTTTCTAGGCCATAGAATCAAGCGGTTATGGGTTGTTATACGTCCTGTAAGCTCCATGTGGATGATTCAGCTAGTCTTGAATAGTTTCATGAGCTATGAGGTTTAAATAGACCACACTGTCATGGACGCAAAGCACGGTACATAGTGCAGTCACTGGCAAGGTTATTTGAGTACAGCAAGTTTAAAATATCTGCTGCGCATACTTTTCGGGTAAGGGAGCATTTGTTTTAATTGTTAGTTTCGATGAGAATAGAGTAATTGACTCGACTTGAGTAACTGACTTGAACGAGGTATTTCATTTACTTTATCTCGGCCTTAGGACTTTCCACAGCACTTCTTTTACCAAGTGCCTCATGCATGCATCATCCATGAGCTTTCCAAAACAAGATATTCCTTGTGGCAACAAAATAAAATGGTAAAGTTCTGGGGTTTCTACCGACGGTTAAACAACCACAATAGAATTGCTAAAAAGGTGTTTTTAGGACGCCTGGGAATGATATCTGAAACCTATTCATCACTCCTCGCCATAGAAATAAAATATCTTTTGCTAGAAATCTCCACCACAATCAATAAGTCGCTAGGTATACCCTAAGCAAACCCTAGGCAAAACTCAAGTACCGTACAAATTGGGTTTTAAGAGATCATTTTGATTAGAACAAGTGAGTTACTCAAATTAAGTGAGCTACCCAAGTCAGAATGATCTCTTATAAACTAATTCATAAGGTATAATGGCTAGTGCCAAGCAAACGGAATTTGAAGCCTCTGGCAACATTTGAAATATTTTGATTAATTTCCATTGCCTGACAACATTAGCCCTTCTATTGATATATCATCATTACATACACTGGAGACTCCAACAAGCAGAATTTCTTTACTCACAACGATTTCGGTTTTTAGGTTTCCTAAATCATTCTCCGCCGTATTGTAGAACCTCATTTTTGTCTAAGCTCTTATCAGTCCCAGTAACTTAATTAGGGTATCTCTACCAAACGCCTTCGTATCCCCTAGCACTTTTTTTTTTAGGTGCTTTCATCTCTTGATTTTCCTACATTGTTCGCCGCTACTCTTTACAACAGACGGCCATAATGCTTCTCAACCAATCTTCCGGCAGGCAAAAAGGTACGAGTAAGATACTATGACCCACCGCCAGGTTTACCAAGGGAATCCAAATACCTCGCTTTGCTTACTTGACACTAACGTCCCGCAGCAATGCAAAGATAACTCATGGTCATCCGCCACAGCTCTGCTTGTTATATGGCTGTGGGTACAACTTACCTGCATGTATTTCGCTCACTCGCATCGATAGACCTAACATAATTCCCTCTTTTTTTGAATCCATAAGTTACGAGACTTGCCCAAGCCACCTACTCGTAGATCAAGACATTAATTTACGTTGGATGTTATCACAATGTATCTTTTGTGAGATCTTATTCTAACAGAGCACCCTGCTGTTGCCTCACTAAATGACTACGTTGCTTTAATATTTTTTTTAAATGTACCATCTACTTTTTTCGACATCTGGGCGGTGAACAGGTTATCTGTATCCTACATTTTCCGAGCATATTATCATCGGAGGAGTCCTTTTGCATTCTCATACACACAAACTCGTTCTCTAGTAAAAGGCATATTTCCTCTTATTATACACAACTCCGCTGTAATACTACTCTATAGACATCTCATTCAAGTGCCACAAGATCTGCGACACAAAAACATAAAGTGAGTGGCTTATGATCATCTGCCCCATGTTATATCCCGATGTTGTCTCTTTGCCTCGTTCCGCTTTATGGCCTTGCTCTCCGTCCATCAAACACATCATTTACTAAAATAGGTCTCCTTTACGCGAGGCATCAGTAAACATCCTGTTTACTAACGTTTATAATACTCTCGGCTTTGAGGAGTTGCTGCTGACAATGACCTCTTGATTCACCCTCCTGGGTCTTCAGAGTAACCTACAAAACGAGCTTTCCTCGCCAGAGTAACCCCATTTTCCAACACCTCGACCTTCTGAACAGTACGACTTCATAGCTCTTTATTCTTAATTCGGTATTACAATTTAGTTTTTTGTAAAGCACGAGAGACTCCTAGAAACATCTCATTCTCTGCGAGCCAAGTAACCCCCCTTTAGTCAAACATCCTCGGTAGCAAACGCCGCCTCAACCAAAACATCAATCTTCCCCAAAGCCGACGCTTCTGCAATAGCTCCCAAGAATCATTCTTTAGTACCCGCTATACTATTCCGCCAACTCCTGCAGCAGAATCTTATCTCTAGGGAACACACTATCATCTGCGTCAAACTCCAGCGGTCCCTTCCCAAGAACCACCCGGATTCACTGTCAAAAGTCATAATCCACAGACTACACAAATATCTCCCCCTCGAAGCAATCCTTCTCCTAGCAACTCCACACGGCCAGCAACAGCCACCTCTCATTGTCATAATTCATCATCCGCGAGATTCCAAGTACTTTGTTGTCTCCCCACAAGTCTTCCACTCTATTTAACAACGCCCCGGTTTGTAACAGGCCCTTACTATTCGGCTCTTTTTCCAGCAAACACTTCCACATCAGAATTATTTCATAATCCGCACGGAACTGCAAAGATCCTTTTCCAAGAACCGCACACCAAGCGGAATTAACTGCTGTAAGTTATCATCCGCAAGATCCTCAGTACTTTCTTGTCTCCCTACACCTGCTCACTCGACTAAACAACCCCTCGCACGAGAACAGGCTCATAAGATTCTACCCTTTCCCCCTAGAGACTTCGACGACAAGATTATTTCATAATCTGCGCTGAACTGCAAAGAGGCTTTTGGAAGAACGCAGAATTCACAGTTGTAAGTTATCATCTGCAAGATCTCAAGTGCTTTCTTGTATCTCAACAAGTCTACCACCCAACTAAACATCTCCCACTCTACAACGGGTCCTTACAATTCAACGCTTCCCGCCTAAAACTATTCCCCCAAACTCTTCCACCTAAGGTCTTCCACAACAAGATTATCTCATCATCTGCGTTGAACTGCCAGGAGGTAGCCATTTCCAAGAATCGCAGCATCACCACTGTAAGTTATCATCCGCAAGACTATAAATATCTCCTTTCCCTTCTCCACAAACACTTCCATTCACCAACACCTCCACCTCTTCAAGAACCACAACGTTTGTTATTGATCATCATCCGCGGGTATCAGATCCTTCATTATTTTCTCAAACAAATCCACTATACTAAACAAGTCCTCTCTCTAGCAAATAATCTCTACCTCACCAAACAACTCCCACCCGACGACTTCGGCATTCAAAAAGCGCAGTATCATCCACCGCATAACCATACAACAACTTACAACATCAAAGTATCTTCCAAAAACATACTTAAGCATCATCAACAGCCATGGAAACAAAACCAACAAACGCAGCTATAAACAGCGCCATGGCCACACCACCACATACCCCTAAACGAACCACAACCGACGCTCCCTCACCACAGTTAATTCACCTATCAAAAAACTCGCCGCAGATGATCAACAACTGTAAAGCCGAAATGGGAACCGCAGACATCGCAGAGAACCGTGCTCAAAATATTCACAATGAAGTACCCTCCCTCGCTTCGCCAATTTGGACCGAAGTGCAAACAACAAACACAACAATCGGCAACTTGCATAACGAGAAAATGGACTTGGATAAAAAAACCTTGGATTCAGTCACAGATAATGCTAATGGACCAAATTCTTCTTTATCATTATCCGCCGCTGAGAATGATAAAGCCGAGGACTCGACTAAGAATATCGATATGATGGATTCGGCAGTCGATGCTCTTGAGGAGCTTGACACTGATGTTGATGAGGATGAGGACATTGATATGTCCAAGGTCAAGTATGAGTGGTTGGGTACTTCATTCCTAGGGTTTGAAGAACGTATCAAACGTCAAGCTTCAGTAAGTAGTTTTCTCATTCTCACCCCCTTCCTTTCCTTTCCCTCGTAACCTCTGAGATTAACTTTGAGACACTGCACATTCATGATATCCATAAAACTCAGAAATCACTCTAAACCTGTACTGACTTCAAATTTTCAGGGCGTCCTCGATGAGCTCAACCTCCCAGCTTACCGTAAACACCTAGTCAAATTAATCTCTCTAGCACCCTACCACCCAACCGGCTGGCTCGAACTAGCAGAATGCGATCAACAACTCGGATTCTCCGACATTGCAACCGCATCAGCATATAAAGCCCTCCTTCTCATCCAAGCCGGCCTCGGCATCCAAGAAGAACCAACATACCCAACCAACCTTGGAGATTTCGTCAGATTCACCGTTGCTCTTGGAATTGGCTCAACATCAAATCCCATGATTGATGATGAATTAGATAGCTTGCATCGCAAAGCTTATCAGGAGATACTCGCTGGGTTTCTGGGTTGTGAGGCTTATTGGGATGGGATTAAGATGGCTGAGAAGGGATTGACTGTCTTTCCCAGGGATTCGGATTTGTTGTTTAAGAAGAAATGGCTGAGAGAGGCTTATCTCGATCGGTGTGCTAAGGTTAAGGAAGAAATTGGTGGAGATACATCAGTGTCATCATCTGATGTGTCTAAGACGGGAAGAATCTTCGTCCAAAAGTATGGTTGGTTGGATGAAGCACTTTATACCAGAATACCGACTTTGGTGCGAAAGATCAACAAGAACTTTGGTACTGGTAATTCTGAAGTCAGACCGTGCGTCTTCGGAGACGCGAAACCCACAACGGCCATTGTAGGTAAGAATGCTGATGTTGGCCCTTTGGGTGTCTTTGCCGCGAGAGACATCAAGAAGGATGAGCTGATCATGGTCGATACCACTGTAAATACATTCTGTTCAGATGTAAGTTTACCCTAACCATTTGAGTCATTTTCTTCAAAGTTAACCCACATTGCTTTTGAGGATATACTAATGAAATCCAAACAGATACCAACGAATACCTTACAGAGATGCGATGCCTGCCAAGCAATCCTTCGAGTTCTATCACCCAGAGACATCATCCGTCCAAAATGCTGTCAAGATGTCGCTTACTGCAGCAAAGCTTGCTACGATGCTGCAATTAAGGGTTATCACAGAGTCCTTTGCGGAAAAGACATATCCTGGTTATTCAACGAAAAGTCGCTTCCAAAAGACCCAACCATCAGTTCCCGTTGGCACCCAGGACTCTTCCTCCGAATGCTAGCCGGTATAATCACAGATGTCCCAACCAAAGGATCCAAGATCAACATGATGCATCCATTGAAACACCACATCGTCGCTCGCATGGTAGCAAATTACCCAGAACCAGATCAACTCCTCCCTTCATACACCCAATGGCAATTCTTCTCAAATGTGGTTGCACCAACACGTAGTCTGATGCTTCTCAACATCGATCCCTTCACAACCAGTATTTGGACACCCGAAGTAATTCAAACCATACTCTGGCGTATCGATAACAATGCAAACCAGTCACGACCACCAACAGACAAGTCCTTAGGTACAGCAGCCAATATCATCAACATAAACTCCCAATACCTAATGATCAACCATTCCTGCATGCCAAACTGCGACTGGTTATCCCACGGCTATTTCAACACCGATGAAGTCCCAGAAGGCTTTTGTATTGTTGAGGCTACGAGGGAAGCTTGGTTTAGACCCGGAAGTAGCACTGTGACGGTTTCTGCCAAGAGAGATATCAAGAAGGGAGAGGAATGCAAGATCAGTTATATTGGTCATTGTGATCCTGACAAGCCTGAACGAGCGGTGGCTAGAGAGAAACTTAATAAGTGGTTTAGTGGAGGTTGTGGATGTGAGGCTTGTACGAAAGAGGCTGCGCAGGAACAAGAAGAAGCTTTGGGGAATCTTGTTAAGAGCATCGCTGAAGCTGAGGGAAAGGAGGCTGGAGATAAGTTAGACGCAATGCAAGGGGACGGAACAATGACAGGTAACGAAGACATGAAGTGATGAGATTTGTGGAAGTGGTGGTTGAGGATGAAAGAGCTGCGATGTGTCCGGATTTGTCTTCGATTTTCCCTTCTGCACGGTGGTTATTTATGACTACAGTGTCGATATGAAAATTTGGAAGACTGAACTTTGGGTACACAGCGCATGGATTTGGATCTCATGGAATTTTAGAAAAGCATTGGATTTTCGATGGATTGAAGGATACGACTCTACTTGAGATGATCAGCGAACTGAGCGTCATGGATTTAGTGGAGGGATAGTTGCGCCTGATTTTCCAAATACCACGAAGCTTTTATCAGTACTTTTTTAGACATCAAACTTTAGCATAGCATTTCATAGACTTATCCACCAAAATCGATGTTTTCACGCAGCTACTAAGCTCTTTCTCGGCCTGACCTGAAACCATTGATAATATTGACCGAATCACCAAGACGACTTTGGAGGTGGCTAAAAAGTGGAATTTGTTCTCCAACCAAGGCTTTGGATAACTGAATATAGCCATGGATACCCAACAACATCTCGTCTGTTTAACGGCGCGTACTGGAGCCTCGACCATGGGTTATCTTATCACAAGATAACTTGCTTTCCAAACACAGCTATTTGACATAATCTGATTGGGAGTCTGGGATAAATGGTTTTATTTGTACCCTTCGGCCCATCACAAGCGCTACAAGATGACCACTCTTAGTAACCTTCGTTGAGATTTTCACTTGACTTGGATACCTTCATTTAATCATACGTGTCTGCACTTAGCACCTGGCTAGCGCTTGTCACTACTAGGCTGACCCAGAATATGCCTGTTATTGAGCAGATCATAAACTATGGAGGGTGCAATGTGGTAGGAAAACTTTGAAATAGAATGCCAAGAACAACATATAGATATTGGCAATGGTAGACTCTCAGTGAGTTATGCCAACCCAGCGCTTAAGAAATAGGATTTGCAGATCTCGAAATGCCAGCACATGTTAACGTTTCACCGGGGCAATTCTACAGAGAAAGAGATCTGCACTTTTACTGTCTTAATCTTCATTACATGTCTGCTATACCGTACAATTAACAGGCTTCTCTCAAATGACCGCGTTGCCTGATGTCAGGAAACGCCAGCGACTTGGCTGTCGCTTATCCAGTGCTTCCAAAAACAACCGAATTGCGTGAGTCTGGTATAATTCCAATTTTTTTCTAAGTGGAAAAGTGCCAATGTCAGTCCATAGCCTTTTGAACAAGGTGGTCCATGAAACTTACTTCTGCACCAAGTGCCCTTTTCCTCCACATGTCTTTCCCTGTGACGTGCGTAATCCGTATTCAACAAACTGCTCTGCCAAGCCTTCATGATCAACTACGCAAGAAGGTCGGCAACATTCATTGGCATCTCGTCAATTTGGGTTGAGTAGTACACTGTCAATGGTTAGCACAATCTATCTAGGTTGGAATAAAAACAAAAACAACTTACACTCAATATCGCGCAAGATCCTGACGTCTTCACTAGTAACAAAGTTTATAGCAACACCCTTGCGTCCGAAACGACCGGAACGACCAATACGATGGATATAGTTCTCACGGTTGCTTGGCAAATCGTAGTTAATCACGAGGGAAACCTGCTGAACATCGATACCACGAGCCCAGACATCCGTAGAGATCAAAACTCTCGAGTTTCCTTGGCGGAAATCTTGCATGATGCTATCTCTCTCCTTCTGAGGCATCTCTCCGTGCATAGAAGACACTGTGAAATTGGCTTCACGCATTTTGTCGGTAAGCCAGTCCACCTTTCTTCGCGTGTTGCAGAAAATGACTGCTTGTGTGATGGTAAGGGTATCGTAAAGATCACAAAGGGTGTCGAATTTCCACTCCTCCTTCTCGACTGCGATGAAATATTGCTTGAGGCCTTCCAGTGTCAACTCATCACGCTTTACTAGAATGCGTACTGGGTCTGTCATGAACTTGGTAGTCATATCCAAGACATCATATGGCAGGGTAGCAGATACAACAACAACCTGGGTCGCAGGAGGTAGGTATCGGTAGACATCGTAAATCTGCTCTCTGAAGCCACGGTTGAGAAGCTCATCAGCCTCGTCCAACACCAGCATTTTGATGTGGCGCGTTCGTAGATTTCGACGGCGAATCATGTCTGCAACACGACCTGGGGTTCCAGAAACAATATGCTGTCCGTAGTCAAGCTTGCGAATATCCTCTCCAACATTTGTGCCTCCAATACATGCATGGCATTGGACATTCATGTAGTCGCCTAGAGCCATCACTACAGATTGGATTTGGGTCGCAAGTTCTCGAGTGGGAGATAGGACGAGGGCCTGTGTTTCGCGAACGGCGGTATCGATGACTTGAAGCATGCTGATGGAGAAAGTTGCAGTTTTACCGGTACCAGACTGTGCTTGAGCAATGGTATCACGGCCCTTGCAGATCTGGACAATTGCACGAGACTGAACCGCCGAAGGAGACTCGTAACCGTATGCGTAGATACCACGGAGGAGGTTTTCTGTTGGTTGAAAGTCAGTGTTATCCCATCGATCAGAAGGCGCAAGAGAACTTGCCTTTCAGGTGCATGTCCTGGAAGGTAGGCGCGACAGTCACATCCTTGGAGGTCGTAAACTCCATACGCTCCTCAGCTTTGCGATCGATTCCTCCTTCAGCCATGATTGCGGTGTTCTGGGTAAGTTCTGCGTTGATGGTAGTTATAAGAATTGCTTTGGCGGTTGGCCTGCCGGTTGGTGGTGTCTTTGAGAAAGAGGCTGAAGATGAAGATACTGGGGAAATTTTAGCGTCTCGCGGGCTGATTGGGTGGCGCAAAACTTCGCGAGCCTCTTCCTCTTGGAGCTATTCTGACCCATCTACACCATATTTACGAACGGCGCAATTGACACGAGAGCAGGAAGGAATTCTACGACGCGTTATTTCGGTCCTATAACTTGCATTCACGATCTACTGCTGACGCCGGATTGCGATCATGATCTTGGAGGAGCAGAGATTCCTGCATGAGGACCTCGAGAGGTTGGAGCAGGGTATTAGTGACAGAGTAGCAGAAGATCCGCGGCAGGTATGTTCCCCTTGACGACCATCCATACATTCTTTCTTGGATTGTCTAATAAAACTTTCTAGGTTCGAGAAAGGCTCAATCGCGATCACCAAATATCGGGCTTCCTCGATCGCATCCAAGACCAATCCAAACGCTTACTGGACATTTACAAAGATGCAGATGGTGCACGTGGAAAAGAAGTCCAGGCAATATCAACTGGCGAACCCTTGGAGGAATTCTACAAGCAGTTATCAGAAATAAAGTCTTTCCACCAGAGATACCCAAATGAACCCGTAGAGAATCTGGAGAGGGCGTACAAGAAGAGGGCAACAGGAGAAGGGGAGACCACAACGTCCGAGATTGATAACATGTTCACGGGCGAGGAAGCGTTTGGCAGATATCTTGACTTGACGAATATCCACGAGCAATTCTTGAATCTTCCAAACATCAAGCGCCTCACATACTTACAGTACTTAGATGCGTTCGATACATTCACACCACCTACCTGTTCCATAAAACGCCATGACAAAATGACAGACCAGTACTTCACCTATGTCGGCCAGTTAGCAGATTACCTCGAGAGTTTCATGCGGCGGACGAGACCCCTCGAGAACCTCGAAAAGTTGTTTGCAAGCTTTGATGAGGACTTTGAAAAGGCATGGAACGAAAATGATGTACCTGGGTGGAGTCTTGAGGTTGGCCCATCTGCAACAGCATCGACTGGAGACGGAAAATGGTGCCCAGATTGTGAGAAGGACTTCAAGAACGAAAATGTCTACAAGGGTCATCTCAATGGAAAGAAACACATTCGGGCAGCTGAAGCTAGGGCTGCGCGACAAGGCGAGTCTGGTGATGCAGATACATCAGAAAGGCGTGGACCAAATACACTTCGACTCAAGGAGCGTGCAATCGCGGAACGTGAAAATAGAGTCAGACGTCTCGCGGCAGCTATGTCACAGGAACGAAGCGACACGAGAGTCAACGTTGAGCGCAAGCAGGGTATGACCGAGCGCGAACGACAAATGGAACTCGACGCACTATTTGCCGAGTCAGCCCCTGGCGCTGCTCCTCAGGACGGCGACTCGGACGAAGAGTCAGATAGTGATGAGAAAATATACAACCCTTTGAAGCTGCCATTAGCTTGGGATGGGAAACCTATTCCCTTTTGGCTGTACAAGCTTCATGGTCTCGGTGTTGAGTTCAAATGCGAGATATGTGGCAACTATGTCTACATGGGCCGAAGAGCATTTGACAAACATTTTAACGAGGCGCGTCATATCTATGGATTAAAATGTTTGGGCATTACGAATA
Source organism: Pezicula radicicola (assembly GCA_003008705.1). NCBI lineage: Eukaryota > Fungi > Ascomycota > Leotiomycetes > Helotiales > Dermateaceae > Pezicula > Pezicula radicicola. Next base: position 1,621,323 of record PDUO01000005.1, on the reverse strand, counting down.
CTTCTCTGTTCAGAGAAATTACAGGTCTTGAGGATGCACTCAAGCTTTGGGATAAGATCCAGAGAGAGAAGAAGAAAGGGACGACCAACGAAGGCAGTGTCGTTCAAATGGAGGATGCTGAAGGCAACGTAATGCCCGAGAAGGTCTACTACGATTTGCAGAAACAGGGCTTGCTGTAGACAAGTCTCAGGAACTAAACACAAGATGTACAATGTATGTATAATCCAATAGCCGTGGATCATTTTAAAATACCAATGTTTCGTGACAGTACCTCTGTATACCCCCTGAGACTCGTAGGATTCATGTGAGATAGACCCAAGTTTGTTGGATCTCCTACGAACAGTGCATAGAGTCCCTCTCTCATTTTGCTGAGTTTAGTCAAGGACCCCATCTGCCGATGCGCTGGGCACTTTGTCTTTCTCTGCTTCTCAGAGGTCTTGCATATCAGCCCATTACTGCTTCGGGCGCCTTGCCGTGCGGGGCAACTGCACTGCATATGAAATATAACAGCCAACAACGCATCTTCAAGCAGAGTTGATATGCGCTGAATCTCACTCACTTCATTTTATCTTGCCAAAGTCAACGATGTCCTCTCTGGCTAAGCCATCAGTTGTGCTACCAATCGCTGCTACCTTCATAAGCGTCGTTTATCTCGTCGTACTTGCATTAGATCGCCTGTATCGAAGCCCTCTCGCAAAATTCCCAGGCCCAAAACTCGCCGCATTGTCAAAATGGTATGAGTTCTATTACGAAGTTGTACTTCGGGGTCATTTTTCCTTCCATATCCAGGAGCTTCATAGGCAATATGGTAAGGTTATTTATCTTGTATGTTCGCTGTACTAAACACTAATTCCACTGCTAGGCCCCATTGTTCGGATAACACCATTCGAGCTTCATATCCAAGATAGTGAGTACTGGGACGAACTCTACTCACGCAACAACCGCTACGATAAGTATGAATGGATGGCCGGTCGCTTTGGGAACAACGGGTCTGTCTTTACCACATCTAAGCACGATGTCCACGGCGTGCGTCGAGCAGCACTAAATCCTCTATTCTCGAAGCGCAGTATTCTCGGTTTTCAGCCGGTAATTCTCAAAAAAGTGGATCTCATGTGCAGAAATATTGCCAAGTTTTGTGAAAATGGAGGAGTTTTGGCTCTGAATGATGCGTTTAGTGCTCTTGCTGGCGATGTTGTTACAGAATATGCGTTTGGCATTTCTTATGATCATTTAGAGTCGCCGCAGTTCGAGCTGAACTTTCATGATGCTTTTATGGCGGTTAGTGAGTTTGGACATATTGCATTGCAGTTTCCGTGGGTTCATTCGGTATGCTGCTCATTCCTTTTCACTGCGTGGACGAGCTCATGAATCACTTTAATCATGAACACGTTCCTGAACCCATTAATTTAGATAGAGGAACTTACTTCACATTCAATTTTTCTAACTTCGTATAGATTCTAAACATGCTTCCTGATTCAATCAACGAGATGATGAACCCAGTATTGCACATGTTTCTAGTCCTTCGACGCGTACGTGCAGACCTTCCTATCTTACCAATAGAATCTAACTCCCCTTCAGGACATCAAAGCCAAAGTCTCACAAGTCATCAACGGTCAACTCCAAGCAGAGAAACCCCAATACCCAACAGTCTTCCACGAACTCCTAGAGAGTAGTCTACCTCCCCAAGATAAATCCGTTCAACGTCTAGGCGACGAAGCCCAACTAATCCTCGGAGCCGGAATCGAAACCACAGCATGGGCGCTAACAGTAGCATCCTTCCACATAATCAACAATCCAACCATCTCCCAAAGACTCTACCAAGAACTCTCAGAAGCAATACCCGATCTAAATACCGACCTCGATTGGCTCAAACTAGAAAAATTACCCTATCTAAGTGCTTGTGTCCAGGAAGGAATTCGATTATCTTACGGTACCACAGCAAGAAATCCTTTTATCTCACCAGATAAACCGATGAGGTATAAGGATTGGATCATCCCTGCTGGTACACCTGTATCAATGACAATCACAGATGTTCATCACGATGAGAATATCTTCCCTAATTCACATTCTTATATTCCTGAACGATGGCTTGATAATCCAAAAACTAAGGATGGATCTTCTTTGAACCGGTATTTCGTGGCTTTTGGAAAGGGTACTAGATCGTGTCTTGGAATTAAGTGAGTTTATTATAATGCCTTTGATTTGTGGGGGTTGATGCTAATTTTGTGTTTAGTCTTGGTTATGCTGAGTTGTACTTCGCTCTGGCTTCAGTGTTTCGCCGTTTTGAATTCGAGCTCTTTGAGACGGATAGGGAGGATGTGGAATTGGCTCATGATTTCTTTTTGCCAAATCCAAAGCTTGATTCTAAGGGTGTGAGGGTGAAGATTCGTTCTGTCAAGTAGTTATGTGACTTCACAAGGATCATATGATCATAATCTTTATTGACAGAGCTATCTTGCTCAGCAAAATCAAGTCTAAATCATCTTAAGATTATATCTTTGCGCTCATAATAGCATTGTGTATATTCATCACTGTCTTTCCTTGAATACAAGTTGCAACGGCGGTAACGTCAAAGTGAATGTATCCATTGCCTCTTCATCAAATGAAATCCCATTCTCTCCCGGTGCAAAGCTGAGATCAAAGTTCATTGCGATTCGAGAGATTATACTGCGTAGTTGCATGAGGGCCAGGTTCTTTCCGATACAGCCGTAAGCACCTATACACTTTGTTTTAGCATAAGGACTTCTCTGACATTGGCCGTTCAAATTATAGATTTAAGCTCCGTAATGCAGGAACTCATTTTTGAAGGGCTACTCGTCCCGCTGGAGGAAATCACTTAATTTGTGCAAATCACTTGAGCAACTCTCTTCGCTTGAGTAACTCACACTGACCCAGGTCCTTCAATGCCATCCAGCAAGGAATTTACAAAACATACGAATTTTATGAAATCATCGCCACAGGACTTACCTAGAGAAAACGGTGCATAAGCCAACTTGTTCTTAATCAATCCCGGATTTTCTTCTGTCCATCTCTCTGGTATAAATGCCTCTGGCTTTTCGAAGTATCGTGCATCCCGATGAATTGCGTGTGCTGGAACAATAACATTCGTATCTCTAGGGACGTAAACTTCATCAATCCAAAGACCTGCAGTTGGGGTGACCCGTGGAACACCACCGGGAATCGGGGGCTTGAGACGCAGAGTTTCATTGATGATTCCGTCCAGGTATGGGATAGCCTTTACTTTTTCGTAGGACCAATCCGCCTCCCTGCCTGGCAATATTTCATTCAGGACAGTCTGTAGTTTTCGATGCGTTTCGGGATATCTCGTTAGGAAAAACAAACAGTTTGCGAGGGCCGATGCGGTAGTGTCTGATCCAGCTATAATGATGAGTCGACTATCTTCGACCAAAGCTTGACCCCGAGAAGCTGAGGAATCATTCTCAAATTTGGCTTTTAGAAGCCAGGAAAAGATATCAGAAGGTTCTTTCGCCGGATCAAATACCTATGTTGCTTTTTAGTCTAGTTTTACTATCCATACGCACTAATTGATACTTACCTTCTCCTTCTGCTCAGCCTGCTCAGCACACCATTTAGTAAATAGTGCATAACTACCGGCTAAACCTGGAATAACTCCTAGCATTGACAGTAACCATGGAACAGAGCTCAATATACCAAGTATCGTCATTTGATCATGAAGTCCCTTGATGGCTGGGTGCTCGGCGCCGTTATCAAGCATGCGAAATTCTTTACCGAAACCAACGGCTCCCATGGTATCGAAGTTGAAGAACATACTCCATTGAGTGATATTGATCGGTGAACCGGAAAACTCCTTCATTCTGGATATAAATAGATCTATTTTAGTTTTTATACGTGGCTCGTATGTTTGAAGTGCTGTCACAGAAGAATCGTCAGAGATGGCCCCTAACGCAGCATAGAACTGGACTTGCCCTTAACACTAAATCCTCGATCCCAAGCCCTTCTCCTACGTTTATGGTCCTCGAAATCTCTACTCGAGTTCAAAGAGCATTTCATCACATCATCAGAAACTTGGCTATACCATGTTGATTTTCTGCACTCCGTTTGCGGGCCATAGATTTCTGGTATAGCTGAAGCTCTCAAGATTGACAATTCTCGTGGCCCTGTTTGTTTGGTAAGTACGAAGCAGATTTCAGAGATTGTAGGTGCATTTACCAGTTCTTACAAAATCACCATATTTCTGATGTAATTTCTCTATTTCAAATGCATACCGTACATTCCTCGCTGCAAGTCCTGTAGCATAGAAACGAGAGACTTTTGCGAAGATAGGTCCCGGGAATTTCTTCAAACGATGTAAAAATAATCTGTATATGACGATGCTCGTTACGAATCCGAAGTTGAATGAAAAACTGGCGAGTGTTGTAATCCGAATAGATTCGAAGAGCGTAAACGAACAGTTAGTTTTGTAGTAAACGCATAAGGCTAGATTTGAGAGAAAATGAATTAAGAGACGTCTCCATATTTGATAGTCAATCTCTTTCTGTCGAATAGTCTGATGAAAAATGACTCCAAAACAGAAGGAAATAGCTAATGTGGGTAATGGTTTTCCAGATGCTAAATCTTCAATCCAGAGACTTAAAATGGTGAACATTTTGAAGAGTTAAAGGTTAGGATTCTCTGAATGCCTTCAATTCGACGGTTCTTGAAGCCGGCGGAAGGTGAGTCTAGAAAGCGGGGATAACCAGTGGGGCTCTTCGTCTTGAACATTCCCGAGGAATGTATATGGTCTGCACGGATCGTACTCCTTATCTCTGAACGGTAGGCTTATCTTACGGGCGGCAATTTCTTGGACACTGTAGCCTTAAAATTCCAGATTGTCTCCTTAACCCTGTCCTAGTTGGATCAAAATAACCCAAACAGTCTTATGTGTTGGAGATTAAACAGTTCTACCAAGATGGTTTGACACTGGATCTTAGGATGCGGAATACGTTGTACCTTTCGCCGGCGATCCTAGAAATACAGTATTGTACTAGTACCCGATACTACTGCAAGCCCATTCAAAATGGCAAGAGATGCGATGCATGTGGCTGGAAATGGACCCGAACGGCAGCCTACCAAATTAAGCGACGGAACCTCCCCAAAGGATCAAAATGCGAATATACGAGCAGATACTTGGGATTAACTCTAGACTTTTACATTGCGGATAGAAATTAGGATTCTCAGTTCAAAAGTCGTGCGATATTTGAGGTGTAATTCCTGGATGCTTTAACAGGCACTGAGGCAGGGATTAATAATTTAGGCGTTAGCTGTTGTGATTCGTCTAGATGAGCAGATAATAGTCTTAGGGACTAGTTTGCTTGTCGAGGCCTAATGATTAGTGTATCAAGCAAGCGAGATAAATATGAAGCGCCGAGTATTACCAAGATCTTAAAGCAGTAAGCTCATCTCCAGCCTCATTTAACTAAACGACCTAGAGTGTGTGTTTGCAATTTCCCATAGAATGATATATCACAGCGTGATACTAAGTACGAAAAACAAAATGGGCTCGCACACACTATGGTTTCATACTTCTAGCTACTAGACTACCACCCATATGTTTCAAGGCCGCCTTTTGCCACCTTAAACGCCACAGCTGAATGCCATGTGAAGTTTTTAAAGCTATCCAACTTTTCAATCCAATAAGAACCCATGAGAAAGTCGTGGCTGCTGGTGCCAAGATGGCAGATGAATTCGAGGTTTACTGAGCGGCTCCTTTTGGATAGGCTCCCATTGGCTTAACCGCCTGTGCAACGCCTCTACCGGGCTATTTTAGATTGATAAGTAAATTAAATTTTTTGCACTTTTCGATTACTGTTAGTTTGGTGAGAGTCAGTTCGTGTGCGTACAAATAAAGTAGAGGAGCTATCGCTAGATTTCGAAAGGGGTTTCTTACAACATCATCCTGTCTTTCAATCTCCGCATTTCAAAACCTTTTACATCTTTAGCTAGACTGTTCATCTTGCTGCCTATTAATCTACCACTATTCCACCTCCACCGTGAACCATGCTGTCTATGATAGCCATTTTGCTCGCTATTCTCCCTTTCAGCATCGCTCTCACCTGCACAGAATCTAACGCGCTCTCCTGGTCCTCATCTGGCAACTCTTCTAGTGGCTCTTCCAATGACTGCAGTATAGTGTGTAGAAATGATTCGGCCTGTCTTCAAACCTGCAACGATGACCCTTGTGTTACGACGTGTGGTAATGATTCTATTTGTCTTCAATCTTGCTACGCAATGGCGGAACAATGCTAGTGTGCTGCCGTCGGCTGCCTCGGCGATATAAGGAAGCTGAAAATCCGTGCTATGCTCAGTTGCACGGGTAGCGAGACGTGTTACATGTATACATATGGGTCGCTGTTGTGTCTAGATATAAGCACTGGTACGTGTACCTCTATACTACTCTCGACGAACTGCATCAATACTGTGTAAATATAAGCCAGAGACTAACCGGTTCCTGTCAGGCGATTACACGGACCAATATGGAGGCAGCGGTAATGTCGAGACTGGTTTGTATACAGAGCCGAACGGACAGATAACGACAATTTTGTGTGGAGCGATTGGGATAGTGCTGACGAGCACGTCGACTGCTATACGCACTGGCAGCAGCACGACTACTCCTATTGGATCCTCGTCGGCTTCACGTATAGGGACGACAACTGGTGCTTCCTCGACTGTGCTTTCCCTATCTGTTGCTTCCCGAGCATTACCTCCGCAACTGCAAAATCCAGCGTAGAAAGACTATACGCCGGTCCTGTTATCGGAACATGGGGTTTAATCGTAGAGCTTGTTTTGTAATATGGATATCGAGAAGATATGGTAAGATCAATTACTCAGATTAACACTAGGTTATGATGGTTTCCTCTAAATCAGAATATGAAACACAATACAGTTATATTTGAGATTTAGAGATAACGTCAAAGATTTTTGCTGTGCAAAGCTCAGCTCAAAGACAGCATAGACTATAGAAAGGCTAATCAGGGTAATTTTCTATTAAATACTGCCTAACTATAAGCGAGATACAAGGTAATAATGAAAAACTATATGCTGTATGAATTGGTTTACAAGGGATCATTTTGACTTGGCGAGCTTGGATAACTCACTTGATTTGAGTAACTCGCTTTTCCTAATTAAAATGATTTCTTATATATCAATTCGTACGGCAACCACCAATTTCCAATTCCAGAGCTACAAATGGGGAATCCACTGTGTCCAGTCTGGCGTGAGATAAGTCCCAACCGGCGCGTTCCTCAAACTAATGAGTGCCTCAACTACTAAAAATAACCGCGCCGGAATATAAAAGAAGACGGCTAAAAATGCTGGCACTACTACAATCAAAAAAGTGAACAAAACGACTACCCAAAATGTAATGCCCCAAAAAGACAGGTCATGTTCCCAGAAATAGTATAACATAGCGCTTTCTTGATATTTCTTATTGTTCGACGGCTTCCACCACCCAAGCTTCTTTGGCAATCGATCCATACTAATCGCAATTCCGGTCAGGATCCCTGACGCACCGATGATAACGCAAGATGTGCACCACAAAATTTGCTCAGCCTTGCTGGGGAAGTGATCGTACCAAGCTGTATCATGGAGGCCACCGTATAGACCTGTAGTTATGCTGATAACGATCCAAGGGAGTTCTTGGAACCCTGAGAGTAATCCTGCTGAGGTGGGCCAGTTTGGAACTTCCTTGATGACGAGAAATGGGTGATAGCATGCAGTTTTAAGGACGATCTCCCCAAAGACAATAGGAGGTCTTTTGGTTTCGGAGGCCTCGGTCTGTGTAATATGCCGGGTGGGAGACAGTAAAGTAAGCGATGAAGATATAGGATGGTAATGTGCAACAGTCTCTGAGGAGTTTATTTCATCTTTTGGGTCTTGGGGGGTTTCCACATATAAAGAACTCCAATGTTTGCTAATGAAACTAGAGGCAAGCCGCCAGCGACTAAACTGAAAAATATAAATAAAATGCTGGAGAAATGCTCATATAAGTTCATCATGAGCCAAGATAGGCCCATGTTGCGTTTCTAAGCAAAGCAAGGCAGGAGGTTTAGGGGTAATGTACTTGGTTTCATTAACGCTTAGTAATTTTTAGTAGATGGCAGAACTACAAGAGTAGTAAGTAGCGTACACTTCTATTGACATTACTACCTAGTCTATACCTACTACATTTTTAACCAACTAGACATAAAGTCTTATTTTATAACAGAAGATCTTTTCAAAGGTCGAATGGCCAGATCTCTCTAAGATCTAATTCGGTTTTTATAGGTTCATCATCATCAGCATCCTCGTTAGCTAATACAGCTTTCAATATCCCATCGAAAAGCTCTCTGTGAGCGGTCTCTGTTGTCTCCCAGTCCTCCGGCGGTACCCATCCATCCGAAGCAGTATTCAGCAAGTTTGCCAGATTACCTCTCAGATCTTGTGCCGCTTCAAATTTTTTGTATTCCTTCTGATGAACAGCCAATTCAGTAGGACTCGGCATGGGAAAAGGACACGAACCGGCAAGACCTAGGTCTGTCCAGTGTTGAGAGGTTTTAATGAGTTCATGGCGAAAAGCCACGGCACCATCTCGCCAGGTCCTGTAGCAATAGCGGAACAGTCGAAATAGGGATTCGTCCATCATCCTGGGTCGAGCGAGGTTTGGAACAAGAAAATGAGTGCAGGCTTCGAATGCTTGGCTACATAGCTCACTGTTAGACTCAAGTTGATCTTCGACTAAGGGATGAGCTACAGGATGTGCAAAGTCTGGCACCTCATCCGCATACCAGAATGCTGGCTCGATACTAGCCGATTGCCAGTCTATGATAGCTGTGATGACAGTAGGGTTATCATCAGAAACAAAAATGTTTCTTTTGTGTAAATCTGGGTGGAACAATGTGGGCACGGCCGCGGCCTGAATTTGATTGTCTTTAGACATATCCTTAAGAACAGCTCGACCGGATTCAAGAAGTCGAATGTGAGCTTCAACTGATCCATGATATTGTGGTGGTTTAGGAATAGGATCAATCGGCGGAATCCTAGAGAGACCAGTATCAGTGAGGCCATCACAATATGAGATGATATCAGGCCCTGTGGTGATCTGTTAGGTGACCTGTTCTGTGCCGAAGCGGGAAATAATGGTAAATAGCTTACATGGTCCCTGGTTGGGTTTCATGTTATGGTAGTATCGAGATTCGCCAACATTGCAGTCCCAGTATATTGCTCCGCAATGGGGCCCAATGCAGAACTCCTGATCAAGAGGGTGCTTCGAAGCGGAGCTGATAGGAGCATCATTAAAATATAAGCTTCCATAAGCGGGAAATTTGCGGTCAACCATTTCTTTCGCCTTCTGATAGATAGCGTCTATACATCTGATCTGTTGGTGTCCAGCCATAGTTGGCCATCTCTCGTGCAATTGGACACCAGCAGCGTGTTCCATGATGATGTATTCGCTACCAATAGCATTAGTTATATCATCGCTCCATTCTAGGACTTTTGGTATTGGGATGCTGGTATTGGTTTGTACTAAGACGTGTATAATGGTCAATCGCTGTGAAGTACATAAGAAGATGTGTTGATATAAACTTACGATATTTGATAGTAGCAACTTCGGAATTGGTGGTCAGCCGACGCGGTCCTGCTAGCTTAAAGGGTAGCCTTGCAATTACGCGTTTGCCGTTGTCAGTGGTGAAAATGAAGACTCGATTGAATCCTCCTTCTTTCTTGTCGTAGATCGCGATGGAACGAGCCCCGGGACATACTTTGACAACTCTTTTGCAGAGGGCATCAAAGTCAAAGGCAATGTAGCGAGAATCACGCTCCAGCTTGTCACGACGAAGCCACCGGCCACTTGTGTAAGCCTGGGGATCGAGGCCTGTGTACGTATCAGTAACGAAAAGAAATGGGCGCGGTAGTGGGGACAGCACTCACGATCTGCTGGTGTCGAGACCTTTACATGTCCTGAATGATAAAACCTCAAGTGACAGCGGGAGGGCTGCGGCGGTCTTAGCCGGTGCAGGAACAGAGACCCAGTTTTGTCTCTCAATAAAGGATTAAAGATAGTAAGTTTCCTGTGGAGGAAAATGGTTCCGTGAGCTCCAAACCCTTTGTCCATGGCGTGTGTTGTAATACGCATAGTAGGTCCCGGGAGGTAATGACTAGTACGTACACGGATAGAGCAAGGTCATAGTTACAATTCGGTTGGGTCTCGAACTGCTATCTTCCGCATGAAACAAAGTATGCCCATAGAGTAGGGGGAAGGGATGCGGCAGGAAGCAGGGCTACTTTCTCCTATTCACCTGCTTGCGTGCTTGTGCTGACTAATTATCCGCTAAATTATTTAGCGGTACTAGGTTTATTCCCGTTTCTTTGCAATCTATATAGGTAACGCTATTGCTAATCACGGAAACTTCTTACAGATTAGCTGTTTAAGCTTAACTAAGGTTTCAACCTCTGAAATGAATTGTTGAGTAAAAGTGTTTGCAAGTTGTTGGTAATCTACTTCTTTTTAACCCACCTTTTTGATTATTGTTCAAGCTCTCTCATATTGTAAGCATTTAATCTTCTAGATCGCTCTTAGCAAACCTAGCTAGCAATTTGAAGTTTCTGAATTATATGTACTTGTACTTGACTTCTTCCTACTTCCTTCAGTTGCCGATTTGGCTTTAGGAACCACTTTAATAACAATTCAGTTAGTTCAAATAACTCCCTAACTTGGCCCTGTTCAGAGAAACCCATGATTCGTTTAATCTAATTTCGTCCCTGAATTCATGAAATTGAGCAACTTAACTCACTTCAATCCTGAATTCGCTTTCTGGGCAATTTACTTCACTTAAGTAACGTACTAGGTAACTCGCTTAACTTGAGTTGCTCCAGTGTTATGTAATGTATTTAACATAAGTAATCTATGTTGGTCAAGTATTTTATAGTTTGCCAAGGGATTTATAAATTTTACTGATTAATTACCTCGTGGGCATAGTCCTATACAAACGCGCTTTGTGTCTAATTGAGGTTAACAAAGCCTACCAAGTACTTATTCTAACGAGTCATGAAGCAAGTCGCCCTTCACATTGACCAAAACTACACCCTCCGTATTTTGCGCATCCAATATAGAATCAACAACACCATTATCATCCCAAGAAAAGCTTACAACTCCACCACCTCTTAACCTTAACCCCCTAACACTTCCACCAGCCCAAGCCGGTGGAATTGCTAGTCCAAGCACTACTGTCCTTTTACCGTCCTCCAAATTCGGTAGATCTACAACCAACATACTAAGCACCGCGCCAACGTATCCAAAATTGGCATCGATCTGAAACGGCTTATCATGCCCACTATACATACTCAACCCATTTTCCACAAAATTACTCATTATCGTAAACCTGAGCTCAAAATATGCTCTTTCCGTATTATTCAACCTCGCCCAGCACGCTGCTCGCCAAACTTTCTGCCATCCTGCATTTGCCTGGCTTGCTTGCCCATTTATTACATCGCCGCCGATGCCACGCGAATAGAGCGTGTTGGCTACTGCGGATTGGATTGATGGTTCTGTGTACCCCGAAGCATATGAGGAGATAGAGTAGCCCGGATACCAGCCGTAAAGGTTAGAGAGATGGCGGTGAGTATCGTTCTGGAAGTCGTAGCCGTAGGTGTCTGGGATCTTCCATTCCTTTATCTCGTTCCAGGTGCCGATGTGAAGGCCTTTATCTAAGGATTGGAGTGCAATAGTAATGTTGGTTAAGAAATCTGCATCGGAGTCTGGAAAAAGTGACTCCGCTTTGGTTACATAACTAAATATCTGGTAGATAAGCTGTTGAAAGTGTGTGCATCCAAAAGTTGTGACGCCGTGTTCAGGTGAGTTGCATGGATTTACCACGAGGGTGCCATCGTTAAAATAAGTATCTAGTTGTAGCTGTGAGAGCCAAAATTGTGCTACGCCTTTGATCATCGGATATCCTTGAATTTGGAACCATGTATGGTTGCCGGAGTATTCGTAATGGTCCCAGATATGTTGCATTAACCATGCAGCAGCAGCAGGATAATCTGCCCATTGAGAACCATTTTTCATTCCTGTGTGTCCAAAAATGTTCATTTCATTGTGCACCACCCACCCTGGAGCTCCATACAGAAGCTGAGCAGTTTCAGTTCCGCGTGGTATCCATGTGTCTTCGATGTAGTCCCAAAGACCTTTTGTGAGATTCCCAAGTCCCAATTGGTCAGCAAACCAATAATTCATTTGTAGATTGATATTGGCGTGGTAGTCAGCGCTCCACGCTGGGTCTGACTGATAATTCCACTTTCCTTGAAGATTTGCCGGAAGTGAATTCTCCCTGGAAGACGAGATGAACAGATGGCGGCCAAATTCAAACATAAGACTTTCCAGGTATGGATCCTGGTCTATAACTGTATACTGTGAAATAAGCAGATCTGTCCTCCACTGCGCGCTACCCTTCGTATCTGGAAGATCAAGAGAAAATGATCCGATGAGCGAGGAATAGTCTTCGATATGAGCACCTCGGAGATCGCTTTCTAGTTGCTGTGCTGCCGTAGACGTGACCAATTCTACCGAGTCTCCTGGATCCTCACCCTGGAATGAGTAGTTACTAGCACTGTTGCCTTTCTTTTGATCGTAGTTTGACCCGGCACCAATGACGATACTGAAGCTCCGAAGGCCAACACTAGATGGAACAATCATAGTCCCATTTTCTGTTCCATTGCAGGCACTTATCGTTTCGCTTGAGACCAATCGAGCTACTGCATCATATCTCATACCAAGAGGCGGGCCGGATTGAAGGTTTCCAGCAATTCTGACATAGTTGTCCCCACAAGTAAGATTTTGGACCGTCTCATCCACTAGCAGATTCTGGAATCCAATACTGATATCGGGTAGCGTTGAATTGCAAGACAAGTTATAAACACAGACTTGGTCCGGATAAGAGCAGTAACTCGTTGTAACGTAAAAGTTCCCATCGCTGCCCGTGTAATTAGTCGTATGAATTCCTGTGGTCAAATCCAGAGAACGCATATATCCAGTGCTACCCGTAACATTCGCTATGGTAATAGTCAAATTCGCAAGCACCGAATAAGACCCATAATTCTCATAATCATGAAGGAGCTTGGAGACATTGCCAGTTGCATTTTGGAAGATCCATTCTCTGATACCTGGAAGAAAAGAATAAACTTCTTCCGATGGATTTCCTCCTGCGTAGCTATCAGATTCGAACGGTCCACCGGTCCATAGCGAGTCGAGGTTGAGATTTAGTGCCTCGACGCCTGGTTCGCCATTGGGAAGTACGGCAAGTCTACCATTGCCAATAGGGTAAGCCTCTCTGATGATATCCCCAAAATCGGCCGGCAGATTGGACCAAAATGATTTTGCTGCAGCCCTTCCACAGTCAAGGGTGAGGATAAGCGCACTGAAGAGTTTCTTCATTATTTATCAAGAGACATATAAATCGAGTATTTGGATTAAGTTACTCAAAACAAGTAAATTACTCAAATTAAACAAGTGGATGAATATAGCCACGTAGTAGTGCCTGTATTTCACGGAAACTTTTCCTGTCGCTATTCTATAGAAGAGAAATCTGAATCTGAATACCGGATGGCCTAGGACTAGCAGATCATAGTTTACAATCATTGCCTCCTTCATCAAGCTTAGCTTTATGGAGCTTGTAAGTGTCGATCGCGGGGTTTGCATACTGACGGAGAAATTCAGAAAGTGGGGTTCTGCGGGGTAAGAACCAATTCTACAGGCAGATTAGAAATTGGACATTGGAGAGCCGAGAAGAATATCAAAGTGGTTTTAATCGGTTTAAAATCATTGTCTAATTTACTACAGGGGATGTTCTCGCTACCTTACATTAGACATTGTCGTTTGTATGAGGAAAGTTCGTGGAGTTAGAGTACTAATTAAGCGATGCTTACTCGTAACTAAAACATCTCGGCGCTTGTGCTGGCTAAGTGACCTGCCTCCTTCGAATGACTTACTTAAATTTGAGTAACTCACTTGATTTGAATCATCTACCGCTATTCAATTTAAGTAATTACTACCAATCCATCTGTATTTGAGTTGAGTAACTCACTCAATTTCAGCAAACTACTTCTTTTGAGTAACTTGTCTCATTTAGGTAGCTAATCTTCTGTTAAACTAACTCCGCATACTTAGCTCTATGACACGCCGACTTCTAGTGCAGTAAAAGCCTAGTTTAAGGACTTCAAAAATAAACAGTCACGTTGATTTCCAACCTGTATTGACTGTATGACACGTGACTAATAGTCGGAAGGGCGCACCAAGGCGTAATGACGTCGCTTCGCCCTCATGATAAAAAGCAACCTACTGTCACATAAGTTACCGTGGAAACTGTATCTCACCACAAATTATTCCGCAAACTCTATTACCTCAAGTTCTACTATTCATTGCAAATTAAAATGGCAGACATTCACCCTTTCAAGATATCAGTCCCCCAATCAGCACAAGAAACACTCCAGCAAAAGCTGGCCTTGGCAACATTCCCTGACGAGCTCACAGATTCAGATTGGGACTATGGTACACCCTTAGCCGACATGAAGCGCCTTGTAAATTACTGGCGCACGAAATATAACTGGCAGATCCACGAAGACAAGTTGAATGAACTGCCCCAATTCACAACCCATGTTTCTGTTGACGATTATGGAGAGCTGGATATTCACTTTGTTCATCAAATAAGCCACGTTAAAAATGCGATACCTTTACTCTTCGTACATGGATGTGAGTGGAATTTCCATTCTCAAAACGTGATAAAACTGATATAATATAGGGCCGGGAACTTTCCACGAAGTCGAGAAGTTGCTACCACTTCTTGCAGAAAGGAAGGAAGGGGAACCGGCTTTTCATATTGTGGCACCTTCACTTCCAAATTTTGGATTTTCGCAGGCTGTTAAGCAAAAAGGGTTTGCGGTACCACAGTACGCCGAGACTTGTCACAAGCTAATGCTTAAGCTCGGGTATGATCAATATGGTAAGAACTATATTTCATCGTGGCTCGATTCCATCTCTAATTATTGAAAGATCATAACTAAGAGTAAAATTAGTGACACAAGCTGGGGACTGGGGATGGTGGATTACCAGAACTATGGGACGTCTCTACCCAAAATCCTGTAAAGCTTCTCACCTCAACATGATTGTTCCGTCCCAACCAACAGTCACGAAGTCTCCACTCCTAGCCCTGCAACACGCCATAACCCCGTATTCCGAGAAAGAAAAGAAAGGCTTAGATCGCAGTAAATGGTTCGAGTCGTCAGGTTTTGGATACAATTCAATTCAAAGTACCAAGCCACAAACCCTCAGTTATTCACTAGCTGACAGCCCGGTCGGACTTCTGGCTTGGATATATGAGAAGCTACATGACTGGACAGACTCATATCCCTTCACCGACGACGAGATATTGACTTGGATAAGCCTTTATCTCTTCTCAACCCCCGGTCCAACTGCGTCATTGAGAATCTATTACGAAGCAACGCACGAGAAGGACCGTTTCTCTACACACGCTGCCATGAACTGGATTAGCGATGTTAAGCTGGGATTGGCGCATTTTCCGAGGGATTTGTATGTTCTTCCAAAGATATGGGCAAGGGGGCTTGGGAATGTTGTTTTTGAAAGTGATAACGAAAAGGGTGGTCATTTTGCGGCTTTTGAGCAACCCGAGGCCGTTGTAAGGGATCTAAAGAGCATGTTTGGTCGCGGTGGCGGTGCATTTGGGGTCGTTGATGGGAGAACTGGATATGAGGCTTGAACATTTCTGATAGCCTCGTGAAGGAAAATACAGGTTTGGAAAGTAAGGAAATAGACCGATATGTTATAAATCTTGTGTAAAAACTTTATAGGGCTAGGCAACTAAACTCACTTGCCGCATCAAGAAAACAGAAATAAAACATCCGCATTTAGGTATGAGTATGTCCCAATTCCATCTTTGCTCCCGAGCTGTTGTTGTTTTAATCTGTGCTGAGTCTAACATGCCGATAAATCGGCGTGCGTGAAGGTAAATCTTCTGCATCCTCGAAGAATCGGGTATAGTTCCTCCTCTGTATATAGTAACATTGTACACTTCTGTAACAACAAAAAAGAAATTAAGATATTGAGATAGTTTTGTTTTCACTGTCTAGGTAGTTTGTCATTCTTTTACATGATCTAAACAAGCTCTACTGGGCGGAAGCGTCTAGTCATATAATAGTACAGTAAATTACACTCTTTGAGGTTCATACACTAGTAAGTTACCCAAATAATATCAATTACTCAAATTTAATTTAAGTAAGTTATGACAACTAAGTCAGTTACTCTGTACCTATGTAACTATTATCCTCTCATTTAAAGTCTAGTATTATGGAGGTAAGAGCCTAGGATAGAGAATCTTGCTATGATATTAACTTTATATAGAATATAGCTATAACTATCAAGAGGCAGCCAAAACTTAAAAACCACTTATACTTTACAGAGGGAAGCACCTTCATCACGCAGTGATCACTTAACGATCTTTAACGCGCCGGAGCAACTCCTTAAGCGCAGACATTGGCTTCTCTTCAGCTTCGCCATAGGAAAGGCAGGCGTGCAGAAGCTCACTGTCCTGAGCGTTGACCTTGTTACCATGACGGAAGCGGTTGAAGGCTTGCAAGTCGAGTGGAAGCATTTGTTTCTCCCAGGCCGCCAGTGATGCGGCAAGCCCAGCCTCAGTCGTCTCTCTCGCCGCCTGCTGACCCTGGTCCCCATGAATGCTGAGCCCTTGGATTTCCTTTACGGCCGCTACTGCAAGGCTCCACGGCTCTCCTTTGCTGCCAATGTCCTGGAATTTGGGCCAGTCCATCAGCTGACATGCTGCAAATACAGCGAACATGGGGTTGACGCGTACAGCGCATTCCAACGAAGGCATAACGACACAATGCGAAACTCCATTAGCGTTGTAGATTTCCATAAAAGAATTCGCAACGGCAGGAGAACTGTCATCGAGGATGAAGCCCTGGCCGAGGCGGTCGGTGTAGGCAAGATCTGCTTTTGTGATCAGTTCCGGGTCTGTCGGGGCATACAATGGTAGAGTTACGGCTTTGGTTGGGTAGGCGTGAGTACCGAGATAGCCGTTGGTTACTTGCTCGTCCGTAAGGCCAGAGACCTGCAGGAACCAAGGTCGCAAATTGAGGAACACGCTGCCGAGAATGACTTTCATATTTGTGTTGTTATCTGTCCGGCGTACAGCAGCCTCCCCTATCATCTTTACCAGGCTCTGACCGATCTCATTCCGCAAAGAGGCGCCATCGAGTGTAATCACAATATAGTCGTAGTTCGCACCAATCATCTCCGACGGATCAGTGAAGTAAGTATAGTCCTTATACTCCTTCAACTTGTTATCATCGTAGCAATAGAGTATCTGAGGACGCTCTAATACCTCGGCGCGATGTGGGCGAACGAGAAATGTCACGTCGACTCCAGCGAGACTGAGATGATAACCAGTGACAATGCCCATAGACCCTGCGCCTATAATGAGAATACGGATTCTACGATGTTCGCTCATTGTTAGGAACATAGGGCTCAGGAATAGGATCGGGTCACTGCAATGTAAGGTTTCAATTGACTAGGTAAGATTCTGAGCAGGAAGAAGGAACAGAAGAGACAATGCAGGTGGTTGTGGGTGATTATCCGCAGCACACTCACTTAAGTAAGATTCATCCCAGTCTCGAATTCAATAGGTAATAATTTAATGCTGATAAATTAATTGCAATAATACCACTCATTTGGGCCGTCGATTCGGTCGATTTCGCTAAATATGTACGTAATTTTGCTGGCATTGTAGCGTTTCTAGTTAACCCGACAGTTACACGGCGGTATAACGGACCAAGAGATAGCAGCAACAGTTCAAGTTCAAAGACAGAAATTGGATATGCTTTATATCGATGCCGAGATTCCGACGTTATATTATTCGTACAACCTCGTAGTTTCAGATGGCTCAAAACTTTACTTGCCTAAGGATCCTGAACTTCCAATCGCACCCGCCTCCCTGTAATTCATCATGGCTCTAAAATTTCCCCTAGAAAAAGCAAAGGATGCTGGAAGGCCATTTCACTACTATATAACAATATCAATTATCCTCTATTTAAACTCCTAGCTTCAAGTTTAACTTTTACTTAAAACTCCTTCCACATGGGTATCTAGCTACCGAATCATCATTCAGTCTCGAGCCAACGCCCATATTTTGCTCCTTAGCGATTGCTGCTTCTCCGTGACCAGTACACTATCAGCAACCCACTCCCTGCGATCCGAAAAGTCGATTTCGTCAAGGCCAACCCTAAAGATTTAGAAAATTAGTTTATCATAAGACTTTAATGGTAGTTTTTATCACCCGGGGAAATTACCATTTCGTCTTAAACCAGAATTTGAATCCAAAAAAGAGAAGAAAAAATGTAGGAATAGTGATATATGACGCAATAAATGACCTCCAATTAAATGGATTCTCAAAAACCGTAAAGCCTTGAATAAGCAACAGGAAAATGTTGAAAATTAAATTGAATCGATAAATCCATATGCTCCCAAAAGCTTTAAATGGAAATGTTTTGTAGTCAATTCCCTGACGGGTAGCGGCAGCTCGGATACGCAGATGTGTGAAGATGATTGCGATCCAAGCAATGTAAGCTGCGGTGCCTCCTACTGAGGTGATGTATGAAAATACTGCACCTGCGGTAAGTTTTCGATTCATTAGAGAGAGGAAACCCCAGAGGTTAGAGGTCAAAATAGCAACCCAAGGAACTGGTCATTGTAAGCAGAATTCAGCCTTCTAGATTGGTGTTGCTCATACCTCCTCTTTTTGTTGTGATACTAAAAATCTTTGGAGCTCTACCAGTCTTTGCAAGAGAAAAAAGTGTTCTTGATTGAACATAGACCACACCGTTTCCTGCTGAGATGAACGCAACGATAATAATAGCATTAACAAAGTGCCCAGCACTTTTCCAGCCAGCTAGCTCAAAACCGATGGTAAATGGGGAAGATGCTACAACAGAGTCTGCTGTAAGGAGCTGGGGAGCATCTGAAGGGCATATCAAGCCTTGGAAAAATGTCATTCCAATGAAGACAAAAAGTATTCGGTATACGATAGAATTGGTACCCTGAAAGTCACTAATAGTTAGTTTCTTATATTCAAGATACGAATGTGAGCGCAATTACCCTTGGAACATCCCTTTGGGGGTTTTTCGACTCGGCAGCTGCTAGTGAAACAATCTCTGTTCCTACGTAATATGCAGCAGCAAGGACGAAGACTTGCCCGAAACCATTTATTCCGTGTATTATTGGCCCTATTGCTATTAGAAAGGGATCTAGAAATGTTTGAATAGAACTCAAATACCAGTAGGTGCAGTCCAATAACGGAACCCAACATATCCATTTCCAAAAGCTCCCACATTAGCAAGGATCGAGATGAAGAATAATACAACTAAAGAGAGAAATTTGAACATTCCAAAGAAGTATTCCAACTCCCCGTAAACGACCACACCAAGGGTCGTCATTACGGAGAAGAACGCCCAGAAGATGATGCACCATGCCCAGGATGGAACCGTCTCTTCGGAAATCCAATAGCGGAGCACAAGCACTGCCGAGTTCCAATCTAGCAATGTATGAGTGATCGAACCAAAATGGTGGAATAGCTCTTATCTTCGGCGTTTGTCGCCTTGAATAAGGAGATGAATGACTAGAGGAGTAGAAGATTAACAGACCTGATGCCAGAAAAACGCTCCACATCAGATAGTAGAGATACGCGACGGCGAAGCTGAAAGCAGGATCAACAAACCGGCCTGCATGCTGCAATTGTACAGAATTAGTTCATGTTTGTATGTTTTAGCTTTGCAGAATGAATACATACCTCAATGAATCCTCCGTGAATGGGAAATAGTGTCGTTACTTCACCGAGGCTTTGCATCAAAGCCCAGACAGCAAAACCTGTAGTGACAAGCGAGCAGATAAGTGAGTTACTCAAATATAAATTCAGAAAGATCACTCACCCACAATTGCAAAGCCTAAAAGCGAGCCGAGCGGTCCAGAGAGGTATATTGCATATCCAAGCCCCCAAAAGCAACCGGGCCCTATAATACTTCCAAGCGAAATAAGGACAAAGTGTCTTCCTTTCAAACCTCTACGCAATCCGTCATCAATAATGTCTCCTGAAATATCACGATTGACCTCTTCATTTCTTTCGGATCTTTCCAAGTCATGAACTTGAAAAGTTTGTTTCTCGCTGACATGTCTCGATTCTGGATCAAATGATATCCCAGAAGAACTTCCGGAATGGATTTCTGCTGGCATTGTCTAAACGAAATTAAAATATTTATTACAGATATCTTCCAAAATGAGCTGCCTACAGCAGCTAGGACGAGTTTATATATGCATGCACAGTGATGGTCGTTCTCCAGCTTGAAGTTCCACTCTGAGCCACAGGTTATTCTCTCGCTAATTCCTCATCGCCACCATGTCTTTCGCCATCTCCGTGTATTTAGCTTGACGAGAGTTTCCTAAGGTGGTTCTTTTGCTCAGACTTCTTCTCTGTTTTTTTGCATTAGTGGGGGACAGTGGTGTGGATTGATGAAGAAGCATTAACGCAATCAAACTTCGAACCAGCATTCGGCATTTTGTATGGAGAAGACTTCTTTGGTAGAGACGGGTTTGAAGTTATTGATACGATATCACTGGTTTAAAAAGTAACTGGGTTTTCTAAGATATTTTTGACGTCTCTATATTGCGCTGTAGCAACGAGAAAGATATATTGAACCCCTTGTTCGGTTGCCACTTCATTATTGGGAGGGCCCGATAACGTGCTGAGCTGCTTGAAGCACGCCACCAAAGAGTCAAAAAATATTGGGCCGTAACCAACAACCGTGCCAGATGCATTTTCCTCCAACATAACTGTATCATTGTGTGGTTCATATTTATGCTGACCGTAGTGCCATGCCATCCAGCAATTTACCAATCATTACAGTTGGCGGCCAAGAATATGCAGAACGTCTAGCAAATGTCATTGGCGCCGCTTTTGCTGGTGACGCCCTTAACCGAGCCGTGACCCTCTACACAGACTCTTTACCAAATGACGCGGAAATCAGTGTAGACCGTCGTGCCAAATATTTCCTTTCTGGTATCATAAGTAAAGCAATGAATGGTGCGCTTCTAGTTGAAGCTGGGAATTGGGCAGCAGTTGCGGTATGGTAGGTTATGTTCCACTTTCAACTTGAGTACTTACGGGTACTTCAATGCCGAGTTGTGATGGTTCCATAAAGAAGATTGTGTTGATGTGATGCGCAGGGTACCACCGGGAGTGAAGATACCATTACCGGATCGAAGTGCGCTTTCTCCTCCGACAAACGAGTATTTTGAAAGGTTCTCCCAAGCGAAGAAGAAGCACTTGGGAGATCGTCAATATTGGTATTTGAATTTGTTAGGAAGACATCCAGAGAGAAACGAGCCAGGTGAGTTCCAAAACATTTACTTTTTTATGAAACGTCAATTTTGAAATCTCTTATATTGATTATATCTTTCTAGGCGCAATTCGTGCTCTGTTTGAGCCATATATCCAGCAAGCGCAAGAGGCAGGCCTCCCTACTTGGGTGGAAGCAATTAATGAGCATGCACGCGATGTCTATATCCATTTCGGCTTCCAAGTTGTGGAAGAAGTGGTGATAGGGGAAGGTAAGATAGATAGAACTGGAAATCGGGTGCCTGGTGGGGAGGGCATTATTATTTATGGTATGATTGCAGAGCCTCGAGCATAATCACAGAAGAGCAAATACAGCTATAGCAAAACTTTCAATGGAATTGAGAAAAGGTTCAGGGCATTATATTTGTTATCTATGTTTAATAGTGCGACTTTAACCGATGATCAAAAAAGCTATACCGTACTCGCTAGAAAGCAATACCCATATGCTTGGGAAATTCCCAGACTTCGTTAGTTCAGCTCTATCTAGAACGGGTGCTTGAAAGAAGCAACAGGAGAGTAGGAAAGCTTGATGATCACTTGGAAACCCTTAGCTTTACCGTACAAATTGGTTTATAGAGATCATTTTGATTAGTGTAAGTGAGTTGCCCCAAATCAATTGAGTTGCTCGGGTCCATCTATATGAACAGACATCCATTTAAAATGATCTCTTATAAACCAATTCATACAGTAGTTTGCATTAGAGTGTCATTATTATTTTTGCTGCTAGGCTAAGTGGGATTAATTGTGTCTCTAGGAGATTTTGAATCACTTCAACTCATACAACATATTTTGCATATTTCAGGTAAAGCCAGGCTATAACTTCTTAATAGTACAGATTCTAATAACAACCTCTAACGTAACCTACTTAAAAGTACAGGTGCTCGCACTGTTTATAATACACTATTATGGGTTCTTTTCATAGTTTTCTCGAACTGAAACAACCCTTGTTTTTCGTCGTAAACTAGTTTCTTTATTACCTGCAAAATGAATTATAATAAGGATGTGTCAATGCCAGCTTACTTTTTAGTTAATTCCTAAGATATAAATGCAATGTTAGCATTTCCCCATAAATTTAGTAGCAAATTCTTAACTATAAATATCTCTCTTCTACGACGTACTAGGCTATAGAAACTAGAAACTTTCTGTAGAATGAAGCCTCTGCTACGTGATTATATTTAAGAGGATAATAGTGCTTACGTTAAGGAGTACTAATTCACTTACTTTGAGTAACTCACTTGGACTTCATCACGACCCACATCTAACATACTAGCTACTGCCATCTCTGTTTCTCTTTAATCTCATCTAACTAGCTGTGCACATCCAGCTTCTATGATAGATACCCTTAGTAAATGGTAGTTACTCATATTAAATAGCTAACCTAATAAAAAAACGCATTATCTTGAAAAATATAGGTTTTTTTCTATGAAGACGCCAATATACAATTTATCTAATCACGGGGTATAAACAGGTGGGAATCGAGATTGAATCCCAATCTACTTTCCAACACGCCTTTGCACTTCGAACCAACTATTAGCCGCTCCAGAATGCACAGCAATTCTTTCCAAGATAGCAGCAACAGCATTCTCGTACATCTCATCTCTGAGAATTTCCACCTCTTCATTTCCCTCATCTCTAACCACTACCTTCTCCCCATGCTCTTCTTTCCCTTGCGTCTCTCTAACACCTGCCAAAAATACCAAGATCATGCCGAAAATTACTTGATGATCTTTCAGAAAATGATGAATGGGTGATTCTTCATACGGGTGTTCATTTGACTCTGGCGGCTCAACTGGGCTGTTTCTCTGGGAATGTGACGGAAGGACTTTGAGCTCGTGTAGGAGAAGTTTTATCTCGATGTCTACTATTCTGTGTCTAATTGAGACGAATTCAGTCAGCTAATTTTCAATTTTAAAAGTTCCACTCAAAATTTGAATTGAGAGCAGGAACAGAAAGGAAGGAGCTCACATTTCATCTCTGACTGCTGTGGCAAAATGATTTTCGACCAGTAATCTCTGATCCAACATTTTTACAACGTCCTGAATTTGCTTAACATCGTCATTGAAGCCCACCAACCTTGGAAGCTGTGATTTCGATGTAACAAGGATCAATTCCTCTAATTTCTTCACAAGATGACTGAGACGAAGGGTAGCTGGCATCGTTTTCAGCAGCTCATTCAGCTTCATCCACGTCGTCTCATTCGCATTCTCGAGTTCCACATACTCTACATGCTCATTCGGAGTGGTCTCAGAAACAGCCTCAAGACCAGCATCTAGCGAGGAAGGTAATGTTGAACTTTCACTTAACCAGACCGCAAATTTCAGTTGGGACTCTCGAATACGCTTTCCAAGATCTCTCACTGCACGGCTGTGCATCGTATCGAAGAGTTCAGTCGCTTGGACTGTTGGTGGGTTTGGCCATGTTTGGAGTGTGGTGTGAAGATCATTAAGATTTGTTTCTAGTGGAATAGTAATGGCGTGAAGACTCAAAATACTATTTTAAACTGAATTAGTCCCTTATCTTTCTGTTTTCTTGCATTTGAAACATACTCTTTCGGATTCGGCAAGTTAAATGTGTGTTTTTCAGCGCTAAATAACTTTTCGATGATATTGAGTGTGCTTTGTAGATATGTGATGTCGGACTCGGCATCCTGGACGGATTGTGGGGCATCGTGAACATTTTTGTAGCCCGATACTGCGGAGAGGCAAAAGAATGCATCTTCGATATTGGTGTAGTCCGCAAAGAGGAGATCGATCTCATTAGCTAAGGTTTGCAATGAGACTGACGTCATGATGGAGAATGTAGTAACTGATGTATGTACGGTAGATGAATGAAGTTGTTTGGATGATTTTCGATGTGGCTTGTAATGGTGTAGTTGTTTGTGTGATGAGATAACAGCAAGAAAAAAAAAATCAGACACCAACGTATATATCCGTTTCAATCAAAGCTGCATGTGTTAACGAATCATGCTGAAGTAAGCTAGTGGGTTCAGAAAGTGGCATGTTTCTTGCATCAGGTGATCCAGTAGAAACGCTTGGGGGTGGATATTCAAACCCCGATATTTCCCGGTTTCGTTAGAAGCCGCAGTTTGGAGCAGAAGAACTCAGAAGATTTTTGATGGGCAGATGCTACTATTAGCTGAAATACTAAGAAAATTGGATGTGACAGCTCAGAATCGAACAATTACGAGTAAGAACCCAAAGCTAAGGTTGGAAGGCAAATTATGCACATCTGATTTGTAAACTCGAGCGTCGAACGACTTATGCTTTGTAGTAATGATTAGCAATAGGTTCCAACTGCTGATTCAAAACATGATTTAGATGCATTTCATGTTCGACTTTTAGAACACTGACTTCACCAAACAGCAGGCTCTTGGACCAGAGGTTGACCCCCACGCTTCGCCCCAAGAACGTTCAGGGGCTACGCTCGCTTATCATATCCAAATCACGTGCTACCCAAAGGAGAGCGAGAGCTTCTTTGCCGAAGTGAGTTTCTACTCATCGACAATAAACAACATCTACAATCTAGAACTTGGAAAAATTAACTTCTCTATGTACATTGACTGTTTTCCATGGGCAACAGAACGGGCAGAGCAAGATGTCTGAGAGTGTTCAATCTAGCTGTTTTGTAGCATTTCAAGAAACCTTGAATTAACGTCCTATGACAATCATAGGGACTCTAAAATATTTGATTTAAGTAATTCAAAAGTGATTACTCGTCTTCTACTTGATATAACCTACCTATGGTAGCTAGGTCAAAGACGAGTTCACTCTAGCACTGCCTATATCCTGTATATCCAGTATCATAGGCAATATGAAAAGTGGTAGACTGTGGCTGTGGGATAGTACTGATTCAACCAACTTTCCTACCTAATCATAATAGTATTAAGCGAGAAACACCCATGTGAAATCTACCTAGTTAAACGTACAAAGTACTAATTATCTGCGACTGGCACTGCATCGTACCTAGGAGAGAAAACAGCCGCACTGTAAGTCAGGTGTGCCTACGAGTTCATGAATCGCCCAATTTCATAAATCCCTTGCCGAACCGCGAAGTATCTACGATACGTGAGCTAGTCAAATTAAGTGTGTTGTTCACAATGACTACAGAAGAAGTTGATGTAGTTATAATTGGTGCAGGTGTTGTTGGCCTAACTTTGGCTCATGCGTTACATCAGGCAAGTTAGATTGGACACATGTATAGTTTTTTTGAGGTTCTAACACAATGCAGAATGGTGTTTCATATCAGGTTTTGGAGCGCGATGGTAGTCTCGATGAAAGGGGAAATGGTTGGGGCATTACCCTCCAATGGGCAACGCCTGATCTCAAGCAGTGCATCCCTCGAGAAATCTTCGATGACCTTGACTCTATCACAGTGGACATGGAAATGTCCAAAAAGGATCCTGACCATTACAAGTATCTAAACCTAGAAACTTTAGAAAGGAGATACCTTGTCCCTGCATATCCCGAAAGGCTACGAGTTCGCCGTGAAGGTCTCAGAAAACTGCTCGCAAAAGATGTGAAAGTCCGTTGGGCTTCCAAAATAAGCAGTATCAATTTCGATGACGACAAAGTAGGTGCCAAAGTAACTTTGCAAGACGGGTTTAACTTTAAGACCAAGCTTGTCGTTGGTTGTGATGGGTCCAATTCATCAACGAGGAGATTTCTCTGTCCGCAGACAGGAGGACTTCAACAGCTCCCTTTTCGATTTCTTGGCGTGATTGTGCCTCTGTCGCCTGCTCAAGCCGTACCTATTCAGAAAATTGATCCCCTAGCGTTTCAAGGATCTCATCCAGATTCTGGAGTATACATGTTTTACTCTACCGTTTCTACCCCTGAGACAAATGGCAGTGTTGGTTCATCAAATCCATATTTCCAAGCACAGTGTTGTATCTCATGGAAGCCTCAAGATGGGGAGATCAATATACCAACGACCTCCGCGGACAGACTTCAGAAAATGAGAGAGCTTTGTTCGACTATGGCTGCGCCAATTAGTACTATGGTCAATGAAATCCCGGAAGGCAGCGAAGCAATAGAGATCAAGCTACAGGATTGGCCTTGCCTTGAATGGCCAAATTTTGATGGTCGTATAACCTTGGCCGGGGATGCAGCACATGCAATGACTATGTGTAAGATAAACCTCTTTCAAATAGTGGCCTATGAAATCCCTTGTGACATGGCTGACACTGGTGATTATATAGACCGGGGAGAAGCGGCAAACTATGGCATTACTGATGCTGCACGTCTAGCTGAGAAGATAATTGCTATGAGTCAAGGGGAAATGTCTCAAACTCAAGCAATTCTAGAATACGAGAAGGATCTCAGACAGCGTAGTCAACATGGCGTGTTACTTAGTAGGAAAGCATGCGTGGCGCCCATGACTTCAAAGCTTTACAAGATGACAGTCCATTGATATCTGGTAGAGATATACGTCCCTTTAATGACTGAGAAAAATTTTCAGGGTCGGCATCAGTATGTAGAAACCACCAGCATATAACATAAGTTTGTATACTGCGGCGATCTGTATAATGATTGATATGGCATTACAACTATTACAGATAGATTTGGCCGACTCACTCGAGTTGGGTGTTTACTTGATGTCTGTAATTCACTCGTGCAGTGATTCCATCAACCATAGCTCGCTTACGATGGTCGGTTCGTGGTAGGGAATTGCCGTAATAACTTAAAAAATCCGTATTTGACTAGGATTTCGAGTGGGAAATTAGGAACAAGTCGCATTATAGTATATATGCATCTTCAACACGTGGGTCTCAAGCACAAGCGGTTGTGGTTATAGAAAGGTTCTTCGATTTTGAGCCAGGTCTTTCCAGTGAAAAGCATGACCTTGACATTTTGTAAACCTCCATTCACTACACAGTCTCACTTAAATTAACCCATATGAATTCATAGTCCCTATATCTCGTTTATCTGTGGTAACTGATCATATAGAAATATGGTCATATATTGCTCGAATTGTCTTCTGTCTCTTGACTCGCTCCCAAAATACACATCGTCCGGAGAATATAGCTACTATAAACGAAGACACCCGGTTCCACCCTTTTGAAAAACTTATGTTTCCACAGAAACAAAGGCAGGCTGCTGTGGGTGCATCTTGGAATCCTTCTTGTTTTGGGAGTCTCTGTATAAATATGGGTTAGACGAACTACCAGTAAACTCAGAAGCTGTAACATCTTCTTACCCAAATTGTACCTGAACGTACTTGTGGAAGTACTCGCCGCAAGTCATGGGAGGACTAGTAAAATTTAGTTTACAAAGTTCGTTGATATGAGTAGAATACCTACTACTTCTTCTTAGGTCCTTGAAAGACGAAGTCTTCTCTGCCCTGATTGAAGTAGGCAATCGAATAACGGGAGGTAGAAGATTTGCCGATATCCTTAGCGCGCACTCTATGAAAGTTTGCCTTGAGGCGATCATCCGACCAGGCCACTGGAGAGGAATAACAGTTAGCAAGAATTGCGGCACGCGTCGAATAACAACTTACTTAGCATATCACCAATATTGACTACGATAGGTCCAGTTTTGGCGGGAAGAGGAAAGAAAGAATCTCCAATAGCATTACTGGTATGGGTTTCTCTGCCGGGGCAGATCTCTAACCCATCCTCTCCGTTTCTCTGAAATAACAAAGTGAGGCAACCAATGTCCGTATGTGTTCCAGCCCTCCAAGTTCCAACTTCACTTTCTGAAGCAGGGGGGTAGTGAAGAAATCGAAGTTGTGTAATGCAGTCAGGTTTCGCAACATCCATAGCTGTCTTGAAATAATCTTCTGGGAAGCCAAGAGCTACACCAAAGCAGTATACTACGTTAAAAACAATCTTAGTTCCATCTCCAATGTTTTAATTCTATGACATTGTAGCGATCAACATACAGAGTTGTTCAGAAATCTTTGCGCACTTGGACATGAAAGTCTTAGTGGTGGTCCGGAAATTGGGAACGTCTCCATCGCTTGGCCATTCCGAATTTGGCTGGAGCCAAAGAGACTCCTTTTGATCAACACCAGTGAGAGGACGAGTTTGAGCCTGCAGATGTAAGACTTTGTGCCGAACAAGCTGTGTGATTAAAGGAATAGTCACCTTGTACTCCCATCCATTATTATTTTCAATATGGTAAGGGGTCTTGCCTTTCACTTCCGGAGGAAGATCAAAGAAGGCCTTGGAGATGGCAAATTGTGCCTCGATCTCCTCAATAGAAATCCCATGGTCAACTAAGGTTAAGAAGCCAGCAGTCTCAGCTGCGTCAACGAGCTGCTGAGTAATTTGCTCCTTTCTGTTTTCGAAGTCTGTCGATTGCTATTAGCTTATGCAAACACAATGAATATAGCAAAACGTAAGACCTTTGAGGGAGATAGCTGGCACAACTCGATCGGCCATTTTGATGTTGATTAGATTCCACAAAGTTCTGCTAGATTTGTTGAGAATTATGAATAGAGAAATTAGGCACAATTTACACCTTTAAATACTGAAGATTGGATAGTAAGATCAGCTAATAGTCTTCAAATTCTAGGTAGACAATATTCTATCCGCCAAGGAATACATCGGATTATGCCCCTGTACATTGAGAATCTCTCCGCGCAGCGTGTTAAGCTAAAACTGCGGACTAGATAGGAGATCATACACAATCCCACTCTCACATGTACAGCGGAACACGATTCGCGAGTCGAGTTCCCCGCGACGAGAATCCGCTAAGCGACCCAAGCACTAGGTCTGGCTTATCTCGGGATACCGGTTAGATTCCCGAATACCCAGGGCCATAAGTGTGGATAGTGAAGAAATAGGTCAAATTCTGTGTCACTGATTGTTACAAACTCTTCTGCGAGGCTATCGAATGTCAACCATACATGAATCGGTAGTGCCGATATGGATACTCAAGCCGTGGCAAAGTCGATATCCAATCATCCATCACAGGATCGACAACGAGTTCGCCGGGCATGTGACTTATGCCGGAAAAAGAAGATAAAATGTAATGGTGAAGAGCCATGCTATAGATGCGCTTCTTGCGGTACCATCTGCGTGTACCCAGGAACTGGTACCAGTGTCAGGCTCATAGGCCAAGAGTATGTTATTTCAATGCTTCCTAACAATCGGTTATCTTTTGGCCAGTCACTTGGAAGTTTTGCTTACTCCTAGAAAGCAATGCCGAAAGACTTGAGAAGCGTGTCACTTCCATGGGAAATGCATTTGAAAGTCGTGTGGTATCCATGGAACGCCTTCTTCAGCAAATATTGGATCAGCTTAATAGTAACAAATCAGTCGTTCATCAAGCTGGTGAGAAAGGGCCCACTCAGGTAGAGATACAGACCGTACGAGCTAGCGACACAAATGAACAAGCAATATCCCCAGTTCTATCTAACCCCCAACGGAATGCTCTTGAAGCAGGAGCGTATTATAGTCTTGAACATGAGCAAGTAGGAAACACAAATGAAGAATACTTGGTCGAAGAAGACGATCGGTACGCTTCAAATGAAGAACCAGGGTTGCACCATTGTTGTTACTCAGACGAATTCGGTGAGCTTGTCACAGATGTGAATGGACTATTCAGGTCAGAGCGTTTCGCTTTACTTTTTCTGTATTTGCCGATGGTAACTGATGCTGAGTAGATATGTTGGTCTTGGCTCAACAGCATATATTGTCGACAGATGCGTTGGACTACGACGGCGTATCAATACAGGTCTGAAAAGAAAAGGATATGAGACAGGGGAAACATTTTTAACCAGCCAAGCTACACCAGACCACGAAGAAACGACCTCGTTAATAGTGCAAACTGCCCCTCAGTATGCTCTACCTCCTCGCAAGTTAGTACAGGTCTTATTTGAGATTTACAATAAGGAACTCTTTCCCATATTTCCCATAATTTCAGAAACTGCTTTATGGGCTATTTACGACCGCTTTGTTAGTGGTAGCAGCATAGATCATGGATACGCAGCTATCTTCTTCTCGGCGTTGGCCGCTGCTACACCACTAGTCCCTCAAGGCCATGCCACTTTTGAAGACTTGGACGGAAAGTACTCGGAGAAATCACTCGGTCCCTATTTCTACAAGTTGGCAAGCCATTATTCAAACTATCCAGCAACGAGAGAAAAGGGAAGTCAACCGAAAGACAATATTATTGCGTTCGGCCTGCTCAGCATGTATTTAGCCGAGACTGGAAGCCAAGCAGAAGCATGGGTCATGAATGGTAGAGCAATAAGGCTTGGACAAGATATTGGCCTTCACGTAGTTCAACCCATCTTTTGTCACATTGACACAGCTAACATAAATACAGAGATCCCCTACACGGCTGCACCTTCCATTGAGGGAACAAAGTGAACGTCGTTACATTTGGTGGTGTCTCTACGTTCTCGAAAGACAGCTCTGCACAGCACTAGGACGGCCGCTTGCCATTGACAACACTGATTGCGACGTCGAATTCCCAGAGGAACCTTCAGCATTTGTGACGCTTATCCACCTGTACAAAATTCTTGGCTTTATTATTAAAACCGTCAACTCAGTTAAAAATGCTTCCGGATGGCGAGAATCAGCAAAGCACGAAGAAATTCGAGCTAAAATCCGAGAACTAAACTCGTCGTTACAGACGTGGGCGAAGGAGCGTGTACCGCAGGTTGTCAAAAACGCGACACATGGCAGACTTCTTTCAGAAAAGCATATTTTCTTATCATCTTACTACTCTGCAGTCATCGCACTCTATCGAGTATTTATGCCACACCCACATCGCCAATCACCACCCGAGAGCTCCCAAGCGCAAACAAGGTGTGCAAAGGTAGCTACCGACTGTATCCGTGGATCTTTCGATTTCCTGAAGAACGTAAATAAGGGCCATTATCGTGTTTTACATGGCCAGAATATCTTCGTTTGCGCGATCATCTTGTTACAATGTATTCGAACTTCAGAAGATCCGAACTATATAAGCAATACCGTTCTTGATGTGCAGCTGGCTTTGCAGACTCTCACATTTCTGGAGGACTCATGGGAAGGTGCAAAGAAGTGCAGGGGCATTGTCGAAGAGTACCTTGAATTCACAGTCCTCGTACAACGCGGATATTACAAAAAATGCTCCTGCGAGAACCGGTCCGCAAACAACACGCCATTACGCTCCCATAACCCTAAGAAGCGCGTTGAAGGACCTCAAACGACTCGAGACTTCTCACATGGATCATTTAGACCTACCAAGAAATCAAAGCATACGCAGCCTAATACATCACACCAAAAATATGACTCGTTCGCATCTAGTCGAGTTGTGTCTCATGAAGACTGCCAGGTGAAAAAGAAAGGTACTGAGAAGACGAGGCTACACAATGGAATATCACCACAGCCACATGGTGTTTCGAATAGGCCAAATCAAATAGCTAATGACGCACCCAACATTGAGACCACGAGGATCTCGAATGAAAACGAGACCCTTCTCGACGATTTCTTTGGAGACTTTTTGCATGGTACACGTCAAGGGAGCTCGCTTGAGAATGATTCGGGTCTAGGAGAATTGTTTGCCGCTGCCGACTTGTCCGCATTTGACACGCAGCTTTGGGCTCTTGAAGATCCTGGTTTTGAGTAGCACACTTGGCTTGAGGAAGTTAGGGCCCGTTTGGTTGCATAGTTCTGTACCATTTCAATGGGCTGAAATGCCTAGTGCTTATAGTTTCGCGTTTGGTGTCAAAGCAGCGTACCATATGAATAATGAAATTTGATTTGTACAGTACTAGATCTCTGCCACCAAAAATGTACCTAGCAATGAATATACCTTGAAGGTACATTTAAAATCTAGTACCTTTCATAAATCACAACTCAAACTAATTTTAAAGCTATTTTCGAAAGCTAGAGAGATTCTAGAAGGTAAGAAGGGAGTAAGAGCCCC
Source organism: Pezicula radicicola (assembly GCA_003008705.1). Classification (NCBI taxonomy): domain Eukaryota; kingdom Fungi; phylum Ascomycota; class Leotiomycetes; order Helotiales; family Dermateaceae; genus Pezicula; species Pezicula radicicola. The sequence goes on along the minus strand of PDUO01000005.1, from coordinate 1,588,991 downwards.
AGTCGTAAGAGAGGGCTTGTTGCTTAGACCCTTTGCTTAGACCCGCTTTGACATATAATTTGTTTTATATAACTGATTTATGAACTGTTGTATAACTATATTTTCTGAATTATTCTATTCACAGGCAGCTAAACACTAAGGCAATTAACGGAATCGAAACTTTTAAATGTCTCTAATTGATTTGTGGCTTTCGAATGGGCCTTTTCGTCTGGGCATAGCGCAACCAAACGGGCACTAACTCACCCGAAGGGGTTAATAGTTAGCGATGGATTTTGTGAAATCAAGCGATGCATCTGAACACTTTCGCACAGATAGTTTTCCGAAATCAGATTCTGATCTTACCATGTATCAATTGACTTTAGTTCGTTGAAGAAGCTCAGTGGAAGATTCGAATTTCAACAGGAATCGAGAAGGTTAGAACTTATCTACTATTCTTTTTCCCTTTCTAAATCTAGACTATGCCTCTCTACATAGACCCTGGTCTACATACAGCTCTAACAATAAAACATCGACACTTCTGCAAGGCTACGGAGGTATTAGGATCGAATATCTGTTAAACTCCGCTTCTTTTCAAAAACCATTGGCCGTTTTTTTTACTTTTTAATGTGAGGTATGTTACTCGCCAATGGATATCTAGGATCTTTGAAAGTAAGCCTTCTTTGGGCTACCGTATACGCAAACAGGGGTATGACCAATAGGATTATACTGTATGATCTTCAGACTTAGCCGCCAACAACATAGGGCTAGCCATTGCTCTATTGTCATCCCCTAGTTTACCAGCAACTGCAAGCCTCTGAATGCCAAAAGACTGGCCAATGCGCTTTGATATAAACGCAGAGTAAAATTGCAGGATCGTTTCGTAATATCTACAGACATGTTTGATGTGATTTTATGAGTGGAGTGGTTGGTTTACTAGTGTAACTGGTTAAGGCTGAAAAAGACCCAAACTGCCCCTATCTAGCATTCCATAACCGCGCCGTACAACTGCATTTGGGGGCGTAAGCAGGACTCAGCTACATAACGCTGCCGAGTTCAGAGAAATCGCTGGAATGGTCATGTTTTGTCTTTAATCCCTACTCCACATGAACTTCACATCTTGTCTATAAACGCCAGATATCTTACCACACTTCAGTCTATCACAATGTCCACAAATCAACCTCGCACAATCCTCGGACCGTTAACAGCCACATTTACAGCAGCACCTACTTGTATAACCCCAATAGGGAGTTGCAACACCTGCGATAATGCCTGGCAAGCGCAAAGATGCTTCAGCAGCAGCGTCAGTGGGGCCACTACTTTTGGTGTTGAAGACAATACAGCATGTTGGCCTCCGAGGGGCAGCAACACAGTTACAACACCTATACCGCCACTCTTGGGATGGGGCTTTTATTCACCAGGTCTAATATGTCCCAGTGGATCAACATCTGCTTGCTCTGCTACAGCAGGCGTTGTCTCCAATTGGCCTGTGCAGTATAGTATGCTAAGTGGTGAGACAGCTGTAGGATGTTGTCCCAGGTACAGATTCCCCTGAAGTGGTTCTTTAATGTTAACAATTCAAAACTAACTTGACATAATAGCGGCTATTCATGCAAAAATGGTGGAGCACAAACCTGCATCTCTATTGCAACCTCTACCACGTTTCCTATCGCATCCTGTCAATCGGGGTCGATAGTTAGTCCTCAATACTACACACTCCCTTTAACGACAGAATCAACGGTCATCACCACCTATACTCTGCTCGCCCCTTTAATCCAGATAAATTGGCAGAGCTCCGATTTGCCGACTACCACTACAAGCGCCACTACAAGTGCTACTACAAGTGCCACTACAGGTGCAACGACATCAGCAACATCTCAAACAGCTACACAAGTTCCGAAACATGGGCTATCAACTGGAGCGGCTGCAGGAATGGGTGTTGGAATATCGTTGGGGGTGATAGTAATCGTTCTACTCTCGATCATCTTGTACCGTGGAAGGAAATCAAAATATACATCTGCGCGGCTATATTCACCAACTGAGAGATCACATGAGCTTGGGGGAACGAGAGGGCCCTACGATACATCCGAGTTGCCCCATAACGGAATATCTGAACTACCATACAAAGATGCACACAGATTTGCACACCAGATACCAAGGCATATATCTGAGTTAGATAGTAATTAATCTATTGTTTTCTCCACTATCCTGAGAGAGTTGGTAGTTGGAGTGGAATAAAATTTATCTCGACGAGTTTATGAACGGCTAAATTTCTTAAATACCTTGCCAAAGTGTGTTGAACTTTAAATGAACTCCACTACTCAAGTTAATTAGTTTTTTTATGCGAAGTAACCTACGATGTCCGTTACTCTGATTCAATGGATTATTTAAAAGGGACTTATTTTGCCCAAGTTCACTAGCTCGTTAGTACAAATCTTCAAAAGTCTGTATACACGTTGCTCCTTCTACACCGAATTACAGCTATAACACAGGCTTCAATATCTCCCCCTTCAAGTGCTGGTGTAACTGCAACTCCACTAGAACTCCTAAAACGTAATTTTACCTAAAGGCTTCTTAGTCCTAACCCATCTATTCTCCTTATAAGAACAGCGTATCAACAGGAAATAATTATAGACCAGTAGTATTAAAAACGAGGCTAGCGAGCTACAAAATAAATCATCTAAACAGATACCATTATTAGTAGAGCAATTTTTTAAATAAGAGGTAGTTTCAGAGTTTAGAAACTTCTTTGTGCTAGGACTATGGAGGTACTGTTGAATAGGAGGTGGATTTTTTGGTACTATTCCCGATTCCATTTAGTAGCATGCCTGAGGTCAAAACCAGACCTCGATTCCGTAGAACTTGGTGACTACAATGCAACTATTCTTAGACCACGATTTCGAAGTTTTGCCTTCCTTTTCCACTATTATTGTTCTTCATGTTCCGCAATTTGATAAAATCAAGCGAGTTAAATTGTAAGACTGACTTGCCTAAGTAGAGAGTAAGACGCCGATAAGAGATAAAGCTTAATGCGATAGGCCCTAGCCGATGAATCAGGTTGCTCTGCTTTCAAGCTACAAGCTTTGTTTAATAAGTGAGTTGCCTAAATCGAGTAAGTTACTTAAATTGAGTTTGTAATCCGAATCAAGCTTGTTATCTCAACTCGCTAAATTAAGTCGGTTCTATGGATATTGATGTGCAGGGTGTCGAATTCTGCGGAACATATCCTAGTTTCTATAGAATACATTATGGATCGGTATTGCTTACAGAGCAAATACATTAGGAGAATAATGAACAATAATAGATTGCGGTAAAACTCCTATAAGAATTCATTGAAGCTGTAAGAATTGTGGCCTACTAGATTAAATTCAGTAACGTCTGAATAGTAAGTGTCTGCTAAGTGTAGCCCTCGACCAAAAAAAGGGGGGACCAGTCAGGTGATCATTCTTCGCTTAGTAATGCTTGGCCCTAGTCCTCGTACAAAACCTCCGATCTGGCCACTTCACTCGTAATCATTTAGCATTCTAAATAGGACCACAATTCGCTGCCTTCCTTTCACGGGATCATGCCGAATCCGGACAACTCGACAGTATCGACACCTGGCAAAACTGTCCGATGTCATGCAGAACATCGAACGATCCAGATCCACTAAGAGACCATTTACCCAACCACATTTTCTATCTCTACACCAAAAAAGTTCACGTTCTTCGAAGGATCAAAAGCTTCGTTGCATGAGTCCGGGGCCGCACATGCTTGATCTGTTCGCTCCGAAAACAACCTCCGCTCCGGCACTTGGTACTTTCTATGTTCACTTCGGCAGTTTAGGACTTTCCTACTTCATCAACTTGGCATTTTAATAGCGCAATCGCTTGACCCCCACGCACCTTCGATGTAGCTCTTGAGTCCTGCTTGTCATAGGCTCAACCCGCACTATTGCGGCGTACCAGCTAGGCACACTTCGGCAGTAACCGATGCTACCGTATGTAATACGGAGGTATGTACTTTTTGAACCTTAGTAGATTTAACTGTACCACATGTCCGCGAGTGCTGGTATCACCCTATCACATAATCACACTTCGACTCAGATAACTTGTACATTGCTCCTTCTTTGTTGAGGTTGCGTTAGTACTAGGTAGTGCGCAGGGTTGGAAGTGCAACCCGCCAATGCTCTCTTCTTATTAGGAAGGATTCATAGCCATGATAGAGACCCCGAGCCTTGGGAAAGATACCGAGCAATGAGAAAGATGCCGAGCCATGAGAAAGATACTGAGCCATGAGAAAGATACCGAGCCATGAGATACCGAAAAACTACCGCACCATCTTTCTATGAGTTGCCAATTCGAGATATAGATGTTGTTGAGTGTGGTAATCGTAGGTTGTCCTTTCATCAATAGTAGATATGACGCCTCTGGCGTGCAGGATTTCATCTTATCTTCATATGCAATAGCTTAATGGGGACTTTCAACTGCAGGCTTTTCTACTCCACATATGCAACACCGCACACCCTCAGAACATGGAAACCGGAGCTTTTAATAGAAAATTCTCCTTTATAAATCGAAAGTGAAAGGTTAGCAATTGCCCATGTTAGAACATTTTTCAAAGACTTTCGCACAAAATATATAAACTGTAATTTACAGTGTGCAATTAATTGATGCTACCCCAGCCAAATAAGTTACTTAAATCAAGTGAATTACTGAATTTAAATAAGTGAAAGCACCGGACACAAATAAATGCCCGACTATAGTCACGTAGCAGTACCTACATCGTACCAGAAGTTTTTCAGTTTTTATAGATCCAAGATTTCACTACTGAGTTATTCTTAATTACATTGAAGTCTATTATTATCTCTAATTTATATGGACGCGCTGTCCAATATTTCAACTGTGTTGCATGCATTTATTCGCTTACTTGAGTAAGTGCTCGTGTTCAACTTTGCTATTCAGATACTGGTGATATTTTTTTTTTTAAAAAAAAGAAGAAAAAGAAATACGTACGTATTTACTAATTCAAACAATTGTTCTATTATTATTAATATACTATTGTAATTAATAAACAAGTTCGTGAGTTCATGCTGGTGAGATTTATCTTCAACTCATGCAATGCTACAAAACTCCATGGCGAAATCTCCCCAATCGGAGTTGCAAGTCAACTGCATATGAAATATTGTAGCCAAGAAGACTTATATCCATATCCAGAAGGTATTTATCTTTGACCAGGTGCAGAAATTTTGATTGAACCGGGAAAATGGCAAGATCATTCTGTATGTCATGCTTACATTGCCGACATCTTCTTCATTCTATAAGTAATCCTCGAACTGACGACATCTTTCACATTCTGCAACTCTTCCTCCAGTTGACACCATTTTCTTCATTCTATAAGATATTCTCTAACGGACGATACTACATCCTCTACATTCCGTTGCTTATTCTCCGATTGACGACATATTTTTCATCATTCCATAGTCCATTCTCTAACGGACTACACTACATCCTCCACGTTCTATAGCTCATCCTCCAATCGCCGACATATTCCTTATCCTCTGATCGACGATATCTTACTTAGTCTGTACCACATCCTCCGATTGACGATATATTTCACATTCGGTACCGTACCCTCCATCTCGTTGACGACATCTTTCTCATTCTATGCCTTACCCACCAACTAATATCTTTTACAGCAGGTATAATAGACGTACGATTTGGGTCGAAGGGAAAAGAAAATATTCTAAACTCTCTTCGCCTAATCTACCAGTCTTGACCAAGTCATTATATGAATGTACCACAAAGTTCATCATACATAATTGAATCTGAAGCCATGGAACACCAACACCCACCTCTTGAAGTTACGGTCACTCAAACCAATGATACCATCCACACCAACCCTGCTACGACCTCAAAATCATCAATCGACAAAGACGAATCAACAGCATACACCACAACATTGTCAGAAAACGCATCAATCACCGTTCAAGAAGTGAAAACAAGAGATTCATCAACACCACCAAAAATAACCTTTCCCCTTCCCCCTGAGAAAAAGCAAAAACGTCACCGAGGACCCCGTCTACTTCGCCATGTCATATTCAGTGTATACCGACGCATATTCTCAACAGTCTGGCTAGCAAACTTCTCAGCATTTATCTACCTCCAGCTCACCCCTGAAACAATGAGCGCACGGATATTCAACCTAGCAACAGCAGCATCAGCAAATCTATTCGTAGCAACAGCGATCCGACAAGATTATATCATCAATCTACTCTGTGAAGCCTGCGTCCTAGTACCTTGGTCAACACCGCTCCTCATCCGACAAAAAATAGCAAAAGTCTATGAATTCGGAGGATTACATAGCGGAGCTTCCACCTGTTCAGTCCTCTGGTTAATCTACCTAACAGGCTACCTAACAACGCTAGCAGCATCCGGATCATTCAAAGATGTCCGGGTTTTAAGCCTAGCATATGTTATAGTTATGTTATTTCTAGGTATTGTAATCTTTGCAATGCCATGGATGAGAAGAAGATGTCATAATGCATTTGAACGTACGCACCGCTTCGCAGGATGGATAACTACGATTTTCTTCTGGACCTTAATCCTCCTACTGGCTAAGGATTTAGGCAAAAGAACAGGAAGAACAATGACGGAAGTACTCACCACACTCCCATCATTCTATTTGATCTTGGCAAATACAATTCATACACTCTTACCATGGACACCAGGATTGCGATTACGAAAATTACCTACGATATCCGAACCACTATCCTCACGAGCAGTCCGTCTACATTTAAAAGCCAACATCGAAGAATTTTATACGATTCGTCTAAGTGATTCTCCATTAAGCGAATGGCATTCCTTCGCTTGTTTTGTAGACAAAACACCCGTAGGTGGAAGTACAAATTCAGTAATTATAGCCAAAGCAGGAGATTGGACATCAAAAACCATCTTACAACCTCGGGATTCCTATTGGACGAAAGGACAACCAACTCGAGGAGTTCTATACATGTCCCTCATGTTCCGCAAAATCGTAGTCGTAACAACCGGTTCTGGTATTGGTCCTTGTCTTAATCTCTTAGCTTTACACAATAAAAAGAAACCTGAATGTCGTGTTTTGTGGTCAACTACTTTCCCGGAGGAGACATATGGGAAGGAGATTTTGGAGACGGTTAAAGAATGTGATTCTGAGGCATTGATTTGGGATACGAAGAAATTGGGGAGACCTGATATGTTGGCTTTGACTTGGCAGTTGTATATGGAGAGTGGTGCCGAGGCTGTTTTTGTTATCAGTAATCCGAAGGTTACGAAGATGCTTGTTTATGGGATGGAGAGTCGTGGTGTACCTGCTTTTGGACCCGTCTTTGATTCTTGAATTTTGGGTTGGGAATTGTTCTTTTCACGTATCTTTGAGAGGGAAATACAGGGGTTTCTTTTTGTAGATATAGGGGGAGGGGAGCACTTGCGCGGATTTGGAAGGGAACTACGAGGAAAAGGGGGGTATTAGGGCTTTTTATAGTCGGAGAATTCTACATTCCTTTTTAGATAGTTTAGCTGGTTAATAAGTTGCTAAATCAAGTGAGTTACCCAAAACAAGTCAAGTAAGTGTACACCCGTCAAGACAAGTCAGTGTGTTAGCCCTGTTAAGCGAGTTACTCAAGTAAGATACCTGTTCAAGTGGAGGCGATTGAGAATCTTCAAACTGAGAATTTATTTATCAATCCTAGATATTAGTTGGGTCGACATATTAAAAAGTCGTTACATCTCACGTATATCAACCCTATCAGCCAACTCATGGGAACCATGGCCATCTTGCGGAAATCTAGCTTTATGGGTATAATAGTTGGAACAATTCCATGGTGTTTTGCTGAAACCACAACTTTTACTCTCACTCTATAATCAGACTACAAGCACAAGATAATCTAGTAATAGCAAGGCTTTTGTTCTGTCAGCTATCTAGGTTCGGCTCTAAAGGTTGTATGCATAGTAGCTAGTACATAGTAGCTCAGAATAATAACAAACATGGTGTACATTGTACAGGGAAGCTCATGCCTCCGAGCCAGCAAGCGCCAGCAAATGCCCCATCCATGAAACGCAGAGCAATATATCAGGGATTAAAACTCCGAAAGCCACCGTCCACCACCATATGCAGTAAAGCAGTTAAGCTAACTCCCCATCTCCACTTGCCCCACCCCATAAATATCAACAAACAATGCAATAATTACACTCAAACAAATAACGCCTCGTAATTTTCTCGTCACCATCCTCGTGTTCGATGCATTTCCATCGTAAGTATCTGGGGCTTAGGGGCCGTTATCGTTGAAAAACAATGACATGGCCTCTTCATCCTGTTGTTCCGAATTTTCACGCTCGCGTTCGCGCTCTGAGTTGTGCGAGTCTATCTCCGGCTTCCACATTGACGAGCCCATCGCCCGAATCTTGTTGTCAGATGAATCATTGATCATGTTGTCAAATTCCTGACTGCCACCAGGAGCCACCGAAGGTCCCAGAGCAGGATCCAATGAGGGATCCAAAAGCGACGGGTTTCGTGACTCATTATTTAGTGAGAAGGAGCCCCCTAAACCGGGACTATCAAGAGGACCTCGATGCAGAGGGGGATCTAGACGATTGTCCATTCGTCCAAAGGTACCCATTGTTGGTTGCGATGAACCTGGAGTGCCGGGGAACCCCGGACTGTGCAAGGCAGGGTTGGCACCACCGGCAGAGTTGTGTAGATAAGCATGAGCAAATGCTGGACTTGGCATCTGGGGATTAGGTCCGGACATAGTGAAGTGCGGATGAGGCTCTTGGTTTGGAGCGTAGTTAAGAGATGGATGAGGAGGATGGCCGTGTGCAGAGAAAGTCTGCGAGGTAGGAGTGCCAGAATCAGATCGTCCATATTGCTCACGGGGTTGGAGAGGTTGGGGATGACCAGATGGCTCAGAGGACTTCCTCTTATTGAAGGTATGCGCTTTCGTCCGGAGATGTTGAGGAAGTGCATTTGGATCGTCAACACCATGTGCTGCCATCATCTTTTGGAGCTTTGTAGGGCGTGGTTTGCGAGTAGATTTGGAAGCATCTAGAATTGGCGGCGGCTCAGGTGCCACAGGTGACCACTTGTGTAGTTCTTGACGGAAGAAGTTAGTTTCATAAGCGAGAAGGATCTCAGCACCTTCGATCTTGCGTAGGTAAAATCGTTGGGTTTCTGATTCATCAGCTGTCGCCATGAGTGGATTACAGAAAGGAGCAACATGTGCACGGAAATTCTGTGCTTGCTCAATGATCTGACTCAGGATATCCTCTTCGTCTGGTTGAAAAGGAAGATTTTGGATCTCGTCTTGCCAAGCCTGGAGATCTTCCAGCTTCGGTCGGGCAGCGTCTCGAGGAATTCGTATGCGCCAATCACAGATGGGACAGGTGTATTTATCATCGTCCTTGACTTTGCCACGAGCAATCTTCAAACATTTACCGTGGTACCTATAGATATCAGTATGCTAAAGTAGAGGGAAGCAGAGTAAACAAGCCAACGAACCATTCATGACAAAGCTCGCACTCGATCATCATTCCGGCTTCAACACGACGGCATATGCAGAACACTTCCCGGAAGCGAGGATCCTCCCAAGTATGCATCTTCTCGTTCGATCCTTCAGGCACAGGACTCTGCTCTCGGGATGCTGGCTCTGCAGGGAGTCTCGGCTTATCCTGAGCAGTATCAAAGCAATCATTGTTACGTTCGAGAACATACTCCATGTGTGATTTGAGAATATGCAACGGTGCATTTGCTTTCCCAAATAGCTTCTTGCCTTTGCGCATCCAGTCCTCGTGACGCTTTTGTTCCTTTTCCAAGTCCAAAGTGCCATTGGGCTTACTATTCAGCTCTGTAAGGCGTTCCATTGTTTCGCGGACTTCTGAATACTTTGGCCGCTTTGAGTAATCCTCTTCTCGGCTTCCTTCGACCAACGAAATGATCTGTCGATGTGCCTCTCGCTGCTTGTTCAAAATTTGGTCTACAGCAGCAAGGGTTTCCGGTGCCACAGGAAGAGCTGCCGCTTGGGCCTGAGCAGACAAAGCCTCTAGTTGTGGATAATGTACCATTTCGGCGTTCATCAGCTCTTTAGCCTTTGCTTCCCAGGTCATACCAGAAGCTCTCTGTTCCTTGTAGTAATTCAGATAGTCGTTGTACTCTGGAATGTGAAGCTTGCTGCCCTCCTCGATCATCCCGCTAACTTCATCCAGAGTGAGAAACTTTCCTCGGTTTTCCCTGGCACGATCATTCCACTTCATCTGCTGCATGATTTGCTCGAGCTTCTCGATCTCAGGTATATCGACGTTGAAACTTCTACCAGTTTCAAGAAGTTCTTCGAAGTCTTGTGTTGAGCGGAGGACAACGTTTTCTATGGCTTTGACAGCACTGTGTTGGAAATTGTCAATCGCCTCAGCACGTTCGCGTAGTTGAGTAATCTCCGGACAATCGAATCCAATCCTGTCTGCTTCCCTCAACAGCTTCTTGACATTCTCAACCTTCCGATGCTCGCGGTCCTTTTCTTCTTGTTCGGCGGCCTTACTACCCTTGCGCCATGCCTTCTCACTCTTTCGGCGGTTCTGCTGCTTCCGGACAATGTAGTTTGTAGCTTCGTCCACCCATTCGTTGCAGCGTTCCACAAAGGCTTTGAGCACAGGAAGCGACGGTAAATCATAAGGGATGCGCTCGCCTTCGTTTAAAAGCGTCCGTAGAGTTTTCAAGGCTGGAGTCGCTTCTTCCTCGAGAGTCTTGTCAACCTTTTCTTCCCATTGTTCGGGGAGATGAGCTTTGTCAGCGACTTTCTGGTATGTGGCTGTAAGATCGTCCTCAGTGCGTCGGTAGTGTAATGTATGATTGGTGCCGGCATATCGTTCGTTCTCTGGCGTGACACAACACTCATGGCTACCGGCATGGAGTAGACACATGACTTTGCCAGTTCGATTACACTTGAACCTCGAGACGTATGTGTAAGCTTTGCAATATACGCATGTATACTCATCCTCGGCTACATCTTCTTTATCGAGAATATATGTCATGGCACAGCGAGGACCTGCATCCTCAATATCGTCCAAAACCACGCACGGGTGCTCTGGATCAGTCGCTTTATGGGCATGTTCAGTATGTTTGGCCAGGAACATTTCTCTCTGCGCTGTTTCACGGTCTCGGAGGCGCTCAAGAGCTGGGGCGAGCCATTTGGCCGTCTGGATGGTAAAGCCTCCTGTGGTGACACCCTCTGCTGCAGTCAAGAGAAGTTCGTCGTGAGAGAAACAAGGCTGTCGTCTAAATTGTTGCAAGCGTTCTACTCCAGCAGCGCCAAAAGGCTCCCAGTCTTTTGGCGCAAAATTGACCGCCTCATTGAAGTTGAAGCCATGGTTGAACCCTGCATGGTATGCTTGAGGGAAGGTGATGACAAATTGTCCAGCTCTCTGATCAAGGGCATAGATTTTGACATCTGCTTTCTTCAAGTCTTCGGGTGTTGACAAGGTGACTAGTTGGAAAAGAAGATCAGGTTGGGTTTCGAAAAGCTCCGGCACTGTTTCTCTCATCGCCTTCTCGAATTTCTCGGCGTCTCCACCAGGTACACCGTACCATGTCTTCGTGGATCCGAAATGCTGATAGTTTGCTGAGTACGCATAGTGGTCCTCATTATGCCAACAGAAAGTAGAGAAGACCATTCCGACGTATAGCCAAGGGACAGTCATACCAGAAATCTCGCGCTTGACATGCTTGAATAATGACTCTCCGTGTAATGGCATGATGTTTAGATTCCAGGGGTCAGTGGAGTAGGGGTCTAGTGGGTTCCTCTCCATGGTTGGGAAACCACTGCCGTGAGTAGTCGAATGGATGTCTGCGCCATACTCAACCTCAACTGTCTCCTCAATACTAGAAACAAGTCTCCAAAATTCTCGTTCGACGTCGTCTTCAGTAACAGGTCGAGGACAGTTTAGCACCGGATCGAAAGGCATCTTGTTCTGGAAATAACCCTCTTTGAAATCTGCCGCCTTCTCCTGGAACTGCTTGAGTGAGTAGATTCCACCATCGTCAAATCCAAACTGGCCATCGCCCACAAGGCATCTCGGACAGTACCAATCGTAGTCAGGTTTATGTGCGACAGGAGGGTCGAGACAATACATGTGGTAGCCATAATCACAGTTGTCGCATATGAGGAATTTCTCTTTGTCTTCCTTCTTACCACACGACTCGCACTTCTGTTGATGGTGGTTAAAAATATTATCACTATTTACTTGCTTGAATTTACTTACCTCTCCTGGTACTGACGAGCCATCGCCTGGTATCCGTGGTGGTTGAGGTCGAAATAAGGACATGTGCGAACCAGCCACAGTCGGGACCGTATCTACAGGGGTCAGTTAGCGGCGGATCTTCATCGCCAATCGAAACACGGGACAGGATTCTGGAAAGGACACTAATAAATAATCCTGGAGATGGGCAGATGCGGGCAAAGGCTGAGCTTCATGCGATGCGCACCGCATCTGTGCAACTTTGCGCGAAATAATTGTTTTGTTGCGCATCGCATTTCAATGTGGCTGACATACCTTTTTTGAGACGTTTACTCCGTCGTCCTGTATTTTCCCCTTCCGAAGCCTGCTCAGGCGGCTGACTGTCTCGTCGTGAATCCATACTTTCATGGCTCATCTGTCTCTTTAAAAGCGGATTGGATGTGAAACCGTTGGTGATGGCTTGCTGGCTGAGATGAGAAGGACGATACTCCGGCGTATTCTTGGATGAAGACATAGGACTGTCAAAAGCCCGCCGTGGAGGAGTACTGGTAAAGCTGCTCTCTTCCCGGTCACGTCTAGGTATGTTGACAGGCGTGAAGGATGCAGGTGCAGCATTGACAGGCGTAAAACCTCCAGCGTTGACTGGAGTGAAGCCTGACGTGCTTGGCTGTGGTTGTGGACGAGGAGGTGGCGCATGGGAGGGAGCATCAAGTTGTGTAAAATTCTTCATCACATTGTTCTCAAATTCATCCCTCATGCGGTCATTAAGAGCATTTGACGCATTTACTGCTGGCGAGTCACCGCGGAGACTTGATGGCGTATGTTGATGTGACCTCTTCAGCGGTGAGTTTGCTGGAGAAGGAGTGAGAGGTCCTCCATACTCGAACTCCAATTGTTGGTGAACACCAGGTTTGGCCACTGCAAGATATTGCTCAAATGGGTAGAGCCATCTCTGATACGAGTTTTTGAGTGAGGTCGACAGCGAGGACATGATCTTCCCACTGTATCCCAAGTCTCGACCAATCTCAGCCCACTTCTTGAGCTTGCAGACCTTCTCAAATCCGCCTCTGGCTTCGACTGACTTCTTGAGTTTGTATAAATCGAGAGGGCGCTTGTCGACACTCGGAAATCGATTGAGATTAGTGCCATGTTGCTTGTGGAACTTCACCAGTTGATCCAGGTATGCTAAATTCGCTCGTGTGCCTAATTGTGATGTTTAGCATTTGCTGCCTTGCGCAATGCGATCACCAGATGAGTATATCCACGTACCTCCTTCGACCTGGTTCAGCTCCTGCTTTCTTGTACGAAAGTGAAAACGCTACTATCGGTCAGTTGCAGAGTCTAAGTGGAACAATATATGGGACGTGGTATATAACTTCCTTCGCCGACGGCCATGGAAGTATTCCAAGAAAGAGATCAGTTCCTAGGGCTGAACGTACCTCGGTGTCGACGGCAAAGTCTGGCTTCCACGACTCAGGCGGAATAACTTTGCAAATTCCAAATTGCGACGCCTCTGGAGCGATCTTCTTGATATATTCGTATGGATCCTTGAATTCCGCCTCCGTAGGTCGGTACGTGGGCGCCTCCAACAATCCATGCGGTCGTATTCTCTTCGTGGTCTCCCGCGTAGCTGTGGGCGCTCCTCTCATCTCAACGCTTCGCAGGTCCAGAGGTGCTGAGTGCAAGGCACTGAGTGGCAGCGGTGCCGAGGCTGGATTGCCATTCGTCGTAGGCTTTCCTCGAGTTGATGCATTGTTGCTGGCTGTCGCACCCGCTGGTGAGGCTCGTAATGTCGTGGTGCTGGCCGAAGCCCCCAGGCTCATCGGTACTTGAACCATATTGGCGGACCCAGTGAGCGTATGTCAAGGGAACGGTGTAAAGAATTCGCAGATGATGTATCTCTATATGGTCGACATCGAATGGTGTGCAATCAAGGACTGAAGGCAGGCCAGGCAGCTCCTCGACGTCGAAAGGTCTGTCTCCCCTCTCCTCGCTGGCTCACTCACTCACACCCTCCTCTTGGTCGACAGGATGAACGCAGGCGCAAGCGGAAATGTCTAAAGCATATCATGCAGCATTACACAGAGAATTGTCAGCGGACGTGAAGTATTTTGGTTCCCGTCGGGAAGGTGGTCGCTATGGGAAGATGGTATGTGTAGACGAGAAAGGTGTACGGAGTATGTATCGAAGCATGGAAGAAGAAGGGTGGAGTGTGTGCGGGCTTTCCTAGGTACCTACGGTACGGAAGTGCAACACCTGCGGCATGGCTCCAGATTCGCCTGTCTAACCAAACCTGACTAGTGAAAAAGGTGAGAAATGGTCGCATTTTTAACACCAAGCAAAACCTTGCTCGCATCACGATATATGCGACAGTCGATTGCATGGTCGCAGTCGGAAATCATATTCTATTTACTACATGGTCTCGACGAGTGTCCTGAGCCTGTTCTCTGTCCTCCAAGCCAGACGTTGGGCGACTCATGAATGCCGCAGGGCTTTGCGCATCTTTTGATATTGCACATCCTGGCAGGGGCCCATATCGACTATCGAGCTCCACATCACGTCTAACCGTCCAATCAACGCGATGTGACGTCCAAATGTGCAGTTTTGGAGCTAGGATCTTTGTCTGTGTATGCTTAATCCAGCAGTAGCATCAGGAGACGACGGCGACGTCCGGATGGAGAGCAGAGACACGATGCTGACAAGAATTTGGGGAGTATGTTCGTCCCAACCGATGTGCAGATACCCTCCTTTGATGATGCTGTACTCGTATGTCCGGATTTTCTGGACAATGTTGAACTGAAAGACCACAGGTTCATCCGAAAGGGCCGTAAGTGGATTTCCAGAAGTGCAGGCAGTACAGAACAACATTCGACGAACAAACGCTATCACAATGCTGACGAAAAAGTTATATTTGACAGAGCCTCGACACGATGTAACACAGCTAATTTTCCATCTTACCTCTCGAGGTATTCAGTGCATCTCAATCGGTATGGTGACCAGGCTGAGTCGAGATGAGTGAGGTGGCGAATCTGCCCTCAAATTACACCTACGAACAATTGCGCCTCACTCTACAGCATCATAGGAGCCACTCAATTGATATAAGGTCGCTACCGTAGGTAGTAATCTGGTAGGTAATCTGATCGGGATAATTCCACGAAGGCCAGAAATAATGTGTACTCGTACGGTAGCTGAGAGTTGGTCGCTGAAGCGTGGCTGTCTCCTTTGAGCCGGGTACGTCACTATGCCTAATTCAGGACCTCAGCTCAGCAGGATGCGCTACTGGAATCCTTGGCGCTAGCCTTGTCGTCTAGACTCCTCGAATAGCCTCTCTCCTCTTACTACTCCAACTCCAACACAACAAATAAGGTCAACTCCATGCCACTCGATCGGCCCATCCCCTCCTTTTATTGTTGTTACTTTCTTCGCTCGACTGTGAGCAAGACTGGCGCCTACTATATCGGCTCCACTCCCAATCCAGGTACGGCGCGCCTATTTAAACGCGTCAAACCCAATTCAACTGCTGACATCAACAGTGAGGCGACTTAGACAACACAATGGTCTTTCCAAAGGAGGGGCCGTTAGAACAAGTAGGAAGGGCCTGAGGCCATGGGAGATGGGTTGTATTGTGACAGGTTTCCCAAGTCATATTGCTGCATTGCAGTTTGAGTGAGTTTCAATTATGTCACGTGCCTACATAGAACTGCAGAAACCCAACCTGATATAATCTGATATCCCTTTCTCCTGTATTTCATAACTACTTCTTTCATTTGCAGGATAATATTGCGCATGCTAAGAAAGTTCCAGATGGGCATGGCAGAACCCCCACATATCGACTCATATACCTGCGGAATCTCGAATATCCATAGCAACGGCAAAGAAAAAGTCCGGCCACGCAAAACGGCCACGCCTAACTCTCAGCTCCGGCCTTTCAAATCTCCACCTTCTACTGCGCATGCCTTCCTTTGCGCGCTGGCCACTGGAAATTCGTTTCTTCAATCGAGACGTCCACAAATCATGGCAGAAATGGATGGAAGAATCTCCTGCAGCCTTGCCAGAATCCATCCAAATCATTACCGATTTTCCTCCTAAGACTAGTGTGACTGCAGTAGAAGCGCCGCCAGGCCCAGATACCAAGAGGAGGAAACTGAAGGGTGGTAGCGTGCAAGAACCTGGAAGCCCGGGCACGAGGAGGACGAAGTTGAATTATGGCATTGATGCGCTTTCCGTCGATTATGCCAACCAAAAGTCGCACGTAGAGAAAGCCAAATCAATTGTGGATTTTGAACAGGAGGGCTCCTGTAGCATTTGCAACATTGAGCTGGAGCACGACGGTGGTCTTTATGCAATTTGCCCGTCTGGAGATTGCAATTCGGTCACACATCTCACATGTTTGAGTACGCACTTTCTTGATAATGACGATGACATAGATGCGCTGGTCCCTACCGATGGCACTTGTCCAGCATGCAAGAGTAAAATTCGGTGGATAGATGTTGTAAAAGAGCTAACTTTGCGAATGCGAGGGCAGAAGGAGACAGAGAAGCTGCTCAAAGTGAAAAGAGCTAGGAAGACGAAAGAAATAAGTGCATCACAGGCTGCAGATGACGACTCTGAACCATCAGATGAAGAGCTCGAGGAGCAGATTGAGGCAGAATTACGCGAGCTCCAGAGACTGAATCCCGAACTTGGAGACAGCTATCTGGATTTTGAAAGGGATGCCTCCGATGAGTCAGATACGGGTTCGATTGCTAGCGCCGCGCCATCACAAGCTGCATCTACAAAGGGTCGTTCCTATGAACCCGCACATGGGAAGAATTCGTTGGTTACGGTGATAGAGGATAGTGATTGGGACGAAGCGGAGGTGTTGGATTAATGAATAGCGATATATATAAACGACATGTCTAGAGAGGGAGTTCAGGATGGATCGGACAAGAATCGTGCATTGGATAGCTGTGTGTGTTATATAGGGACGGTCAAGCATCATGGGAGTAAAGTCAATCGATGAGGAAAATGCTTACTTTTCTTGCCCTGTTCGTCGACCACGTTGGACACGTTTACATTTCTGCGGGTACCTGCATTGAATCAGCCTGTTGATTGGATTTAGAGGTCCACGTGATGGATAAAGCTTCGACCTTAGCATGCTCCTGGTAAGAGTCCCTAACCTCGGCTAATTTTATATGCCAATTTTCTTCCATTCCAGGTTCCCTCGGTCGGCTCTCTCCCAGAGGTACGAAAGGTACTGTACTGTCCCATAGATTTCTCAACCACGTTGTAGCACAGATTGCTGACAATTAATACTGTAGCACTATACAACTACCGTCCACAACTACCGTTCTCCCACTCTTTAGCAAAAGGGCCGAATGTGTTTGTCAGACTACGGAGGAACAAAGGAGAATGGAAATTGTGACGAGATAATTGCGACCACCTTCGGGTTAAGTCTGGGGGAATACGACAGTATGCATATCAATCAATCGACCCCACTTCTTACACTTCGTACCCCAGAGGAGCCCCGCACTGTGGGATAAAGATCTTGCAGCCGACGAACAACACCTGACATACCACCAGTCCATCGGCTCTAAAACTTTTCCTGGGCCGATGCCACGAGCGTCAGCCTATAGCAATTGACCTACCATCGACCTCCAATCGACCTACAACCAACCTCCAAGTACTAGGTATTCTTCGAGAACTTGCCCCCGATCCGAAGTTTATCAGGACGGAAGAACCACGGATACAATACAATAACGCCGAAAGGCCGTCCACTATGAAAAGGAAAGGCCGTATAGAATTGTGGGGTAGGGAGACAATATGGTGTGCAATATGGGCTGAAGTAAGAGCTTGGGGTGCGTGAAATTATGATATAAATGGGACCATTAACCCCGTGGATGTGGTTGAGGAATCAGGATTGACGAAGTGAAGTACTCTCTGGCCTCTTGCATCGGCTCATCATGTTCGCCTCAATTGCTTGTTTGCTGCTTACAGCTGGCTTTTGCGTAGCCTCACCTACAGTGAGTTTTCATTCTCCCCCTAGGAAGGACGTACCTTACTAACCTTCCATCTATAGGTCCCTGAATATGGGTTGAGAACCCGCGCCTCGGCTCCGACTGTCACGGTCAAGAATGGAACCTACTCCGGAGTTCACAGCGATGAGTACAATCAAGACTACTTTCTTGGTCTCCCTTATGCTCTTGTGAGTAATCCCTCACCTCATGTCATATCTAGCCCCTGAATACTCATATATCTCAGCCCCCTGTGGATGACCTCCGTTTCCGTGTTCCTCTCCCATTAAACACCTCTTGGTCAGATTCAAAGTCTGCAGTCGACTACCCTTCAATGTGTGTGGGCTATGGTACTGATGACACCTACAACACGGGGATCAATCCACCTGACAGTGCTCACGTGCTTTCTGAGGACTGTCTTTACCTCAATGTCATCAAGCCCACCACCTCAGATACTGGTCTCCCAGTAGCTGTCTGGATTCATGGTGGAGGACTTTACGAAGGTGGAACTAATGATGAGCGCTATAATCTTAGCTACATCGTCCAAAATAGCGTTGATCTTGGTACACCAATGATTGCTGTGAGTATTCAATACAGACTGAGCGGATGGGGATTCTTGGGAGGCAAAGAAGCTTTGGAAGGTGGAGCTACAAATCTAGGATACAGGGATCAAAGACTTGCTCTGCATTGGGTTCAAGAGAATATTGCCGCCTTTGGGGGCGATCCAACAAAAGTCACCATTTGGGGAGAGAGTGCTGGAGGTTTGAGCGTTGGTGCACACCTGCTGGCTTACAATGGTATGAATCTGTCTGAAGATTCTCTTCAATCTACACTGTGAATGCTAACAATACCACTCAGGACGAGATGATGGTCTCTTTCGTGGCGCAATCGCCGAATCTGGCGGTCCAGCTGTCCAATTCTTCGCTTCCAGTATACCCGGGGGCTACAACGGCACGGCTTATCAGACTTCGTACGACAGTCTTATTGCCAACACATCATGTGCAACTGCCACGGATACACTCTCTTGCTTTCGAGCACTACCTTTCTCTACGCTAAATGATCTTTTCAATACTTCTAGCACACCTTTCGCTCCCATGATTGATGGGGATTTCGTGGCTACCTACCCATCCGATCAACTCAGCGAGGGAAACTTCGTCAAGGTTCCATTGCTTATTGGCACTAATACTGACGAGGGCAGTGCTTTTGGTGTTTATAATGTTTCCAGGTATGTTAATCAAGTATTTCCTTATTCAAAACGAGCATTCCTTTCTCCATTGAAAATACTAACATCGCCTACCTCCACAGCGACGCCGACTTCACAGCAGCTATAAACAAAACAACCTACCCTTCAACCCTCTCTACCTTCGCCAACACCCTGGTTTCCTACCTCTATCCCAACATCCAAGCAATAGGCGACCCCTCCCTCACAACCTATCCAGAACTCCTAACCCCCTCAAACCCCCTTTCAGCATTCCTCGGTCTCCAAGCCCGGCGTTCCTTCTCCTTCTTCGCAGATCTATTAGTCCACGGACCACGACGCGCCTCAAACATAGCCTGGTCCAACTTCGGAGTCCCAAGTTACTCCTACCGTTTCGACGTAACCGTAAACGGAGTACCTGAGTACATAGGAGCAACACATTTCCAAGAAGTAGCCTTCGTATTCGACAATGTTGCCGGTCTCGGTTACGTCACATCTCCATTCCCCAATTCTACAGAGCCCGAAAAGCAAACTGCGTTTAGGAATTTGGCCTCTCAGATTAGTGGAAGTTGGGTTGGATTTATTACCAAACTTGATCCTAATGCCAATGGGCTTGAGAATGTGACAGCTTGGCCAGTTTATAATGCTACGGAGGGGGGTGGTGTGGGTAGTAATATTGTTTTTACGGCGGATGGGGAGGGGTGGTCGAGTTTTGTTGAGGAGGATACTTGGAGGGCAGAGGGGATTAATTTTATTAGTGAGTTTGCGAAGAGTATTTGGGGGAGGTAGGGTGGAGGAAGGGGGGGAATACTCCGTATGGTTCTATTTCTGATGGACTCGTCAAAGTCATTTTGAATCATTGAGGTAGTCTAGGAGTATTTATACATACACACCTACGTACTGTACGTATAATATAATGTCTCGTTGGATTAACATTAACACAAATTTCAAAAATGTACTAGGCAGTATAATCCACTTCCATTAAGTCTGAAACTTTCTGCGAGATGATACACGCTGAGACAGTTAAGCATATAAGGAAATTCATGTCATTCAGAAAAGCTAACCTGGTGAGGATACATAAACTGGGGATGGGAATGGAAGATGCCTCTTACGTAATGTGGAAACGGAGGCTATCAGTTTAATTAACAAATCAACACAAACAATGTCATCAATCATCATTATTATCAGCAGCAACAGGATCTAAAGGAGAACTGTAGGGTGAAAAAGTATTTGTAAGCACCGATTGAGCACTCGCTCAAAGCAAAAAAACTAGAGAGAAGACTTAATATAGTCTACAACCTAAAGTAAAAACTTAGCTAAAATTTTGTTAATAGTGGGAAATATTTGTTGTCATTGAGTAAGCAGGCTCTATGCCTCTACTACTAGCTAAGACTTAGAGACTTGGAAGTTTAGTATTACTAGTTTAACAAATTCCTCTCTACTTACTCTATAATAATACAAATATTAAAATATCTTCTATAGAACTAGGTAATAAGATGTTAAATTCAGTGAATATAGAAATAGTCATGTGATCGTCCTACTACTATAAGTACTGACACTCTAGCTTCCACACAGAACATAAAATCCACTACTATTGCCACCACCTATTGCTGTCTATATTGTGCCCATTCAACATAAGACTTAACTAACAAATTATCTACCTACCTTCTAGTTATTTTCTTCGTAGAATCAACAGGACCTCGGTATTACAGCCTGAACTTTGTATGTATACACCTACGTCTAGTACGTATAATATAATGTCTCTTTCGATTATCGCAAATTTTGAAAATTCCTTTAGGAGTATACTCTAGAGTAGATTAATTCGGTTACTTAAGACTTGTTGTTATAGCCTAAGCTCTTGTTATTAAATTTGAAGTGAATCAACCATTAGTAAAATTAATCCTTGATAGCCTTATCTTAGACTTATATGTATGTATAGGGCAAAGAAGCACATGTAGATTTTCCAAGAAGTTAAACTCCTTTAAAAGTGCGAAAGTAGACATGAGATCAGCTAGGATGGAGTGTAACCTGTTCGTGTAGACAGCTTCTGTGTTTAACTAACAGCAGCTAGTAGAGATATAGAGACTCAGAGGTTCGGAGATGAAATTACTTAACTTATTGTGCCTTGAATTAAATCTCTTTTGTTGGATCGTTATGTATTTCTAAAATGTTTGATTTATTATTTGATAGAGTTATATCTACATGCAATATACACAAAGAACAATCTTCTTTTCAGGTTAAAACATTAGCAAAGTTACCCTAGATAAACAATATAATTATTACTACGCACTCTGTCGGAGAAATGGAACGTTATAATTTATTAATGATAATCTAGCTCTCTTCTTTCTTAAAATTAGTAGGTATATCTCTAGTAGTCTAGCTATGTATTTATTACAATAACAAACCCCCTCCCTTGACATTTTAGCGTTATCAAAGTTCCTTACCTTAGATAATATGACAAATACTAAAACTTCTTTTATTAATAATATTATAAAGGTAGTAAACACTAATTTATTTACTGTATTGGTGATTGATCTGCGCGAAATGATTCCCGCAGAGTAAGTCGTCACATTGTGACACAAGGCTCTAGCAGTCTGCTTAGCTATCGCTGTAAAGGTTGGCGGTGGCTTTGCGACAAAGCTGTGCAATGAGGCTGTTGGGTATCAATGCAGACGTATACTTCGTATAGCATCGTTGCTTCTTCCATGGGAATTCTGCCCAACGCGACCGCTTTCTGTTTGAGCCACTCAGACCCTTGATTACTCGATGTTAGTTTGGACGACGTGCATCTGAAAGTCATATTGCAGCTGCCGAGATTGCAGTGCTGTCAGGCCTTATATTGCCACTTCATTCTCCTTTCTTCTTTGCGTTTATATCCTTCAAACACAGTAGCCTCGCAGACCTCTTCGCTTATCCCCCCAGCTTTGACGCTCCCACTTGTCTTCATTCCCCCGCAGAGTCCCAGCACCCTAAGCCTTATCTGCTGTGATTTCAAGCATAATGCCGCCTGCCATGCCTCCAGAGCTGCCAGATGGGAATGATGTCGAAGCTACGTGAGATTTTGACTCCCACGACTCTTGCTATCGCAGTGATATGAAGCTTGAGAACTCACTAACGGGGGCTATTTACAGATGGGACTTCTTGGAAAGATTTATCGAGAAACTTATGAAGGATTTGTACCAAAGTGTGTCCATGGAGATGGTTCGTAAAGCTAGCCCAACTTCCCTTTTGATTTCGTTACTGACGGCGACATAGTATATGAATGCTTATGTGTAAAGACACCGTAGCTCTGTAATTTATGCGGCTGCTAACACCTCTATAGTGCGGTGCATAACTTTTGCCATTCACTAGAGCCTCGTAGGCACAGAGGAGGTATTGTTGGAAGTCTATATTTAAGACCTTATTATGCAGAAATTCTTTTTCAGTATCTAATACTATGTAATCTAATCTAGAACACTTACGTGGAGGAGAACTTTACGCGCTCCTCTCACAGTACCTGACTAATCACCTTCAAGACGTCTACCGTGCCTCTAAAGGTCACTCCGAAGAAGTCTTTTTAAAATTCTACATTCGAGAATGGCATCGGTATACCACTGCTGCTAAATATGTCAATCACTTATTCCGCTACCTAAATCGTCATTGGATCAAGCGAGAGATAGAGGAAGGAAAGAAACCGATCTATGATGTCTACACGCTTCACTTGGTCCGTTGGAAGGAGGACTTTTTTATGGCAACTCAAGAGAAGGTCACATCAGGGGTACTGAATTTGATTGAGAAACAGCGAAATGGTCAGACAATCGAACACGCCCATGTTAAAAGCATTGTTGAAATGCTCGTCTCTCTCAGTCTGGACGATAATTACAGCCACAAGACCCTTGGTATTTACGTATTCTACTTTGAGAGGCCCTTTATTGCCGCTACTAAAGAATACTGGAAAACCGAGTCTCAACGTTTCATGACAGAGGATAGTGTGGTAGAGTACATAAAGAAGGTAGAATCTGGCCTGGAAAAAGACAAGGAAAGGGTCGGACTCTATCTACATCCTAGTACCATGAGGATATATATGGGAACCTCTCTAGAAGTCCTTCTCAACGATCACTCTATCCTTCACAATGAGTTCCAAGTTCTACTGGACGGCGATCGTGAAGAGGATCTTGCTTGTATATTCCGCTTGTTTTCACTTATACATGGAGGCCTAGATTCCCTAAGACAGACGTTCGAAACTCACGTTCGGAAAACTGGTCTGGCTGCTGTGGACAGAGTTGCTTCATCTGGCGAGAACGTTGACCTTAAGACCTACGTTGATGCTTTACTTGGGGTCTATGTCCGTTATCATCACCTGGCCAATGTTGCCTTCGCTGGAAAACCTGAATTTCTTCGATCCCTTGACAATGCGTGCCGCGAATTTGTCAACGCCAACAAAATTAGTGAGCCTGGCTCCGGCCGATCAGCCGAACTGCTTGCAAAATACGTTCATACTCTACTTAGGAAGGGCACAAAGGCTCCTGATGAGTTCGAGCTGGAAAATAAGCTCACTGAGGTCATGACTGTCTTCAATTATGTAGAGGACAAGGATATTTTCAAGGATTTCTATGCTCGAATGCTAGGCAAACGCATGCTATATGAAAACTCCTTATCAGATGATGCTGAAACCAGCATGATCAGCAAGTTGAATGTAGCATGCGGCTTTGAGTACACCAACAAGCTCCGGCGTATGTTCCAAGATATTCAGACCTCAAAACCGCTCAAGGCCGAGTTCAAAGCATTCCAAGATAAGACGTTTGATGTTGACGATAAGAAGCAACCGAATGATCTTAGCTTTGCTATTTTGGATACAGGCTCCTGGCCTCTTGGCCCTCCAAGAACCTTCTTCACTCCCCCGGCAGAAATTTTTAAGATTACCGAGCGTTTTCAAAGCTACTATGTTGATATGCACAATGGCCGCAAGCTTACTTGGCTATGGCACCTCTGCAAGGGTGAGATGTGTGCTACTTACATCAAAAGCTCCAAAATCCCGTACACCTTCCAAGTCTCCACCTATCAAATGGCAATCCTACTGCTTTTCAACAACGAAGATATCATCGATTATGAGAAAATCTTCGATACCACCTCTTTAAACAAGAAAATCCTTGATCCGACTCTCCAAATATTGCTAACAGCCAATGTTCTTGTATCAGAGCCTAAAGAGGCTACATTTCAGAAGGGCAACAAATTCTCATTGAACATGAACTTCAAGAGCAAGAAGATCAAGATCAATCTGAATATCGCGTTGAAATCAGAGCAGAAGCAAGAAGTCGAGCATTTTCAAAAGAGGATTGAGGAGGATCGGAGCCTACTCACTCAAGTATGTCCCTTTTTTTTTCCCCAACTAAATTTCTGACTTACCATTGACATTAACAATTACTAGTCCACCATCGTCCGGATTATGAAATCTCGCAAGAAGATGAAGTATACCAATATCGTTCAAGAGACCATCCAGCAAGTCAAAACTCGTTTTCCATTGAAAGTCGCCGATATCAAGAAGAACATAGACATCTTGCTCGAGAAAGAGTATCTAGAGCGAGGGGAGGGAGAAGAATTCTCATACCTTGGGGCCGGGCTTCCACAGCGACATAACATGTCAAATGGACAGGAAAGATTCTGGGAGGCCACGGAAAGGAAATCAGTGATCAGTGATGACTCTGAAACTGGCCAATTTCCCTCTAACACAGTACCGGAATACCTGCCACTTAGAACAGTGGACAAGCAGCAGGGCATTTACAAACCACTTAAGGAACCTGATGAAATACGGCTTATTGAGTTGTGGCCTGGAGAGACCTGCAATGAGTACAAACTCATTCACACAACCCTGAGCGCATGCAGAAGCAGCCACGGTTACCGATATACGGCACTCTCATACGTATGGGGAGATAGCACCAACACCACAATGGTCATAGTTGATGGCAAACCGCTTTCTATTACCGTCAGCCTAAACTCTGCTCTTCACAATATACGTCCACGCCCTGATGAGCAAGTGGTGTATCTGTGGGCTGACGCAATAAGTATCAATCAACAAGATATAGTAGAACGAACACACCAAGTTCGTCAAATGGCTTCCATATATTCGTGTGCAGCGAAGACGATCATCTATCTTTTCGATTACGCTCCGTTGACATATGGTCTTTGGAAGTCGCGCATAACTTCACGTTCAGCCACGCATGTGAAGTCATTTGTAAGACCCATTTTGAGCCATCCATGGTTCACGAGGATTTGGGTTCTTCAAGAACTGATCACTTCACCTAACCCACTAGTCCAATGTGGACGTAAATGCGAAAGTTGGGACAGTATTTGTAAAATTCTGGATCTCAAAGTATCCGACACGGAAGATGGATCCCATGGACAAGGAGATCGGACAGTAAAGGATTATTTCGAAGACGCCAACCTGAACAGTGATTTGGACGTCCAAAAATGGCTGGCAGTGTCTTCGTGGGACTCTGTTCCACATAGTCGAACTGCCAGCGAGTATCTCGAGGCTTTACAGCATTATACGGGCCCAACCGATGCTCAAGAGACACTGGAGTCCCACCTTGCCAATATCAATACAGATGAGGAACACAAAAACGCATTCAGAGGACTTCTACTTCTGTCCGAAATGGAAGACCTTCGGTCAGCTCGCCAAAGCACCCTTGGTATTCAAGAGAGAGATCATTATCTCTTAAAAGTCCTCCAATTTCGTCGAGGCCTTGGGGTCAGTGACCCACGAGATATGCTCTTTGCTCATACTAAAATAGTCTCGGTGCCTCATCTTGACAAGATGGTTGACTACGCAAGTAGTTGCAAAACCGTATATGAGGGATTTGCTCGGTACTTAATTGACGAGATTGCTGGGTTAAGGCTTCTTTCATTTGTCGAGGATATAGAACTCGAAGAAAGGCATACAAATTTGATTATTCCTAGCCAATCGAACTCGACCGAGACATCTTCCCACGAGACGATAGCATCTTGGGCCCCAAACTGGAAAATTATGACGCCAGACCACCAGAGCCAATACTTGAGGAATGTCGTTTTAAACAGTCTAAAGCCGGACTCCAGGGAACAAACAAGCAACACGTGGTCTCATAATCTTAGTAGCAACCGTGTTTGGTTGTTCGATGGATCCGTCCTTGGCTGTATAGGAGTCCCAATAGATTTTACTCAGGACAACACAGAACCAACACAACAAAACTCTAAGCATCATGCCCATATTACCAATGACGACATATCTTCTCGCATTCAAAAAAGAGATCTTTTATTGCCAGAATCATATAGAAGTCATGATGTCCTATGTTTCATTGCGGATGCGCCAGAATCTATCCATGTCCTACGTCCCTATAGCACACCTGAAGGATTGCCTATCAACCATGCGCATCAATATTTCGAGCGAAAACGGTCGGAATCCGGCTATAGTGGAAGTCATAGCTCCTTATCTGGTGAGTCCCGAGGATACACGCAAACTAAAATTCATCTTTATTAATTATGGCAATTCTTGCAGAAAAACCTATCTCAGTTGATGGACTCGAAACCAGACATTACAAGTATATAGGGCAATGCTTTATTGAGGGACTTGAGAATAGCAAAATCGACGAGGAAATGGAACGCGGGCAAAAGGTAATAATTGCTATTCACTAAGCGGCTTTGAAAAGCATCGAAAAAATCTACCTATCTTTAAGTTTTTCTTTCTACCTTTTTCCAAACAAAATGGGGGGCGGTGGGGGCGGTTTCGAAACTTCTCTCTCTCTCTCGATTGATCGCTA
Organism: Pezicula radicicola; assembly: GCA_003008705.1. Lineage (NCBI taxonomy): Eukaryota > Fungi > Ascomycota > Leotiomycetes > Helotiales > Dermateaceae > Pezicula > Pezicula radicicola. Next base: position 1,561,810 of record PDUO01000005.1, on the reverse strand, counting down.
GCTCGAAAGAGTAGGCAAATGGAGTGGTTTCCATCCATTGTTGGAGCTCGCTAGAGGGATTATATACGCTTACCTATATATATTTCTTCATCACCATTATTCCATTGTAAAAGAGTAATAATGTAACCACCTTCAAAAGTAAAACAAACAAGGGTCACTGATAGATACCCTGTACCTTAGTCTGACAGTTAACCCAAAGGATGTGATATTAAAAACATTGCAGAATTTTAGTGAAGAAAAAGCTACATTTGAAGGGTCCCGCATTAAAGCATAGAGGGGATAATCGATCACTTTTTGTCGCCCTACAATTTTGACCATCTAACTTTTAAATGGTGGCAACCTCTGTGAAGGGCTTTAGGTATTCGAGAATACAGACGAAGAAGAGCGGTGGAAAAATCGCATAATTGTGCCCCTCTTGGAACCTAATATTGTAATTAGAAACTGGCAAAAGATTAGTGATTCTTGAAATTAGAAAAGTATACTTACCAGAAATGTAGGTAACAGTTCGACAAGGAGCTCTATATCTAGGTACGGCCACGAATCTTAATCTATATTACTTCATTTGGGACGAAGAAGCTAGATATACTAAGCTTAAAGCTGTAGCATGCTTTGCTTTCTATGACCAGAAACTGGTGGATGAATACAAGTGGACTCTTTAACTGAGAGAAGGCCGGTAGAATATCCAGAGCGGAGTTACGGTACTACTGTAAAGAGCGAGGTATTGCATTGGCCCTCGCATACATTTCCCATTGAAATTATTTATAGATAGGCTTGCTGCTGTCATTATACAGAGTGCTGTCAGTGAGATATAATACGAAACTAGTTAAAAGGCTTTAATTTCAACATCGAAGGTTCTGTATACACAACAAGCTGTTGATAATGTGGTATGCCTCCGGGAATCTATAAACACCAATAGATAGTTGTTCCATAGCGCACAGCTCCTCGATGAGACCTTTCTTTTCTTCTTTCTAATATTCCCTCGTGTCTTGGTATGGATCTGTGTGATACAGAAACTAATTTGTGGTGTTCTGTAAAGATTTTCTCTCTCAGGCCGTATACTTTAAAGTGTATGGTACGAAACAGCTCTGATCTTCTATTCCGCTCTCATTGTCTAACAAGAAACATTTAAATCCGCAAGACTTGATATTACTTCTTCAGAGCAGAATACTATAGTTTTCTTCGCAACAAAAGAAAGTGGGGAAAAGTAGCTGGAAAATCATCCCAGTTTTATAATCTCACCAAGTTTCCAAGATCCGAATACGGAAAAGTTCAGATGAAAGAACACATCAGAACCCCCATATCAAAAATCGCATGACTAACTGAAAACCGTACCGTAACCCGTAAGAGCACGACCACCTCACCCACCTACCAGTCGTAAGGAATCGTAAAATGTGGGTTAGGTGATCCATTTAAGCTCAGAATCACTTGCACAAGTACCACCACACCGGTAATCCACATTACCGGACCCGAAGTAGAAATAAGCGAGGTGTGCGAGGACAATGATCTGAAACTGTAGAACTTTAAATGTATTGTTTCGGGATCTGGATGATCTCTTGGGGGTGATTGGTTGTTTGCTTGATTCGACGTACTGTACGAAGGACAAGTTCATTTGTATTGAGCCTGGTCCAAGCGTTTTGGCTGTGAAATGGATTGATTTGTGAGCGGAAACGCTTGGACCAGGCTCAATACAAATGAACTTGTCCTTCGTATGTATATAAGCATTTGTACGTTACATCAAGTTTCCGGAGCCGGATGTGTCAAATTTTGTCCGTTCAAATTCCGAGGCTGTTAGCCATGGGAAAGGCAAGCCACAAATGGTTCTAAAGCAAGTCGAACTAAATCTTCTAGGAAGGTATTTAGCTTATTACTTATGATTAAGCAGTCATTCATGGGATATCTCCATTTTGGCTCCTGGTACTGCACATACGGTGCTGAAAAGGATATCTGAGATAGATCACGCGAATTCTCCCAGAGTCGTGACTTTAAGCGATTGATAGCTCACTTACTTTGAATACCAGACTCTGTTTAAGTAAATAGCTTAATTTGAACTTGAGCAACTCTTTTGATTTGTGTGCTAAGTTCCTATATAAATCTAACCTACCTTCAAGCGATGAGGTCGATGGCATATACGACACATGGGCTGCAGAAAAAATCAATAGTAGTGCACACATATTAGGAGTCTCCATTCTGAGTGCTTGGAAATAGGATCACGAGAAGTCTGAAGCATGATCTTCGAAGCAACCAAGACAAATGAATAATTTATGTAGGACGGTATGAACAGCAAAGGAAGCTAAGGTAGCTGCGCCTCTAATAAATATCTTTAGTTTGGCATCATATACGGTCGAAATCGGCGGAGACAGTAAGCCGTGCGCTTGGTGTTCGTAATTGTCTCAATATGGAAATCAACGAGAAGTGCGAGGCACATATACGGTGTAATTTAAGCAAGTTTGCCAATGCTGAGAGGAGAAGTAAAAGCTGTACAAGTTCCTCGGTATTTCCTTTAAAGTGAAGCATAATTAAAAGGATGGACTTTGTTTTGCTTGTTTTAGTGTAGGCACTTTAACTTGGCGTCCAAGTATCTCGAGGCTGTGTTTTTATACTCAGCGGTTGCTGTGTTGTTAGATAATACTCCTCCGTACGCGCCGTATCGGCTACCGGCCTCGTTCTCGTTTACGTTTACGTCTTTAGCTTTCTTCGCTAAATTTATTCTCGAAGCTTCAATGGTTCCCTTGGTTTATGACAGGACGGACTGATAATCGCCCAGGCGTATACAAAGTGGAGACTGACGTGAAAACAACGAGAAGTACGAAATAAGGTAACTTCGCACACGGTTAGAGCTAAGCCTCCTATCTACTTCGTAATTGTAAGTATAATCTCATCTATATCTTTCTTTTCTATCCTTCAATTAATCGTTCATCTCATGATTCACTTCGCTACTTCATTATCTCCTTAGCTCTTTCCCTCCAAAACAAGTCACTCGTCTACGCACAAAATGGCAGAAGAAAAATTCAAGTATTACCACTATGATCCTTCCATGGTAGCAGCCGTCATCTTCATTGTCATATTCTTCATAACGACAATGATCCACGTATATCAAATGACAAGAACAAAAGCATGGTTTCTTATCTCCTTCATCATAGGCGGCTTCTGTAAGTAATTACAAAACGCCAACTCCTTTGACCCCAGTTATACTGACATCTATTTCTTCACCAGTTGAATGGATTGGATATGCCGGACGCGCAGTCTCAGCAAACGAAACTCCAGACTGGACACTTCCACCCTTCATCGTTCAAAATCTACTTCTCCTTCTCGGGCCATCCTTCTTCGCTGCTACCATCTATATGATTCTCGGCAGAATCATTTCTATAACGGAGGGAGAAGCATTATCACCTGTTCGAAAGACGAGACTCACTAGAACCTTTGTGCTTGGAGATGTTGTTTCTTTCCTTGCTCAAGCCGGAGGCAAGTACAGATTGTACCGTAATTTGAACAGAGTATGAGGCTAATATATATGTAGGTGGTGGAATGATGGCCGGAAAAAGTTCCTCCCAAGTAAAGCTCGGTGAAAAGATCCTGGTTGCAGGACTAATAGTCCAAATTCTCTTCTTCGGACTCTTCGTCTTCACATCCTACATATTCCACACACGACTCAACAAAAACCCCACCTCAAAATCACTATCCCCAGATATCCCCTGGAAAAAACACCTCCTAAGTATCTACGCTGGAACTGTTCTTATCCTGGTTCGATCGATCTTTAGACTGGCTGAGTATATACAGGGAAGAAATGGATATTTGCAGTCGAATGAGTATTTGATTTATATTTTTGATGGGACGATGATGTTTATTGTTACGGTTCTTTTTAATGTTGTTCATCCTAGTGAGCTTAATGCCATTTTGAACGGGGGGAGGGCTGCTATGAAGGTTTTCCAGATGTATGAGATTATTCCTGAGGGGAGGACTACTATGGATGAAGAACGATTAGCTCCGAAGTAAGAGATCTAAAATATTGCAGAAGAAGGACGGGCGGTGGAGGGATGGGCAGGATTGGTCATGGTAATGAATAGGTGGACTACAACAAGGGTTAGAAGAAGGAGGAATTGATGTTTTGTTTTTGCGGACTCGCACTGGGGACAATTTTCCTTTGTACGTAAGATACTTTTGATAGCATATTGGTTAGAAGGGTGTTATTAGAATGTTAAGAGAAATTGGTTTTCTTTTCTTTATTATCCTCTAATTATAACTATCTATGTAGCTCAATGTTCCAATAACAATAACCAGCTTTCAACTTCCATCTGCACTTCCTCAGCCTCTAAGATATGTCTTAATACACCGAAAATCTTTTTACCTTAACTTGAAAACAACATAGCCTTGCGAAACTGCCGGTGGTGCCATCTCAGTTGCTCCAGTATTCACAGCTTGGACCAGTTTTCATCATCCAACCTAGGTGCCAGCAATAGTCCCAGGGTTGGATAAAACAAACATCAATCAAGAAATAACTGTCATCGACATGAGAGAGATACCCAAAGATATAAAAATCTACTAATAGATTTGATCTAACAAGCCGTCAAATATACAACCACAAATCAGTAACTCCTGACTCAGGAACATACATATTATACCAACAATTGCTGTCAAGGAGAGCAGCATATAGCCTAACAAGGACATCAGCTTTAAATCTCTTCTTGAAAAACTCCTAATCCCTAGCACGATCATCTTCGTCCATCTCTTCGTCCATCTCCTCTTCATCCTCTTCATTCCCTTCATCTTTCCCTTTATTCTCCTCCGACAACTCAAGATTATCCTGCCTAACCACCGTAAAATAGTATCCCTCATCTTCCCTTGCCTTCGCATCATTTACAAAACTCTCTACACTCTCCTCTCTTCCTTCTTTCTTCATCCATTCCGCGAACCTCTGGTTTATCCCTAGAATACTAGCTTTATCTAGGGATTCGTCCTCGATAATAGTCCACGCAATAGTATCGAACAAATCACTCATCTCTCTGGCTTCAAGGTATTCCTGTACATGTTCCTTAACAACAGACATGAAAATGGCCCATTTTTCTTGAGAACTGTAGGTACAGCGATAGATGACGAAACCCCATTGTTTAAGTTTGTAATCCTTGAGGGATTAACGAATTGCGATGGAAGGGGCGGTGTCTAAATGCAAGCCTCGAAACCACTCCATCCTTTTGTCTCGTACTGTCAAACCTACCCTCGGAGAAATGTTGGTATCGGACCGCAGACTTCACTATAATACAGGGTAGATTTACCTCTGGTTTATTCTCATTGGTTAGAATCTGGATGCATTAAAGCTGACTTCAACTTGATGTAAGAGCTGAAGGACGGGATTAAGAGTTCTTGTTCTATATGGATTAGAAACTGAAAAATGTTCCCTCTGGAATGTACTCCCTATTATGTGACTATGTCAAAAAATCCAAAATTATTCACTCACTTGAACTTGATTGTAGCTACTCAGTTGAACTTAAACTGTTGGATTTAATTAATTGACTTGCTTTAGAGACCTCGCTTCCAGGTTTACTCTTTGGCAGACTTTGCAACCAAGTAAAGCTTGTGCTGTATCAGTAACAAAAAAGTAGTACCTGTACTGTGCCAATTGCTTCTTAAGAGATCATTTTGAGTAGCTCACTTGACATGACTAACCAACTCGATTTGGGTAACTTGTTCTAAGTAGCCTACTTATTTCAAGTAACTCACTTAATACACGGCCCAATTGAAAATGATCTCTTAAAAGGCAAATTTCACGGTCCTCCGAAGGAATTCATTAATCCCTATATTCGTAATGGATATCCTAGAACAAAACTTTACCTTAGGGAGGCCTCGGAATGATATAGATATATAGATAAAGAACATTCCGGTATTCATAGCAGAAGAAGCCCTCTAATAAAAAGTAAACATTTATGCGCCACGTAGCATGTCTCGCACCTTACCGCATTCAGATAATCTACGAGGAGCGCCTCGGTAAATTTTCGTCACTGTTTGAACCATGCAGCCAATCCCTTGGCGACAAAGGTACTTTAAAGCTACTTTGCACCTCCAACCTACAACCAACCACCATTCAAAACCCCAGTCCCGACGTAAACAAAGCCAGCGCCATCGTCTAGAAATTAAAAGGATCATTTTAAACACAGCCTCACAAATCCACCTGCTAACATACGAACTGATAACCCAATCTGGAAATCAACGGCTTTTAAATGTTGCATGACAGCTGCACAAGCCAAGGATAATTCGCTAGGTATTGTGTTCGAAGTTCGTCTGGTCTAAAATATGGTCTGCGACCACCCGGGCGTTCTCCTTTCCCACAATGAGCGTTTCAACACGCCAGGCCAGAAACAAAGAGTGTTCAAAACGAGATCGTCCATGCGATTGATTTTCAACTAGTGCATCTCCACATGATGGATTCCCCTTTTATGACTCGTTGTCTCTCTTTATCCCTTGTAAAAAAAAGGCTGTGCTATGTTCCGAGGCTTTCTCGCTGTTGTCAGTACAAATCAGTCTAATTCCCTCCTTAATCTAGGTATGTGCATTGTGTTTCTACTACTATTTGAGAAATTCTAACAGTTTATTCTTCGAAAAGATTAAACGGCTTGAATTGCCGTGTTTGTGAGAGCTTCTTCTAGATCGATAGTAGCCTTTGATGAGGCCTGGTGATCTTCAAGATGTCTAAGTGCAATAATACGTTGCTGGATGCACCTCGTGAGTCCAACCTTCTGTTTCTTGTAGATATCTACTAACAGACTCATAGTGATCGAAGAGGAGCTATATGGTTCATTCACATTCTTCGAACTCAGCATCTATCTAGCCAGCGTCTTCACAGTTGTAGCAAGCATCTTCTCTGCCTACCTAATTTTCCGCCATGCAACCAACTACACGAAACCCAGCCAGCAAAAGCAGTAAGTATTCATCTACCATTACACCGTTACACCATCATCCATCTCCCATTCAAAAACTCCACCACTTCCAATACAAAAACAACACACGAAAGTAACCTAACAATAACCAACCCTAGAATCCTCCGAATCCTCTTCATGATCCCAATCTACAGCATAACAGCAACCCTCTCAATAAAATACTACCATGCACACGTCTACCTCGAAGCCTCTCACCTCTTCTACGAAGCATTGGTCCTAGCCGCATTCTTCATGCTCCTCTGCAGTTACCTAGCCCCAACAATGGAAGAACTACGAGCAAAACTGTTAACTGTTAAACCGAGACCTTGGGCTCCGCCGCTTAGTTGGATGCCGAAGAAGAGTCGAGGTGAGAAGGGATGGTTTAGAACACCCAGAAGTGGATTGACTTTATTTATGGTATGTTTTTTTTTTTTCAACCCTCAACTTTTATTTGAGGAAATTAGGGAATGAGATTGAAGAGTTAATACTGATTGATATTTTGAGTAGATCATTTGGATTTGTGTATTCCAATATTGTATCGTCAAAGCACTTCTCACATTCATAACCTTCATCACCGAAGCAACAGAAACATACTGCGCAACATCCAACAGTATAAAATTCGCTCACATCTGGGTAAGTCAACCCCCCATATGCCCTTATCTAATCAGAGAAAGTCCATTAACCAAACTTACCAAACAGGTAACACAAATCCAAGGCCAATCCCTAGGTTTCGCAATGTTCTGCCTCTTACAACTCTACCTTCAATTCAAAAGCGAACTAGCAATACATAGTCCCTTCCTAAAATTCCTCGCCATCAAAATCGTTGTCTTCCTAACTCTTTTCCAATCCGTTCGTTACCCTCCCACCTCCTTTCCCGCACAACCAAAAAACCCCCCAACTAACCCACAAAAACAGTCAGCCTTCACATTCCTCGCCGCCCCAGAGGACGCAATCCTAAAGCCTACAGCCAAAATCTCCTACATATCCTGGAACATAGCAGTCCCCAACCTACTATTATGTTTCGAAATGGCAGCAGCAGCCCTCTTGCATCTCTGGGCCTACCCTTGGCGTCAATACTCCGAAACATCCGCAGAAATTAGTGAAAACTATGTTACGTTAAGGAAACAAGGTGGATTCAAAGCAGTATGTGATGCGTTGAATTATTGGGATTTCGTTAAGGCGATTGGGAGTGGGTTTTATTGGTTGAGGGTTGAGAGGAAGAGTAGAGATGACTATGGTGCTCCTGAGGGGGTGGACGAGATTAATGTTAAGGGGAAGGAGATTGAGGATGATATTTAATTTTGGGGGTTTCGTTGGGGGACTGTGGGGGAAGGAAGGAAAGGCGTTTTTTGCATTTTTGGAGGGAGGGGGAAATTTGGGGGGAGGATTAAAACTGAAAATGGGAGGTTTAGAGACAATCAGAGTAACTGTCGTCCCGCGGGCGTGAAGAAGTTGCAAAAATTGTCTCTTCTAAAAGTTGCCTGTTATCGTATTGTAGGCTCCGACTCTGTCTTGATGGCTCTGTTTATCTATACAAGGAGCAGAAGGCCAGGTTTAGGGCCGATTTAGCTTTCCAACGGTGGACTAAAGGCTATAATTCTCTTTGTAGGCGCAAATAAGAAGCATGATGGGCTTGGTTTCTTTTGACAGAGATTGCAGATATGAAGAGTCTAACTGCTAATTGTACCCACTCATCGCGTATCACTTGAAGACCTGGTGCTACCAAGATTCAGCCCGGGACCGAGATCAGTGGTTTTCATCTTCTTAAGATCGATTTCGTTACTATTTTTCGTGAGGAGTTTAAGCTAAGGGAGGGAGGAAGCACATGGCAAAGCCACTTTTGTATTTGCCGGTCTAATTTTTGCAAATCTCTAACCAGGTACGGACCATTTCTGTGGCCAATCCCCCCAAACTCCAAATGCAACCAAGTATGTGCATGTAGTCATCTCTCCATGTAATGCTCCTTTCCTATTACCCCATACCACGCCCCTAAACCAAAGTATCTAATCCTTCCACTTCTGCACCGCCGTACCACCTCGCTTAAACTCAGCAACATCATCCAAAGCTAAGCTTTTATCGGTGTGCTCCTTATTGGGGAACGTTGTAGCCAAAACCCAGGGACGAGTGTTGCTTCCGGGCAATGCGCGCTCAATGAATCCATAAACATCACCAACCGTGTGGGTAGTGTTGAAACGGGCAGGAAGTCGAGAGCCATCGGTCATCTGAATGCGAATCATGATAGTCGGCAGCGAAGGATCGATATTGACATCTGGAGGAGGTGCTGACGCAGCTGGGGCGCTTGGGGTTTGGGCGGTTGAGGCACTTGGTGCGGAGGGACCACCTGGTGTAGGACTTCCAAGTCTTTGACCACCACTGGAGAACGGCTTCCAGACTTTTGGTGGTGCCTTGTATTTCTCCTCGTGCTTGTACAGTTGAACATCGATTGATTGATTTGAAGTAACGCCCATAAGATGTAGGGGAGCGCGGCCCTGGCGAATCATCTGAAGATCAGCTGCATTCTGAGGGTCGTCGAAGCGGCGGAGTTCACCATCGTCAATGCTGAAGCCATCCTCCCAGAGATGCAAGATACGGGTTGTGATAGGACCCGGCTGCGGGGTGGATGGGTGTGGGTCAGGAACGATTTGGGAAGGAGTGTCATCGCCGCCGAGAGTTTGGCCACTGCCACGGAATCGGGTTGGTGGAGGTGCAGAAGGTTCTCCGCCAGGTCTTGTAGCATTACTATTCGAGTTCAGCATATACCACCAATCAAATGAACAATATAGTGCGCTCACGCTCTAGCTTTCTTGAGGATATCATTCACAACCTTCCGTGGATCGCGGGGTCTGTTGGGGTCCTGGACAGCCAAACCCGACTTCTCTCCGCCGGCAAACAAATCTCTTGGGTTCTCAGGCGTAAAGTCCGAATCATCAGAGTCATCGTCATCATCATGAGAGTGTCCATGTCCACCAGAAGCAGGAGCTTGTTGGCCCATGGAACCTAAAGTCGCGATCCCTCTTCTTGGTGGCGCTGCAGCTCGGGAGCTCGATCCAACTGTTGGAATTGCTTGAGGAGCAGGCCTGCCATCGAGTGTTCGTGGTCCAGTGTATGCTTCTGCCTCCTGTGGATCTTCTGCCTCTGCAATATGTTCTTCCTGAGTTGCGTAGTATTCGGCGGCGGCCCCAGAGAGATCCCAGCGGTTTGCAGAAAGGAACTGCTGCGCCTATTTGTAGAAGTAGGTTAGGAATTGGGAACGAAGAATAAGAAGAGGTCTGGAGGCTGCGACACTTTAGCGCGCAAGGGGACTGGGGAAGCAATAGCTCACATCTGCTGGAGAGGCACCTGTGATCTCAATGAAATCCAGAATCTGCTGGTCGTGGTCTACTTCGTCAGCCATGATTGATGTTGAGTGTGTATGCTGGATACAGTTGTAGCTGTAATGGAGGTGTTCTGACAAAGAAGAGGTGGTGGTGGTGGTGTTTAGAGAAGTTTTGGAATTCAGTCTAGGGTGAATGAACGAATGTCAGTCTGGAGGTCTGGAGCTCAAGGCGCCTCCCAGGAACGTCACCCACCGGAGCGGACGAACCTGCGCGCCGAGGATTACTTATCAGATTGGCGCCTCATCGCTTAGGCACGAACAGTACTAGCGTCCCGTTGTCGGGACACAGGTTGTTCCTCCCCAAACGTACTTCGTCTTGGAATTGAACATACAACCTCAATTCCATTGTCAAAGTCCATCAACTCAATACTATGTACAGTTAGAGAATACCAAACGATGCAATGATTCTGTACTTATATTTGGCGAAATAACATCTACTCAAAGCAAGGAGTCAACAAAGACGCTTTCTTCGTCCCGAACCTTCCGTGCAAAAAGGACAGCAGGCATCTCAACGTGTAAAAAGCCTCTTTCACAATACATGGCCTAATAGTAATTGAGAACTATTCCTCAGTGTCTATTATATCGCTTCTATTATTCTCACTATATACAAGATATCAGGAAACGGCAACCACCTATTCTCGATCACACGAGTCAACGATGGTTGTCAAGCTTCCATATAGTCTTCACAGTCGCTACCCTGCGATTGCAACTGCCTGGACAATCATTGTCATACCTCCAATCTTCATAAATCTAGGCCTATTCTATGGCCTTTGGTATGGCAAGCCACAAATGGATCGGATTGCTGGTTTGTTGCTCCTCCATCTCGGTGGTTTGCCGGCTTTACACATGACCACTAACAGCACTACAGTCCTGACAATCCCAACGGCAGTTCTAGGAATCTTCACAGCAATTGCAATAGTAGAGCGTATCTGGAAACTCACTCAGCTTTCACCAGAATTTCGTCCACTCAAATCACCACGTTATGCTCTCGACATCTTTCAATGGGGTTACTTCGCGGCCCTGATCATGATCTCCGCTCTCATAACCTCCACGCTCGCAAGAGGCGATATTGACCAAGATGGACATGAATTGCAAACTCGTCTGGTATCGATGCCAGCCCCAGTGCTTATGTACTTCTTAGCTACTCTCACCTTGATATCATTGGTTCTCAACGGTCTCAAGGTCAAGCTACCTTTTCGGTTCGGTAGTCTAGATGCTGGGAATGTAGTGAGACCGGCTGTCTACTATATCGTGGAAGATGTTGTGGCAGTGGATGGGAATGGTGGCGCTGAGTATCGAGAAGCGTTTACTGCACGATATGACAGTAGCCCGGTATTTCGGAGGATGATCTGGACGCTGAGTGTTGTGTGGATGGTGGCATTCTATATATTTGCTAGTGTGTTCACAATTCTTGTGTTCAGCTTACCAAAGGCCGCTGTCTATGCAGTTGGATGGGCAGGTCCTTTCCCATTAGCAGGGTTGATGGCAGTGTGGACGATATTTTACGTTAAGTCTGTTCTAAAAGTGGAGGGGATTATTGAGGAGGGCGATGATGGCCGTGAGCCTGTTGATGAAAGAACTCCTCTATTAGATAGCAGCCGGTAGTAAATCGAAGCTATTGGCTTTAGTCTACCATCTCTTTGCGTCAAATGGCGCCCAACTTAAAATTGGTATGTGCACAGCGCTAATCAGTAAAGCGAGAGCTTAAATAACCTTATATTAACGCGTTTACGCGTCAAATGTAACTATTCTAAGTATTTTAGGCCTGTGCTTACGCGTAAAGTACTTAAGAGTTAGCCCTTGGTGATGATCTCCCGAATGCTTACTCAAATCCTTGACTAGGCGGCCACTTGACGCGCAAAGGGATAAGTCACCTACAGAGACTAAAATATATTCTATAGAATGTTGTCCCTGCCATGTGTTAGATATAGAGAATAAAAAGTATACAGGGCGATAACTTACTCAATTTATAGGAACTAAATCAAACCCCTGCGGATAGACAAGACTTCCTGCTACACTGCTGTGACTTAACTTCTAAACAGGTTTTCATAGACTGCTCTATCGCCGATTTAATCTAGGAAAGAAGTATACTATAACTAAACCGCACTTGGCGACGACACAAGGCTTTTAAATAGCTAAATAAAAACAACCACTCTGCTGGATTAATCACATACAAACCATCCTTGTTTCCCTGTAGTATAAAACCAATTGAAAAATATGCTTAAGTTGATATAGCGCTTGCAATTTATGAACGTAGTCATAAACTACTAGATTATTTAATGATCAATGCGATAGGAGAGAAATGTCTATCAGATTTCTTGAAGTTTCTGAGCCCTCCGAACGACACACGGTAACCTGGCCTATGGATCGTCTACCTCATTTTGATCGTCTGGTCTGGGGAATGGCAGATAGAGAACAAATTTCGTTGATGATGTTGCCAGCTTGATTGGTTCAACTACGGCCTCTGTGTCTGCGATACTTAAGTTTTGCTATGAAATTCCAAAGACATCTAGTCGAACCTGCAAGACTTGAAAGTGTTGCAAGCATGCAAGGTTCTTCCATATGGTAGTCCACTCTTCATTGTGCTTCTTGATTTTAACTTTGACTGAGTCTCGAAGCTCTGGAGTAGGTGATCTTGGAGGACCGGGAAAATAGCGCCAGGTGAAGCGCAATGACCGAATGGTTTCAAGTCGTGGACCGAAGATGATGGATGGAAGGAATTGGATAACGTCATAACTTGAAGTGACAAAAAAGTTTCACAAATAAAGGTACTGAATAGCCTCGGAGTATCTATGGTTATTAGCGTGATATTTAGCACGATGTCAACTATCATTTCTGGAGAGATAGAGGAGGTAAGTAAACGGTGCGGGAACTTACACCAGCCTACATGTGAGAAGAATACAGAGTAAGTTGTTTCAAAGTTTTGGCCTTTCTTCAGCAGATCGTAGTTTCAAATAACCGTGGGTCCCCTGGAGATGCCTGCAAAGTTGAGGATCCGGTGGAGCACATGGCACTTGCTTAAGACGTAGGAAACGCATTTCCAGATGTAGGGTCTGACCAACTAGCACTTCCTTCTATATAGCTGACGAGCTTCACGAGGAGGCTGAAGTAGTGATAGTGTCCGAACATCAGCACAATCCAAAGGAGCATTTGGTGATGACAGCCACGTCACTGAAGCCGGGGGTCGAAATCTAGAGGCACAGGCTACCGTATCTACGTAACATCTCATCCGAATTCGCCTGGTGATGGCGGATCTTCAAGATTTAAAGTGAAGTGGGAGAATAGCCGTGAGAGTATAGTCAGTCGTCCTGACACCATTTGGAAAAGCTGTATATTGCTGGTAGCTTCGTTGCTCCAAGTAAGAGACAGCAAACGAATGAATGCCGGGATTAGGAAACATCGGTGTGTGTGTAAGAGCTTGGGCTGTGAAAGACTGGAGGTTGGGGGTTGTTGTAGAAGTGATTCTAATCCCGCCAATACGGTAGGCTTTGTAACCGCCGGGTGCCCGGTACCGAGCTTCGTTACTCCCCCCTAAATATAGGTTATTCGGTGGGTGGGTGGTCCTAGCTATATATGGGGTCTAACAAATAGAAAGTACTGCTTTCGTGGCCTATCAATCCGCTAATAGGCCTCTTAAAATTTATATGTACGCCTAACAATTTATAACAGACCAGATTTTGGCCTATACAACGAGGCAGAGTCTAGTAGACGGGGACTTCTCAAGGCTTCTGACTACTCAGAGTATACCCTTCATAGATCCGACCCATAGAACCCACCAAATAAACCCTTTTTAGGGGGAGGGGAGGGGAGAGTAAGGGAATTGATATTCGACATTGACTTAACCAAATCGGGACGAGGCTCAGTGTGCAATTACTATTAAGTGCTACTTCTACCCATACTAAAATTACTGGTGAATTTAAGTACCTTGCGATAACTCTTATACATCTGTTATTATTCTATTTTATTTTATTAAGTGCTTAGCCAAACTATCAATCCTCTACTATTCGCCTTGCTTTCGTCGCTACTTATTCAGCTACTCTTGTTGCTTCTTCAACAATGGCGGCTCCTATTTATTAGTAGCTTTCGTTGCTCGACGTTTTAGAAGAAGAGATAGATACAGCGTTGGCACAATGTGGTAGCTAGGCGACGACAAGGTAGTTGACGACGATAGGGTAGTGGCGCGTAGGGTACTTGAATTCACCAGTAATTTTGGTGTAGGTAGAAGTATTATTCGCGAGCTGTATGTAGATAGGCCTATTATACTATATTATTACTATATAAGCGTACCTGCTTCGTAGTAGTAGGTAGATTAGATGTTATTCGGACTCTACTATTTACTGCCTCAGAAGCGGTAAGATAGAAGTGCTTATTTTAGTATACAAAAAGGCTTCACAAAGGTCGCAGAGTTCAGGGCAAGGGTGCGTAATAATCCTCTACATATCACATTGTCCGCTGTCACAATTGAAATCTCAAGCCTGTATGTGGGTTAGGCTTATGCATGTGTCCCAAAACGAGATATTGGCGAGCCGCACGGCCCTTCTCCAACCCAACCCTTTCCTTTGACCCAACTCTCTGCAAGAAACATACGGAGCTCACCAGCAATTTACCAAGGAATCTTTGACAATCAAGCTTTGCTAGAGTAAACATTCGCCCGACTTATCTTAGAGAAACCTATACTCGCGGCAGCTCCAAGGCCTCCAACTCATTGATCATGGAGTCCAGCCGTGCCGCCGTAACTCGAGATGCTATACTATCGACGGGAGGAGCTAACTCCTCTCATCGGCTTTCCGGAGAACTGGATGAAGAACCGCCGTCAAAACGGGTCCGTTCATCTGACTATAGGGTCCCGGAAGGTCCAGCCAGCATGAGACATCTTCTGAATGCTGAGACCTCAACCCCTGGAGTGGATAGTAACGATGAAGCCTCTGAAAATGCCAGTTCAGAGGTGTGCGAAATTAATGTAACTCGACACACCGAAAGACCATACGTTCAGGAAGTCAAGTCTAAAAGCTTGCCAAGTACAGCAATTCCTCCGTATCAGATTTTCGGCGAGGGGCAAGCTCCATTCAGACGCATCGAAAGTCTCGGCCGCGGGAATCTTGCTCTCATCGATAAAGTAGAACGTACGACTGCGAATGAAATCCCAGGAAAGGCCTATGCTCGAAAACTCCTTCCGGCCTCACGCGTCCAAAATGCACGTGGCCTTCTTGAAGCACTAGAGGCTAGCAAAACCCTCCGCCACCAACACATTGTCACCGTGATCCTGACGTATGAAGAAGTCGACCCTCAGAATCAAACCTATGGAATTATTATGGAACCTGTTGCTCAGTACAACCTCCAAAACTACTTGGAAAAGCTCAATGATAGCGACAAATGTATGGAGCCAGACACCCAGACGATCTTGCGGAAATGGTTTGGCTGCCTGGCTACTGGATTGGCCTACATGCATGCGAAAGATATTCACCATGAAAACATCCAGCCATCCAATATCCTTGTAAAGGATGGCGATATATTCTTTGCATCCTTTGGAGTCTCTAAATACTTCCGACGTGACGATATAGTGGGAGGAACTACTGGAGGACCAGATGCTCAACTCGCCACTTATGTTACCCCCGAACTCGAATCTACTCGGCCTCAAGATTTCAAGAATGATATCTTCTCTCTTGGCTACGTATATCTTGACATTTTGGCGATTCTCGCAGGCAAGTATCGAAAGGGATTCGCACAGTGGCGAAGTAAGAAATCTTCATCAGAAATCCAATTCTATTTAGGGCAATTGTCGGTACTTTTAGAGTACAGTCATCCGGATAAATCCTTGAACGAGTTTTACCAGCAGATGGTCAAAGTCTGCAGTCAAATGCTGGAAAAAAATTCTTCGATTCGACCCTCAGCATTCATGATTGCCAAACGCGTGTTCGAGGCGCAAGAAAAGAGGTGGGAATGGGGGGCATGTCATTGTATGGACCCGTGGTTCAGCGCTGGTGATTGTAAGATTACGTTAAGGTAAGTTGTTTTCAGTTCCCGAAACTTCTCTCACCTCTAAAACTGGGGTAGAATTAGTGGCCTTCGCTCAGAGAACCCAATCGCCGAGGGTCCTAAAATTCGTTTCGGATCCTTCAGCCTCCCCCTTGGGTAAGTAGTCTAGAGCTTTGTTGGTTACATCTATCTAATGTATTCGTAGTCTTCTGAAGTTCTTTGAGGAATCTATCTGTAAACTTTGTCAAGCAGAGTGTAAAAGCCTGAAAGTATTCATACGCCATTTGTTTGAAGATCACTTGGACAAAACTCCTTTCATTAAGGGACGAAACTGTACCTTCACAATGTGTAAGAGCCTACCCATTTTCGAAACCAGGGAGCTTTATGTACAACATTTGAATACCTGTCATGAAATAGACGAAGAAACGGCCAGGAAAAGGTACTTGTAGGAGTCATTTGTAGTACGTTTTCGGCTAGAGAATAGGGTTCCTTTACGGATATTTCAGCTGGTAACGAGGACGAACTCGGGTTTTATGGGCTTATCATACATCTCTCTTATCTAATGTCTTGAGCTGATTAAAAGTAAGGTGTGTATTTACACCAATATCAAAATGGCACTGTAAGGATTGTTCATTTTGGTTTCTCATATATTCACAATTAAATTGCTTTGGAAACGAGTTGAACGCTTTTGGGCCGAAATCGTTTCTAACAAAGCTTAAAAGACTGGGAAGGACCTTTCAAGTAACCTTTGGTCATGAACTTGGGGGCCTATTGGTTTTTTTGTTGTTGTTTTTTCTTTGTGCGAAAATGGAGTACTCATAAGTTTGAACCCGCCACCGGCACTTCCAGAAGTCAATTCGCCAACCATTGGCTACATTTGATTTTCTTTCTGTAGCTAGATATACAATCTAATCAAACTATATAGCTACCTACTTACCATAGCTACATTAGAAACCGAACCTAGCTGTAACCCTAGACTAGCTTCTAAAAATGATTGTAATAGAGAGACATAGTTTAGGACATTGCCATCTATAAATAAAGCCAGACCAAGAATGGTTTCTGTATAGCATCCTTAACAGAGAACCAAAGGCAATAATTCAACAACTTAACTGTTTTTGATCACAGAAAGTAGGAAGGCAAAGAATTATTAAACTCTAAATTTGAGAAGGGATATTTGTATTCTTTAGCTTCTGAGAAATATTGCAATGGAGAAATATCCTTTAGGAATTAGGACATAGCTGCCTACCTACAGAACTAGAGAAAAAAATTGCTTCTGTGTGACATGCTTACCTTCTTTCTAGGGTGTACTTAATTTTCATGTCTTGTTTGGTGACCTGGTAATACTACTCAAAGAAATAATTCGTCACGAAGTTTCATTTCGTCGCAATCGTCAAATGACAGCTAAAGTTGAGATGACAACAACACTAACTCCTTTCGAATATTAATACTACAGTTTTTCCTATAATAGAGATCTCTGTATAGCAACAACCTTACCTAGGCTTCCTTTAACTGCCCATAACGAGAGCATTCTTAAATCACTATTCAAGCCACTTCTGTTTGGTATGGCGAGTGATTCTTCAGTGTGAGGTGTTGTAGAATTTGCGAGTTTCCTGTAGTGGATATATAGGACTTCGGGTTGATTATGAATTATTCACTAAGATTGAAATTTGTGGAAGTTAGGACGTTTTCTTATTTTTTCTAGTTAAATGGATGTTTGTGTTGGGAGTTTAAGAGAAGTAGGTGTTGTGAGCTAGAATGAAACAGGAAGGGTGGTAATTTGAAGGATGAAAGTTGTTTCGGTCGTGAGTTAAGCGATGGTCTCGGCTGGCAGTGTGTAAGTCGGAACGCTTTCGTACCAGCCTCGCGCCTGGCATTTCCCGGTATATCAAGACTTTGGGAGCTTCTTTCAAAATTTGGATGCTCCGATAAAAAAACAGGTTAATCCCGAAAGAGAAATAGCAATAGTCCTTACCGAGCCTCCAACTAAGCGAGATATCAAAAGGGGGCGTATTAGTGCCTATTAGTTATTATTGCAAAGGTCTTTGTAGGTCCTCTAACATCCAAGTATTGTCTATACTTTTTTAGAGTTAAGCAAAATTCACACTTGTTATTCTGTGTTCAATTTCTTTATTCAAAGCTTTACCCTAGCAATGAATTCAAAAAGCCTCAATTAATACCATAGTTTCCAACTACAATAAGCATTTTATAAAGGTTTCCAGGACAAATGCCTTGCACCCAGAGCAAATCACCACGAAAAGGCCGAGGCCAAGCAGGATATCAAACAACAAGTTGCTCTTGCATTTGAGAGGTTGAGCTTCATCACAATAAGCTTCGGCTGTACGATAAACGATCGTTTTCGCTCCCATTCTTTGGATGAATAGGACTATGCAGCTACCTTTGCCGTCCACATTGCCGTCCATCCGCATCTACCCCACATCTCTTTCTCGTATCTCCACAACTTCCTCCGCATCGATACTGTTCCGGGGTACTTTCCCTCACATTTTACTCGGGTACCCATAGGCTAAATAGAGTACGCTCATCGTATCTCACAAATCTTACCTATGCGAGGGCTTAGTAAATCCAACGTCTGGCTAAATGAATCGATGAAAAACCTGGAATATTCGGCTCAGACGTGTTTTGTGACTTATTATTTGCCGAGATGCTCATAGAATTATTTCACGAACGTAATGCAAACCCGAGAGAGCGATCCCGAGAGACGAGCCATATCTCTTTAGCATAGCGGTATCTATAAAGTATTTATCATCATGACTCCGCGACATACCAGCTGTTCAGGTTTGTTTCTCAAACTTTCAATATGAAGCTGCTTCATATTCTTTCTTTCGTGGTATTTCTTGCCCGAGCCTCGACATTGTCTATCGGAAGCAGAACGCCTCACATCACCAGGGAGAGTGATGGACTCCAGAATATTGTGCGTCCTCTAGAAGTTCCATTCGATAGTAACAAGATTTTCCAAATCTTTCGGCTGATAAATCTTTCACAGGTGACCTGGGATGAGCAGTCATTGTTCGTGTATGGAGAACGTGTCTTCTTATTTTCTGGAGAATTCCATCCTTTTCGCCTTCCTGTTGCCGACTTATACATCGATGTGTTCCAGAAGATCAAGGCTTTGGGTTTCAACGCTGTCTCGTTCTATACATTTTGGCCACTGTTAGAAGGCCAACCAGGCATCTACCGCGCTGATGGTATCTTCGATCTCCAACCCTTCTTTGATGCCGCACAAGATGCAGGAATATGGCTTATAGCTCGTCCAGGACCAGTAAATAAATTTGCATAACGGGAAGAAAGTTACTGACTATCAACAGTACATCAATTCTGAAGCTACTGGTGGCGGCTTTCCAGGATGGCTTCAACGCATTAGTGGGCAGTTAAGGACCACAGACCCATCATTCTTAAATGCTACCAACAATTATATGGCACACATGAGCGCTACCATTGCGAAAGCACAAATTACCAATGGAGGACCTATTATCTTAACACAAGTTGAAAACGAGTATTCACTCACACCTGATTCGTTGGCTGACTTAGCCAATACTCCACATCCCAACATTACTATCAATGGAGGTTTCCCTAATCCGGCATATATGGCCTATATAAAGCAGCAACTCAGAGATGCCGGGGTCGTCGTTCCTCTTACTTTTAACGACGCTGGTATGTCAATCCCTTAAATCCCTCAAATCCCATGAATCCCCCACCTGATATGTCTTAGTGGCACTTGGTCAATTCGCACCGGGTTTCACTGTCAATGGATCCACAGCAGGAGATGTCAACATCTACGGGCATGATTCCTACCCACTCGACTACACTTGTAATAACGCGGGTATTTGGCCATCGAGCTCTGTGTCATCAACACTTTACACAGTGCACGAGGAACAGAGCCCGACAACACCTTATATGATCAACGAGTTCGCAGGATCTGCTGGGGATGGCTGGGGAGGTTTTGGTTTCGATGTTTGCGCGCAGAAACTCAACCACGAATTTGAGCGCGTTTTCTACAAGAACAACTTCGCAAATGGCATCAAGCTCATGAGCCTGTATATGATTTGTAAGAATATTCTGATGTCGTTGTGCGGAGCTGACAAATGTAGATGGCGGCACAAATTGGGGAAATATAGGTTATCCCGGTAAGTGATAGCTCTGATCATAACTCAGGCTTTACTGATCGAGGATAGGTGGCTATACATCATATGATGAAGGTGCGGCCATAAGCGAGAATAGAGAAATTAACCGAGAGAAATGGTCTGAATTGAAGCTTGAAGCCAACTTTATGAAAGTGACTCCAGCTTATCTGACAGCATCTGTTGGTGTGGGAGTCAATGGAACCTATTCCAGTAATGACGCAATTTACACAACTCCTCTTTATGGCAATGAATCAGCAACGAACTTCTACATCATCAGGAGTACGTATCCGAATAGCACTGATACGAAGGCCTATACGCTTAGTTTGCCGACTAGCAAAGGAAGTGTTTCTATTCCACAACTTGGCGGTACGTTGAAATTAAGTGCTCGAGATTCGAAATGGCACGTCACCGACTACGATCTTGGTGGCACAGCACTTCTTTACTCCACTGCAGAAATATTTACGTGGAAGACCAACAGCAACTATACCAACCTCGTTGTCTACAGCGGCCCTGGTGAATTACATGAGCTATCCATTATTACTGAAAGCAAAGCGGTCATAATAGAGGGCAGTGGCATTACGACAAATTCCACCAATGGAACAACAATTCTCAACTGGCAGACGTCATCAACCCGCCGTGTTGTCCAGGTTGGGAAGCTATACGTTTTCATCCTTGATCGGAATACGGCTTACAACTATTGGGCTCCTGATTGTTTGAACTCATCAGCAACGTAAGTTTCATTAATCGCTTTCGAACTGCTGCAGGAGCTAACTTGTGAAGTTCAACCCTGATCCTTGAAGCTGGTTACCTTGTCCGTTCTGCATGTGTACAAGAGTCAGCCGTGCATGTCTATGGTGATTTGAACGCTACAGTCCCTTTGAAAGTTATTGGAGCACCAGCCGGTACAAACGCCTTATACTTTAATGGCGAGCAGATAAATTTTAGTACAAGCTCTACTGGAGAGTTGTCCTCAAGTCTCCAATATCTCGCCCCGCCCATCACTTTACCCAATTTATCTATCCTTGATTGGAAATATCTCGATAATCTTCCAGAGCTTCAGTCTTCATACGATGACTCCGCATGGACCCGGGCTGATCACGAGACCACCGTCAATCCAACACTCTTGGTAACACCAACATCACTCTACAGCTCTGATTATGGGTACCATGCCGGTACTTTGGTCTATCGCGGCCATTTCATAGCAAATGGAAGCGAAAAATCTTTATATGTCTCCACACAGGGTGGTGCATCATTCGCATCGAGCGTGTGGCTGAATTCGACATTCCTTGGGTCTTGGGCAGGAATTTCCAATGTTCAATACGATAATTCAACCTATACTTTGCCAAGTCTTAACGCGGGAGAGCCTTACGTATTCACTGTTGTCATCGACAATAATGGACTCGATTACAATTTCCTAGTAGGATCAGACGACATGAAGAAACCACGTGGAATCCTTGACTATGATCTTACTAGTCATCCAAAGTCAGATATCACCTGGAAATTAACTGGTAATCTTGGAGGTGAGGAGTATATTGATAAAGTCCGCGGACCACTTAATGAAGGGGGACTATTTGCTGAACGACAAGGTTATACGCAACCGTTTCCACCCAGTCAGAATTGGACGGCAGGAAATCCAACGACTGGTATTTCACAAGCTGGCATAGCATTCTATTCTACAACTTTCGAACTAGATCTACCATCTGGGTATGATGTTCCTCTAAGTTTCGAATTTGGAAATTCGACAACTGGTGAGGGGGCGGTACAAAACTATACTGCTTTCTTATGGGTCAATGGATATCAGTATGGGAAGTACAAGAATATGCTTGGACCTCAAAGTTCATTCCCTGTTCCACAGGGTGTGTTGAACTATCAAGGGACGAATTGGTTGGCTGTTGAATTGTGGGCTCATGATGCTACCGGCGCAAATTTAGAAGGCTTTCAACTAACTGCTGCTACGCCGGTGCTTACTTCCTTAAAGGCTCCTGCTAGTATTCCCCAACCAGCGTGGATGCAGAGACCAGGTTCATATTGATCACTATTATTACTTCGTAATAGCAGTATGCAGAGACATTATCTCTACTAGATAACCTTTAAAGTAATAAGTAGTGCTAATCTATATGATCTAAAGCTATTTAAAAGCATTATAATTGCATCTATTCCTTTTTACAATTGTCATAGCAATTGGTCTTTTCTAACTATAGAAACACCAAAATGTTCCGTATATTGCAGGCCGGGCCATGTGACTTTAGTTACATAAGAGGGACACAGAAGGGCATATTAACTGACTTGGTTTTAAGTAACTAATATAATGTAATCCTTTGTTGTGGAACTGTTACTATTTCCCTCGTTTATAGGGAAGAGTGGGGTTGTGACTTCTGCAGATTTCGAGTCCTACGTTTAGAAGATTAACCTTACGCCGAGTTCCTGTCCTCGACTCGAGGAGAGTAGTAAACGGACAACAAAGCTATCTTATCTGCAGACTCCTCACTGCAACCTCTTCCGAGAGAGATTTCTCATTGTGCAGCACGCTTAGCGGATGATACGATAAATGTGATAGAGAAACAGCAGTAAGGGTGGAATGAATTTTACTCTAAAACATACCCTATGGATGTGAAGTAGTTTTCCTTCTAGATCTTGCCGAATTCTTATTGCCTTTGCTACACTCATAATTGTATGTATAGGCCCAAGGTCGAAAAGGAATTCTAAATCCACAGTCTCTTAAGGCAGAAGCTGTATGAACAGTTATTTTTCTCCTAGGAGTTCTAACGCCTAGTATAAGCTTAGAAACAGCGTATTAGATATCGTAATCTCAACATGAGTCTTTGTTGTTACCGTCTTTGAACCTAAGCTAGTACTGCTTGAGCTTGAGCTATAGGTGAGCAAGGCTAACTTAGGCTATGCAGTTAAGTCCAAAGAGGTCAGCTATAGGGGATAGGGGCTTGAAATAATGTGGAAGACAAATCGCTTGAGCTCCTCAGCTACGACTACTACCATCTAAAATTAGGAAAATTGGATTTAAATGGTTCTAATTGAGATCCTCCGAAGGTTTTCATAACATGCTACACTAAAATAAATTACTAGTACCATACCAGCTATAGTGATATGTAGACTTTCCCGCGAGAGATTCATCTTAGAGTCTAAGTTAATGGTTGGAAGTCAAGTTCTAAATTCGATTCTCGTAAGATATAGCGTAAAGAGGAAAACCAAGCCGAATAAGAAACGAATAACCTTAAAACCCCGTAGATAGCTTCATGCTTTACCACCAGGCTTCCTTCCATATACCACCTTCCTACACATCTCGTTAATATCGATCCACTCAATAGAGCCAAGCAAGACTTACATAGGACAATAACAGTGTATGGAAGTATCCTTAACATCATTCTTCACACCCACTAAAAACTCCTTAACTTCCTCGGCAGAATATCCCATAGACCCCATGACCTTTAGACTCAATCCTTCTAGGCCATTAAGAAAGTCCGCCTGCGCATACACGGAAAGCTCTTTGTAATACTTTCCCTTAGCCCAGGCATTTATAGGCCAATAGAAATCCTTCTCCACCACGTCTTCAAAACCAATCTCTTCCATCCAACGCTTATAATTGATCACATTAGTCCATGGACGTCCTAAGTTTGCCGCTCCTGTAGAAATTATCTCAAACCACTTATATAATGGAGATTCTTTAGGAGGCTCGCCCATGAATCTAAACGGGAAAACCATATCTTGCAGCTCAAGGTAGCCTCCTGGAGTGAGCGACTTATAAGCCTGCTTTAGAACAGAGTCTGGGTCTTTGAAACAGGAGAGAAGGGCACGCCCGTGAATATAATCAAATTCTTCGCCGAAAATCCAGTCGTCTTCTGCGTCATCGACCTCGAAGCGACAATTTGAAGGAACGCTGTGTTGTCAGAAAGCATTCTTAGGTAGTGATAGTGCTGCCGAAAGAAGTGGCTTACTAGAGTGGTTGGATAGCGCTGATATCAGTTCCAAGAACTCGAGCCATGGGATATTGCTGCGCTGTAAGTATCTAGTTAGAGATGCGTCAGTATGACAGGTTTCTGTACCCACCAAAATCAATTGCCCAGTTGCCCGTACCTAGTTCAAGGGTTAGAATTAATTTAGGCAGAGACGTAGGACGCGAGTTCCTGACCAGTCCCAATATCAAGCACGTTCTTTGGATTGCTTCCGATAGGTGCTAGATGGAGCTTCCCGCCCAGAGTCATCACGAACATGGCATGCTGTATGTCTGTGATGACCTTAGCTTAGATATTGACTTGCTGGAAAATTGAAGCCTACGTAGTCTTTCTTGCTCTTGCTGTTATTTCATTAGGCTAGGTCAACTCGCGTGGGATTCTACGCCTTTGGTTATCGCACCTCGTCATTTGGTAGCATATATTCTAAGCAGTTAGCGAGCTCACAGAGGAATATTAAGAGGTCTTACTGCCCTGCCTAAACCGGTGGTAGGTTCTTCCATTCTCCTCGACATGTTCATAGATGCTAGATCGCAAAGACGCTATGGACGATGATCTGTCACACTGGTTAGTGGTGCTAATATAATAGCCTGGGAGGGGCGCTGACGTGCTACTGAACCCTCCAACAGCAGAATTAGTATCGCTCTGTTGGGGTACTAGTCAGCATGGAAATATTGGGAAGACCCGAAACTTACGAGATGATCCCCACTGTCCACTGAAGGTGGTGAGAGATCACTATCACTCCCCCCAGAGGCCGTAGAGTCTAGCAATGGAGTCTCGACGGCCGAGACAGGCTCAATTGATGTCTGTTCACTCTTAGTGTCTGCCATTATGTTGTTAGAAAGAGCCGTTAAAAATCCAGAATGGCGTCAAACTAAAAAAATATAATGAGATTCTGTTCAACTGTGTCTTCGGGAACCTGGAAATATTGCGCATCATACCCCCCACGGTGCTATTCCCAAAGCTGGCACTAAATCCGTGCGGCGTGACTACATAACCGATCTGTTGCTCACTCGCCAGTAGGGTAACCCAACCATGAATGGTCAATTCAAGGCGTGTTGTCGCGAACTGGACTCGACTACTGAGAGAATAAGTTCGGACAATAATAAGTAATGCAATCGGAAACAACACCACAATAATAGGTATAATTAATTACAATAAAGCACATAGGAAAAATAAAGATATATCTACTAGACAAGAATAGTTATTTTTGAAATATTCTGTTTTTTAGTATTCCTACTACTGTAACTACTGCCTATGAAGCATATTCTACTTTAAAGTGTGCATCGAAGAACTCTATTTATAACTAGGGTACCCTATTTATGAATTATGCATTATTCATAGCTGGGACCCTATATTGATGAATAGGGCGCCGTGTTTATGAAATCACGATACTTCGTAGTAGTGAGTACCCACCTATAAAAAAGAATATAATTATAAAAAAGAAGAATAATATACTATTCTTCTTACAGTATTTCATTGGATCGTATTACTCTAGTAAGATTAGCACAACTCTTTTATATCGGAATCACGTGATTATATTAAAGAAAGACTTGTTAGCCATCATCGTAATAGTTTCAATTAATATTAATTGTCCTTTAATAATACGAAAGTAGTTGTACAGTATGAAAAAGTCTTTACACCCATAACTTCCGATATGTCTCAGACGACACATCTACAACAATCTTTCCTTTAGCCCTACCAGTCTTCAACTTCCCAAAAGCCTCAGGAGCCTCCGAAAACAAAAATTTGTGGTCAATAACTGGCTTGATCTTGCCTTCCTTCATCCATTCTCCAATTTGCGTCAAATGTTCCGTATTTGGCTTTGGCCAAAAGCCTTCCAAGTTACCCTTAACACCACCCAGACATGTCGGCAATGTCTTCCTCTTCAACGACTTAGCAAAGCCACCTAATGAGACATCCGCTCCAACCATCACATAGGCCGCTCCTGGTTTCATGTACTCGTGGCAATTCCAATATAATTGCTTGTCTGAGCCAACATTATCAATGGCATGATCAAATTTGTGACCACTAGCCTTCAAAGCTTCTAGCACACTTCCTTTTTTATAATCCACGACTATATCTGCGCCAAGGCTCTTACACAATTCCACATTGGTCGTCGAACAAGTCGTTGTTACATGACATCCGACGGCTTTGGCGATTTGGATCCCAAAGACGCCTGTTCCACCCGAGCCACCATTGATGAATATCTTGTCGCCATTCTTGACTCGAGGCACTATAGACTGGTATGCAGTCAATCCCGCAACGCCTATAATTGCTGCATCAATTGGATCGACGCCATCTGGAATAGCTACTACAGCATCTATACCAACGAGGGCAAATTCACCTAGGGCACCACCCGCCACTGGGTTACTGCCACAAACGCCGAATACGAGCTGGCCTGGCTTGAGATGTGAGCCAGCAACTGGTGTGACGATGCAGCCAGCGAAATCGATGCCAGGAGTCGCTAGTTTAGGGACAATCCAGCGGCCAACGAGTGGGAGCTCGGCTGGTTTGTAGTCAATAGGATTGAGTGCTGTGGCAATAACCTGCACCAGATGCTGATTATTTTTGGGCCTGGGTAGTGAAGCGGCATGGTTTAGTTTGAGGTTTTTCTCAAGGCCACCTCTGGTGCTTGAATATTGCCATACTTCCATGGAGGTGGGGACTGAGGTCGCCATTTTCGGTTGAGATTCAGGAGCCCAGAGCACGTATAGCTTTAGTTTGACAAAATGTGTTTTGAGTTGATTTTTGGGGAGAAGAGAGCTGCATTTATATAATAATGCCATTTGCTAAATCGGATGACAATGACGACAAGGAGTTACAGCTCGCTTATTGGCGGCATGGCTTGGCTGGTGGCTAATATCAAACTTTAGCGAATGCGAAAGAACATAAATATACACGCCACTTTTTACTTATGATACACCATAATTAGTGTGATACGTACAAACTGTAATTCTAAAGTGGCGATTTTAACGATCTCGACATTTGAAGGTGATCTCTCTTTAGTTCCAGCCAACCCTTTGGTCCAGCATCTACAGGGGCTAGGCTCCTAAGTGCAATCGCTTTCGCTTAACTTTCGCTATTCTCTGTATCATACCAATCAATAGATTAATCGGGCCAACACTTGCTCCATCTTCACATTTTTAGTAAGATGAATTCCGACTCTGAAACAAATATCTTTCCTACACTAGTGGCAAGGATTAAGTTCATAGAGTGAGAGAGAAGGCATCTCCAGGAATCCCGTCAATTCCATTGAGATCGAGACTATGGATATGGATTTCGACGAGTAGCATTGTAGATGCAGTAACAAAACAACAAATTTACACGAAACTAGAGCTAGATCGCCAGGGTTCAAGGTGCGTTGATTTGGGTAGGTTCCGAGAGAGATCTTTCCACAGTGCCGCTGTGTCCACGAAGAATGGGCCATGAAGAGGCTGGACGAATCGGACAGCGTACGGTCATCTCTCCAACCTTCTGTTCCAGCTTCAGATCTTCAAGGAATTTGATTTGCGATGCTGCCCTTATCTCGATCGTAGTTCTCTTATTGGAGATTTTGACCATGGGACTCAGTCTGTTGTTCGACATCGAATAAGCCCCGAGGAGAAAACTATTAGTATACATATGACATTTCTCTTCTCAAAATAACAAAGACGAAACCGCAATCAAGGCTGTGTAATGCTTCCTAGGATCTAGAATATTTGTTAAGTAAATGAGGTTTGTGGGTTGTTGTTAAGTAGGGTTTTGTTGTTATTGTTTAGAAAGTTTGAATTTTCAGAGAAGAAATTTATATGTAATGTGAATAAGCGATGAGGAGGTGTTTTGTTGGTTTGTTGGTTTGTGTTTTGCGGAAATATGGTGAGGCTGGTAGGAGTGTAGGATGTGGTGTTAGAGTCTCCTTGTAATAGCTCTGGTTATTGTCTAGCTTCTTAGTTTGTAAGCGAAGGATCAAGGGCAATTAGGTATCTGGGTTACAGGTTCTTTTTGAAAGTATAGAGTTAGATACCTATGGGCATGGGAATATTAAATAAAAGTTGGAGCTTGACTCAACCCTACACAATGGGTGGAAGTTTTAAAAGGTATTACTATACTTTATTACTAATGTTTGGCTCGTGTCTTAAACTGGTTCAGCTCAAAGCGCTATGCGTCCCGTTGTTATGAATCTATAAGATATCTCTTGTAAACACAGTCTTTCACCATGTAACCATTATTCAATCCAACAATTCTACCTTCTTAACACCCTCAAATAAACTTCATCTAAATCACATCAAATCATCAAGCACAGTCAAAAACCAATATTGAATTCTCTTCTCCTTAAACTATCATAACTATTCCATCTAACAATTTAACCGTCTCTCTAATCTCCACATCCACCTCTACTCATCCCAACGGATCTTCATCGTAGTAGGGAACGGGAAAATACTACTCTGATCAGGCGTCATATAAAGCGTAATACCTTCTGGTCCTGCAACTTTCTTCATTTCGCCCCAGTTGTCGTTGAATCCATTCCATGGTGCTCGGCGTAAGCCTAGCGCAGTCATGGTCAGTAGTGTACTTGGAATAGTTTATATGACGTGAATGCGAAACATGAAGATGCGAAGAGCCACTGAGACCCTTTCATCTGAATATGGGGTAGACTAAAACATACCTTTGAGTCCAAACACAGCCTTGAACATCGTGATCATCGCAACCTTACTAGCCCTTTCGCCCAAGCATTGATGTGGACCAGACCCATAGAAGAGATAGTTCTTCATTGGACGGTCAAGTCGGACTTCATTTGGGTTGGGGAACGTTGAAGCTGAGTATACGGTCAGTATTGTAGACTTGAAGTAAATTGATGATGTAAGGTTTCAGATTCATCACTTACGATCTCTAGAAGCCTCAATCAAGTTGAGAAAGACGCGACTTCCGGAATGGACCGACAGAGTATCTTTTCCGTCCACAAGATCCTAAGATATATGAGCAACTGGGGCCAATAATAAGCCAACACCAGACAGGGGATTGAAAACTCACGTAGTTATTAGAAGAGTTGGAAGGTGAACTAGGTTTATAGTCACGATAAAGGCCAACAGTATGGCGTAGACGACAACCTTCCATAAAGTACCTCAAGATTTTTTCGTCCGCCTCAACTGTGCGCTGATGAGAAAGCTCATACAATTCAGGAAGGTACTTTTTCCCTTCGCCAAGATAATAATCCAGAGACTGGCTGAAAAGCTGCGACTGGTTTGCCGTAAGAGCACCAGCAGTGGGTAAAAGATGAGTCCAAACAACCTCTTTTACAGGCTTTCCTGAGGCAAGAAGGCGCTGGATCATGTGAGTACCATAGTTACTGAGTGCAGACTTGGTGTGTAGTTTAGCGAGGAGATCTGCAATGAAACCAGTTGCAGCAATTGCTTCCGTGTTGAGCAGAACAAGTTCTCCTAATTGCTGAGTTAGAGTTCGGGCAGCTTCACGAATCTGGAAAGACTTTGAAACATCGGCGTTCATGAATATGCAAATGAATACTAATGCGAGGACTTGGTAGAGTTCGTGTTCTTCGTAAATACCCCGAGGTGACTCTTCGGTCTTGATTGGAAGACTAAAGACTGAAGCTGCAAAGCGTGCATTTATGATATTCGAAATATCCCGAACTATGTCAACTTGGTAGGTTTTTGTCTGAAGACCTAGTGTCGTTGTTTGTCAGCTGGATTCGGTAGATAAAGTTGGGTGTGGAGGATAGCAAGTTCGGAGGTGTTACCCAAAGCAAGTGAGTTACTCAACTCGACCGAGCTATCCGATTCGATTAGGTCGTCCACTTGAAGTGACTCTAATGACTCAACGGTGCTTATGGTGTAAGTAGATAAAAACATGGCATTCCTCACCTGGAACCTCATATCTGTACTTGTTCAAAAGCTGTCTCATAGTCTGCTCATAATAACTCTTCACTTCCAGGTTCCAGTCTTGAGGATACAAGCCATTGATGAGTAACTTTCGTGAATCAAAGTTAGCTGGATTATCGCCGCTGAGTGCAAAGTCGACTCCATAGACCTTCTTTGGCTGGCTGACGAGAAACTCAATAGCCTCACCCCAAGTAACCTTCCAGTTGGCTTGATCGTCGAGGACTTTCCTGCAGGCTGCGAAAGACTTGACCACAATGAGGTCGGGAACTCGTTTTGGTGGATCCCAAGAATACTTGTCTGCACGACCAAGAGATTTTAGAATGACCAGGTTTTCATCTGGAACGACGAATGGATAATGTGCCCATACTGAATTTCCTTTGAAGTGTTTAGGGAAAGTACGGAGGATCAGCTTATACATAACCTGGCCTTCATCAACTGTCGTGTCGTAGAGAACTTCATTATAACCCCAATTGGTCAGATTCTTAGGTGTGAAGTCAGTCGTGTAGAATCGGTCACCTCGAACAAGCGCAACGGCGTCGGAAAGAATAGCATACGAAGTCGTGAAGTTTACGCAGAGACCTGATCCTGGAGCCATTGGAGGTTTGGGCTTCTCAGCGACTAGGCCAGGGTACATCTCGACACTGTCCACGTTGTCATAAAGATTGCGAAGCCTTTCGGTAACCTTGGGGTCCGGATTAATATCTTCGAATGTGGTGTGCTTGGTAAGTCCGACGAAGGTACGGAGCTCATTTAATGATGCTACATTCCAAGATCGAGCTTGAATCATACCTAGTATCTCGATCGACCGTAGAATCTTGGGGACTCTATTCGCTCCGAAAGAGCCTGCCACGTCTTCAATAGAACACTGCAAGATGTCCACCAACTCGTCGTCGTTGAATGTGTTGTCATTCCCGCGCTTGAGGTTGGCAAAGGGTCGCTTGACCGGGTCTTCAGAAAGGTCCTCGTCCATCTTGCTCAGTGTGGCCAGGAGCTCTGGTAGACTGACATCCACTGGATTCTTGCCTGGAAACAGCTCGGCATATCTTTCTTGGGTCCATTTGTCATCTCTTGGAGAAACAGCAGAGTGCCAGCGATAGACTTTGTACCAAAATTAGCATGACTTTTATTTCATCTTAACCTTAAGTCACTGAGAATATTCTGGTAACTCAAGAGGCTACTACCATCACCAAGGGTAGAAGAGGGCAGACTTACTAAGATTGAATTCGACCGAAACTTGGTTTCCCGTACCCTCTGAAGCTGGCGTGTTGAATAGAGTCCTAGTCTCTTCTGCTCGAGGGTCTAGGTCCCAAGTTGAACCAGATCTGTTGAGGCTCAAAATTGTACGAACGTAGTCCTTGAGAACACAATTAATATATAAACCACCAGTGACCAACCTTCCGACTTGAAATAAGTCGTTATCATACTTGGTCCACGCATCTTTGGATTTCTTATCATCTGACGGGGGATCCTTGGGCTTGTTGAATCGGCCATTTTCATTGATTCTGAGAACAGTTAGCTTTGACTTTGACTTCTAAAGTTGCTGGTAATTATAGTATGTTTGCAACTTAGGTGATGGTGCCAAATCAATGATAGGCACTAAGAGCAGAGAACTTACAGAGCCAATTGCGTTACAACATAATTATGAAATCTGTTGAACATGATGAGGAATACGCCGACTCCAGGTGGGAATCCCAGGATTCTCTTCTCAGAAAAACAATCCGGTTTGATCTTGCCATCTTGGAAAGTACGCATTTCATTTTGTTCCTCCTGACTGCTACCATAAAGGGGAGCTAAATCAAGGTAACTACTCGCTTCCGAGATAGTGGAATCCGTGTGGGACTGAGAAGGGGATTCATGAAGTTAGTCTGTTTTTCAATCGCACGCTGGAGTCTTGAAAAGCCATCGGGAAAACTCACGGTTTTGAAGAGATCGTGGATAATGATGGTAGCCATGTAGAAGAGCATACTCGAGATCTTGTTTGGATGTGGTTCAAATTTGTTGTCTGGACGCGCCATCAGACTATCGAAGATCGCACCTGGATCCGGGAGGGCAACATTTTGCATAACATCGGCCCTGACAGATCTTGCGTAAGGTGTTCCCGCTTTTCCGAGATTCGGATCTCGGGGGTTATTGTATGAACCATCTGCTTCACGGTATTTGAGTCTAATATGCCAATCGTCAGCCATCATTTCTTTTCAGCAAATGTATTGATGTAAGAAAAATTCGTTACCTAACTTACTTCGTATCCAAACTCCCAGGAGGAGGATGAGGAAGTTGATTCCAAAGCGAATTAATCATACTCGCCGTCAACTGATTCCCAAACCTCGAATGTTCCGGCAACTTAGAAATCAACTGAATAAGGTGTTCCAACAAAAAATCATTATCATTTTGAACACCCTTGACCTGATCATTCAACGCCTGAACGAGCGTATTGACATCCTTGAATCCAAGTTTTTGAACATCGGCAAGTAGGCCAGTCATTTTGACATTGTCGAGGTCGTTGTTGGGTGGGTAGGTGTATGGTTTGACTGGGGATAGAGACTTTGAGAGGACTTGGGCGACTGAAGAGAAGGCTTGGTCGACTTCCTTGCGCCAGCTGTTTGGGGCTGTGCTGGAGGTGTCGACGCCATTTGTGGATTCGGAACTCATTGTAATGGTTGCGTTGGGACTTAGATCTGTAGATTGATTTCAGTCATCATACCGCATAGATATAGTGGTGGAACTTACAAGTTTCTTGAGGACGATGAACTGCCTTCCTCGAAAGAGCTGTGGGTTGGTTGTTTGCAATCAGTGCGGAAATATGTAGCGAGCAGCCCTTATCAAACCTCTGGGAGGAAAGAACGAGCGAGGGGAAGGGGAAGATATGCTACAGCTAAGAAGACAAAGTGAGTGGAGTTGTGTGCTTCAAGATAAATATGAGTAGCTTTGAGTATTATGAAAGAGGGGATGTTATAATATATGTATAAGTACCATGCTTTGGGTTGCTATTCCCCCTTGCACAAAGTGTATTCCTTCAAGTGTGGCCCAATCACTTGCCGTATATTTCAAATTGAAGTGTTGATATATCTTGTCAAGTGTCCTCATTCGTGTGATCCCAAGTTTGGAGAGAACTATTGACTTTGGGACTGGAATGCGGCTGGCTTACCTATGGTAAGTAGACCTTGACATTCGACAGGAACCAAAGTATGCATCGTTAGCTTTTGAGGAAAGTATGAAGGTCTCAAAGTATGGCTCTAGGAAGTGTTATCGACGTTGCTTGTACTTGTTATTTCTGAGTCCCTTCTGCTCCAAAAGGTCAATGCAATGCTATGTCTCAACCATGTCCAACCGGCTACCCCATCCTAACAAGCCCGCAGAGCTCAAGTAAACAGCACAAGTTTACAGATCTCAGGTTGGCTTTTAGCTTACCTTGCGTTCCAGGACAGTAATGTGGGTGGAGTAATAAACGCTAGTGGTGAGAAGAGTTTGGAGACGAAGCCTGCCGTGCTGGTTTCAACAGAGATCAACAAGTGTAACTAAACCAGTGACAAGAAATGACTAGAACACGTTGAGAAATTCGAACTTATCGTACACTTGCATCAGCCACCCAGCCATCTCATCATGTGCAATCGAATGCATACCACCATATACCTTGTACTGTTACACAACCATATGAAATCATCACAACACGCTCGATCACCAAGTCGTCAAGTCATAACCATTTCCCTTGGTAAGCCCCCTCTTCCAAGCATCTCTTGCCAGAACCCTCTCCCTCCAAGCCTTAATTTTTGGATAGTCATTAAAATTCACGTATTTCCTCTGCGCAAGTACGTCAAATGGCCACGAAATTAAGAAGTCCGCTCTCCCGATCTTCTCTCCATTGAACCACGGTCCGTTCTCCTCAACCAACAATCCCTCTAAATATGACATCCCAATCTTGAATTCGGGCCCCGTAAATCCTTTATCGATCTGGCCCTTAATTCCCTTCATCAAGTACGTGATGGGCCATGGAGACATTTTCACCATAACATCGAAGACCAATTCGACTGTGGCATTAGGTCCCAATGTTGAGCCTGCGAAGGAAAGCAATTGCTCATCCCATATCCAATCCTTTGTTGCAAATCTGCCCTCGGTATCATATGTCTTCAAGAGGTAAGTCGCAATAGCGCTCGATTCTGCAATGGTGATTCCGTCTGCTGTAACGAGGATGGGGGCTTTGCCCATGGGGTGGAGGGTCTTGAGTTCGGGAGGCGCACGGTGTGTCTTTGCATCGCGGAAATGAAGAGCGAGGTTGTATTCAATTTCGAGTTCTTCGAGTAGCCAGACGATACGTTGGGATTGTGAGTGCTAGATGAGAATGTTGGTAAGGATGGCTTTGTCAATTAGGGTACGGAGTGGGGTGAGGGTATTCCTGCGTACGTTCATATGATGGAGGGTCGGCAGGCCGGGCTTCAAAGTTTCTTCGGTATGAGCAGCCATCGTGATGGTTGATGATGGTCGCAATTATTAGAGAAGAAACGGGAGGAATGTGAGGTGGCAACATGGCGATCCAAGAGGTATAAAGCTTGATCCCTCCACCAAGACCGAGGTTGGTGGTTCGAACAATACTGTATACCTAGGTGCCAGGGCTAAGTTAATACACACCGCTTTGGCAGGGGTTCGGTAACATGCACTGGACAAGTGCCTGTAGCATCATTTTGCTGGGCCGAAAAGAAGGCGGTGCGCAATAACTTAGCCCTGGCACCTTCGTACGGTAGGTTCATACAGTACGGAATCTTGACTTTCCGACCAAAGCTTCGGCTTCCAATCTCTACATTCTTCAACACCACTGAAACAGGAACGACAACCTTATTTCGACGACTATGATAATTATATCATTCCAAGGCCCACACACAGAATCCGAGTATGATTCCAAAAGGATAAAAGGATAAAAGGATAGAAGGATAGAAGAAACCGTACGAAAGTACTGTACGGTAAGCTCCACCAGCTCTGTGAGAATAAATTTACTGTTGGACTGCGTCAGCAATCTGCAACATCCCTGCGCAGGTCAGAACTCCACTGTCACACGTCA
Source organism: Pezicula radicicola (assembly GCA_003008705.1). Classification (NCBI taxonomy): domain Eukaryota; kingdom Fungi; phylum Ascomycota; class Leotiomycetes; order Helotiales; family Dermateaceae; genus Pezicula; species Pezicula radicicola. Next base: position 1,526,517 of record PDUO01000005.1, on the reverse strand, counting down.
CAAGTTTGTAGACGCATTTCTCCTCTTGAGAATCATATCATTTTCCCGTTGTGTTTTCCTTTCTGATCAGTCTCCGGCATTTCTCTCTCCCGGCTAGCATCATTGGTAGTCTCCCATAGCGCCGGCCTTTCGCTCTTTCTTTTTCACCCCCAAAATTCATACTGAAAGTCCATCTACGAGCTCGTGTGTACTGTACCCCTCACCATGTCTATTTCCTCCAAACCCATTGTCCTCCACATTGGTGACCCTGTGAAATGGAATCTCGATTACTTTGAGCAGTTTTCGAAGGATTTTACTGTAATCCGACCTTCAAAAGAGGAACGGCAGCGGCCGGAGTTCATGAAAGCATTGCAAGAAAAGAGATGGGGTGATTTCTCGGCTATATTCCGACCTTTTTGGAATACAGGAGGAGAGATGGGAAGATGGGATAAGGAACTTCTTCCTTTGGTGCCAACGTCTTGCAAGATCTTTGCTAGTGCTGGGGCTGGCTATGACTGGGCTGATGTTGATTTGATGGCCAAGAGAGGTGAGTTTCCAGACTTGTCCAGCTCAACCCTAATACAACATGTTAACAGACACATAGGTATGATATATTGCAACAGGTACGCTCCATGGAATTCTCTGATATGAATAAATACCAACTCAATACAGTGCAGCAGCTTCGTCTGAATCCGTAGCAGACTTTGCCATCTTCCTCATACTCTCTACCTTCCGCAATTTGAACTGGTGCTCAACTGCAGCTCGCTCCTCGCCAGCAGACTTTCAAGAATGCCACAAAGACTCACCAGTAATTTCCCACAACCCACGTGGGCACACATTGGGAATTATCGGTCTCGGAGCCATCGGATACTTGATTGCTAAGAAAGCACACCTAGCCTTCGGTATGAATATAGTCTATTTCGATATCGTGCGCAAGTCTCCGGAAATCGAATCCTCCGTCCACGCTTCCTTTTACCCTGACATGGACAGCATGCTAGCAGTTTGTGACTGTGTTGTTTTGGCGACACCAGCGAGTCCGGATGGAAGAAAAGCGATTGATGGCCCAAGATTGAAATGTTTCAAGCAAGGGAGTAGGTTTGTGAACATTGCGAGAGGTGTTCTGGTCGATGAAGAAGCGCTGGCTGATGCTGTTGACTCTGGAAAATTGGTAGGAGTGGGGCTCGACGTTCATGAAAATGAACCGAATGTCAATGAGAGATTAAAGGGAATGAGAAATGTTTCGCTGACCACGCATAGTGCAGGCGGTACTTTACAAACGTAAGTTGCCTAGTCAGAGAATATTGGTCTTGTACTAATCTTTGAATAGACATATTGGGTTTGAAGAGCTGTCTCTCAAGAATATCGATGCTGTTCTTAAAGGTAAAGAGCCTTTGACTCCAGTCAATAAGCATCTCCTTACTCGTTCCAAACTGGGAGTTTTATAAATATCCAGTGTGCCTATCTTCATCTAGGGAGGGATTGGATTGCACCCGACGTATTCTCAGCATATTTCGTATATTTGCATCAAAATTTCAGCAAGAGCATTGCCTGCATAGTCCTGGCTAGAAAACAGCAAATACTGCACATTCTTTTTTCTTCTTTTCTTCCTACATATATATGAAGGTAGCCAAAGCATGAACGCAAACAAACCCCTATGCAGCTCAATTTCATCATATACCTGGTGCTATTTACCTCTCACCCACAGACGCATAGTTTGAAGCAAATGACAATAGTACTGGTCAGGGGGGATTCCCGAAGAAGATCAGCGTATTCTAGACCATGTTAGTTCTCCAGAGTCATTTGGTCGCTTAACTTCTGTGGACGGGATGTTGAACGCGGGGAGGTGGGGTAAGACGCTGGCCAGGATAAGCACAAGGTTCACAACATGTCGGCACCTCAAATGGTACCAAAAAACACACAGATACTCCCAGGATCCAGAGCTCAATTGCACCTAGTTGGCATAGTATGTGCAAGGCACTGCCAGATACGCCTGGTAAGAGCCAGGTAGGCCACATGGTTTAATGGCAAACTCCGAGTAAGGTAATAGCCCGGCAGAAACGAGCACCTGTCGTCTATTAGATAACCAAGGTGCAGTAAGACTGCAACCCTCTTCTGGGAACTCCTATTTATAAGGGTTCTCCCCCACCTTTCCCTCTATGCTCCTCGCTTTGTTCGTTTTTGCCCCCCGAAACGAAAAATCACTATGGCAGAACGACCTCCAGATAGCGAGAAAGGAGCCGCTAGAGATGAGATTGAGACGGCGGCTCGCATACCAGTTGATCTCGATGAGCTGGGAGAGACGGAGGGTTATGTAATTGATGCTTCGCTGGTCGGTCAGAAGGGATTCGAGAACCTCAAGCTCACCAGTGATGGAAAGACGGTGCTTATTCCACAGCCAAGCGATGACCCCAATGACCCATTGAATGTAAGCGATCCATATTCCCATCTTTTATAGCTGTAAGTCGTATGGTATGGTGTACTGACATTTCGGTCCGGCCAGTGGAGTTGGCTCAAGAAACACACAATCCTCATCATCATCTCTGCAACTGCCTTCCTACCTGATTATGGAAGTGCTACTGGTGCCGTTACTCTGCTACCTCAGTCTAAGATATGGAATATGTCTGAAGACTCGGTAAATCACTCTCAAGTTGGGAACGTCTTTATGCTTGGACCCGGAGGACTTGTCGTCATCGCTCTCTCGGCATATTTTGGCCGTCTGCCAGTCCTCTTCTACTTCGTCATCATTGCTTTCCTTACTGCGATCTGGTGCGCTGCAGCTACAACCTTTGAAAGTTTCATGGCTGCGAGGATCTTGAATGGGTTCTTCAGTACTGTTGCGCAAGGTGTAAGTCACGCTTCACTTTTACCTTTTTCTTTCTGGGCAGTCCTTGAAAGAATCTAGCTGATATTACATTAGGGAGGTCTTATGTTTATCAAGGATATGTTCTTCTTCCATGAGCACGCCCGAAAGATCAATATATGGGCAGGTTTTGTGATTTTATCGCCTTACTTCGGACCATGCTTCACTGCCTTCATGCTCACCAAGCTATCCTGGCGTTGGGGATTCTGGCTCGTCACAATAATGACAGGCATATGTCTCACTCTCATTGTCCTGTTTGTTGACGAAACATATTACAACCGAAAGATTCCCTTCGCAGAACGGCCTGTCCCCAAATCTCGCATGTTGAGATTGCTAGGTATCGAACAATGGAAGTCAAGACATCAGCGCAGCAATTTCGGGGAGGCTTGGATGAGGCAGGTTAAGGTTGTTTTCAAGCCCACTGTCTTCTTAACAATGTTTTATTATATGTTTACGTTTGCGTGGGTTGTGGGTATTAACACTACACTCTCCATTTTCGTTACGCCCCTATACAACTTTGGGCTAAAACAGATTGGTAAGTCCTTTCGCCTATGGCTACCCCTTCTATTCCAAACGAACATCCCACTAATCCTTTTTGACACAGGCTTCTTCTATTTCACCCCCATAGTAGCAGCCGGCCTTGGAGAACTAGCCGGCCACTGGCTCCACGACCAAATAGCAAAACTCTACATGCGTCGTCACGCCGGAATCCTCGAGCCGGAAGCGCGACTAATAGCTATCTGGATATCCACACCCTTCATTCTCTCCGGTCTAATCCTGCTAGGTTTCTGCCTGCAGAGAGCATATCACTACATGATCGCCAGTTTAGCATGGGGATTATACGTCTTCGGAATCATGATCACGACCGTCTCTATCGCCAGTTACAATCTAGATTCATATCCTGAAGGAAGTGGAGAGATTGCAGCTTGGTTAAATGCCTTTCGGACTTTAGGCGGTTTTATCATTAGTTATTTTCAGGTTAGGTGGGCTGCTGCTGAGGGGACTGAAACTAGTTTTGGTATTCAGGCTAGTGTTTGTTTTGTGGTTTTTTTGATTGTTGTTGGGGTTCAGGTTTGGGGGAAGCGGTTGAGGGTTCGGAGTGGGAGGTTGAAGTTTAAGACGAATTGAGGGGGATGGGGGTTTTGTTGTTTATGGGGGTGTAGTTGTTGGAATCTTGGGTTGTTGAAGTCCAGTTCTATGTAGCTTGTTAATTAGTATATACCTCACAGGGTTGCGCAGGTCTCTAGTAAGGGTTTCAAGTGTCACTTAGAATGATGAGGGAGAGAGGCTTCTAGATCCGTGCCCTGACCAGCAACCATCCTTCTATCTCGCGCTGATTTTTCTTTACTCTATCATCTACTTACCGAATTGCCAATATCTAGACCACCTTCACCATTATCGCCCAAAACACGAATCTCGCATATTACAGTCTCTACCTAGACAATGGAAGAACCTCCTCCTCCCTACCTAGGTTTCAATGCCTCCAGTTCGCAGAAAGAAAATTACCAGCATAAAGTAGTGGGTTATCAAGAATTCCAAATCCTACCGTCACCGTCACTCTTCTAATGTTAGAAGTCAAACCTATACGAAACTCTTCAAAATAGAGACTTAGAAATCTACTCCTATCCGCACGAGCTACTCGCGAGCATCATCGACACAAAAGATGGTCAGCCGTCAACGATGCTTCACCACTAGGATGCCGTGCACACAGGATCTTCGTTCACGAATACGAATTCGTTAGCTCTCCCAGTAAAGCTGAGTCTCCAAAGCTTGAAGCTGATCCGAGGCTCTCGAGACCTTCGTATCATTTCGCTCTCTGCAAGAGACTCTCCTGACGCTACCGAAGTACATCAATACCTAACATCACTTGTTCCAAATGACAGCAACAAGATATCCCAGTCCTCTTCAGATAGTGACATTATTAATCATATCGTAGAGCATATACGCAACTCTTCGCCTTCCACTTCCCCACAAAGCATTTCCATACAGCTCTTTTCTATTCCAGTATTCAGTGACACGCCCGACAGACTTGTCACCGGTGCTAGTGCGCTGACTTGGAAATGAGCGACATCCGAAAGTCTCTACGATCCGAAATGTGGTCGTTGGAAGTCTGATGTGGACCAGGTTGTTTACGTTGGGAGTGGGCGACGTCGAAGGGGTTAAGATTACTGGTATGGGGAGTTGAAGAGAAGAGGAATGAGGAGCTTGCGGACTTGAGGAAAATATTTCCCGCTCTTAGTCACACATGACGCTTTTTCACAAGGAGACAGGGGAAATTCAGATTACTGTATTGCTGTTGAATTGAGATCTTTTGCAACACTTTGATGTTCAGGCCAGACTTTTGTGTTCCTTTTTTTTTAAAGCTAAATTGGTAACAGAGCCACGATTTCGAAAACACAAATTACATATTTCCTATCGACGTACCTCGCTACCCAAAGTTCGAGGCCTGACCGGAGTCATACAACACAAATATAACCCTAAACAGAGCCCTTCTGTGTATGGAAGCAGAGTTGGTCCCATGTAATAAGGTCAGTGACAAGAAACACTACTTTGGAATTCTAAAGTTTAACATCTTTTAAGCTACCTGTATACCTCCTTCTCTATACTCTGCTTAGCATAATTTACACCCTCTAATCATCTATCCGATCTCTTCTATAGGCACCAAAAGTACAAAAGTTACATCCCACCACGTAGCTCATGAATGCGTAGCTGCCCAATCATCAGGAAGTCTCAAGTCTGGTGGTAATTCATACTGTCCACGACAAGTACCAGGTCCCACACAACCTTCAAGATTACACCGTCCATACAAGCGACAATAACACTCATCAGCACGCGGACAAGCTTGTATATTAAGCTTTTCAAGATCGATACCCGGGCCGTTAGACTCTCCTTGCTTGATAAACAGAATATGCCACACATACGACAAGATTCGACCTGCCACACGATCATCTCGAGGTGCCGCTTTGGAATGGTTATCATGCACATTGGCACTACTTCCATCAAGTAGCCACTGTCGTAAAGCAACATACTCATCACGAGAATGTTGCCATATATTCTCACGCGCAACAACAAATTGAGCACAACACTGCGACCGAACAGCAGAATTTCGACCTAGAAGTACTCCCTCCTCATCACCGAATAAAGCCGTCAGAGCACTTGGTAACGCCGCATCAGATACCGATCTAGCATCCCACGGTGATAAAACAGCCTGTACAGAAGTCTCCAAGCTTCCCTGTGGTGCTGTTGAAGGATAACAAGTACTAAGACTCCAATCACAACGCAGATTATGATATCCCCATGGCTTGACTGCTGTAGATACATTAAGAGCAGCGAGAAGAGCAACGTTATCGTAATCTGGAGAATCATTATGCCAGGCCCAACGTGATCCATGGACGAAAACTACTCCTGCTTTGGGGATGTTGTCGTAATTGTCGATTAGGAAGGTTAGATACGCCATTGCTTCGTGGCCACGGTTTGCTGGGACTTGAAGATTTCTGGAGTTGGGGTTGGGTGGTGCATCGGCGGTGTAGATGCAGTGGTGGTAAAGATTGGTTAAGCCATCGAGCCAGGTAGATGGGCCATCAGCTGATACTCGAGAAACAACCAATGCTGGCCTCGTCGTGTCGGCTAGCCCTGGACAGATCCCACGAGTCTCGGGGAGTTTGGATGAAGTAGTCTTGTACCGGATCTCGTTCCATGCGTAGGTCTTGTTGCTTGCTTGCGGCCGATTAATGAAGAGTATAAGACATAATGCACCACCGAACAACACCAATTGAACAACAGCTTTCCGAGTTTTCCGCCTCATTTTCACATTGTCATTTTGCTTTTGTCAAGTTGGTGAACGGTGAAACGTTCATTACTATTTATTGATGATCGAATCTATATTAGGCTCTTTTTTTTTGTAAACGCTCTAGCGGCGGAAGGGCCGGAAGTCGGTCCGCATATTTCAGTTGAAGCTTATGTCGAAAGGGAATCTTGCAGGGAAGGGGCATTGATTTGACTGGGGCGAACTTTTCTTCATTATGAATTCTTGAGGATATACTCTTCAAGTAGGACAAGATATTTCTAGACTTGGCAAATCGACTTGGCAGTGTCTTCCTCGTGGACTTGGCATGGCAAGGGGCGATCCGTCACTTTCTAATGGTGCCAAGGTCGCTTATTAACTCCTAACGCCGAATCCTTTTTGCTAACCTCGGTTAGGTCGACCACAGCTCACCCCTTTTTCTTTTTGTACGAGACGAGCTGCATTCTACTAGTCGAGGACTCTATACAAGATATTGAGTCTGTAGGATATAACCTTTCTCTTCTATTTAAAGTAGCCTTTGGTATGATCTAGGAGAAATTAAAACTATATGACCCCAATCACTCCATAGGTTACGGATTTAGTCTCAAGGTCTTTAAGACTAAAACCCAAAATTATATCCATTCGCCTCTTACAGATCGTCTTATCTTATTCACAGTTCGAAAAATGCAGGAAACCGGGATGTTTGTATTCTTCATAACACTAATACCACCATGGATGTCTTTAGGGAAACTGAGAATAAGAGGTATATAAAAGAAGGTCGGGAGATTCGAGAGACAATCTATATTTTGGGAATTTTTCAAGACAAAATCCTTTAGCGCTCTATGACAGGAGCATAATTAGTGACAACAATGCGCTTTTATTCTTTCTATCTAGTCAAGGAGCCGCCGAAGTAGTAATATTTTAGAGGACAAAAGTGCCTATAACAATCCTTAGCAGCTGTAACGAGATAGGCACAGGGAAGAATACAATGAATGGACTTAGACTGGCTTCTATGTAGGTGCTATCGTCTCTGTGGAAGAAAGAAGAAGAAGAAGTTGAAGAAGAGAAAGAGCAAGAGCAAGAAGTAGTAGGCTAGTATCCACGTGACCCAACAGGGTACCACTCAAGGCGGATAATGTCCTCGGATGTCTGAGCCTCATAATAGGCACGGAGCTCAGCTGGACTGAGCGTAAGCTCAATGAACTTGACATTGACAGATGTTAGCTCTGAAAGTGGAGTCTGGGATCCATGTTGGGATTCCAGCCTGCATGTATATTTTCAATCCTGGACTCAATAGATGTACCATTCGGTAGCTGATTGATGGTAATTTAGTATTGTGATTTGTTGTAATAAAAAGTTCTAAGTGAAACTTGGGGATTTTATAGTACTGTCCATTTCTAGTCTAATAATATCAGGTATATCTATCACCTTTGTAATACTTGAATTTTTGCCAGAAACACTAAAGTGATAGTTGGTTTATTAATTTATAAGAAAGGTCCTTAAACATGTTATTTTTTCCCTCTAGAACCTTTAAAATGCCACATCCCCTGTAGATAGTCGCACAAATCCTATATTTTGTGTTAGCAAGAAATCTCACCTGTCACAGACATCCTTGTACTTCTTTCCCAATCCGTAATAAGCCGTAGCAGTACATATATAGTAATTTGATATTTTATACGGAACCTAAGCTTCTCAATCGCAGAGAACGATTCTGACTGAGGCAAAGCTCCGCTAAGCTTAATATACTAATGGCTTCCTATGCACAAGAGTTTACTGTTATATTCTTTGTAGCAAGAGGAATTACAGGCAGCACTAAGGAAACTACATTTCAAATCTTTTACATTGCGGCATCAAATCTAGTTGATAACGTATGTCCTAAAGACAAGGATAGATAATACTATTATTACAAAAAATGGGTTTCTTTGTGAATTAAGACAGCGGTCAAGTAACAAGCTCACCGAGATACCTGATCAGGCTGCTCGCTATTGAGATAAATGTGCAGAGAAGGGCGCTGGATTAAGTAGAGTGGAGCGGCATTTAGGAGAGTAGGGAGATGAGTTATTACCAATGGTTGACCTGGGAATGCGTGACATCAAGTCTTATACGAATATAATGACCTGGTTTAGGTAATAGATTCACGGCCTGGAGATTTAAGAAGAAGCTCCATTAGAATAGTTTTGTATTAACAACATAGTTTTACATGACAACTGAATCCAGCACAACACCAAGAATATTTTTAGACACTTCGACCAAAAAGGAATATCATACAAAAGATTTATGAAAGTCCACATTGCCTATAAGGACTGCAAAATTAGTAAGATTGATCTTTGCGTCAACTAGCATTTGACTTCCACCCCAGTGTTATTGTCGGCCATTGCGGTGTCCTCCTTTCATACACGATATATGGCTTTTACATCAGGATAAAATCAAGTCACATTATTGAGTTCATTCTAGTTATGAGGAGAATTTTAAAGCGTGTGCCTCTTGCACTTCGTATTGAATCATTGATACTGGGAACCTAAACTACTGATAGATGTTTGCGATTTTGGTGCTTCTTGTCTGCCGGCGGTTCACTGGGAGTTTTCGTCTTCTGGGAGGACACGGATTTTAAGGGTGTCGCTAGTAATGTACACATAAAGTGTTTGTTAGAAGTCTTTGGGATATTGCTTACAATTGTTCCTGTCTCGGTTAGAAAAGGTCGGGTGTTTTTTTTTCATACTGTTATCAATGAAGACGTAAAACCTTGAATATTTATTTGTCTTCTAATACATTCAAGACAACATTAAGCTACTCGTAGTAATTCGGAACTTTCAGCCCCTTAAACTCGAAGGAAGTGCCTTCACGCTTATCTAACACTGTTTTATGATGTACATCCTTAACACGTGCGCGAACATAGTCAGTGCCAGTAACAGCGGGTTGATTAGGATCTTTGTCCTCTTCAGTAAGAAGACCAAGGCGATCGAGTAGAGGTGAAGGTACGGGCTTCATCAACGCGTTCCGCCCAGGTCGGCTAAAATAGAGCAAGCCGAGACGCGGGACATTGATCTGATCTTTCGGCGGTGTAACGACCCTATGCACTGTAGACTTTACAAAACCTGTGGGGAGAATAAGTTGACAGCTTTTAGTGTTTGATGAGCGGGCTCCGATACTCACCCTTTGTGAGAAAGTTTAGCGTATCTGCTGCGTTGCAAGTGATACCACCTTCAACTGGCTTGACATACTTCCAGCTCCCATCACGAGTTCGGATCTGCAAACCTGCAATGTGCTGGGAGAAGAGCAAAGTCAAACTACCAAAGTCTGTATGACCACCTTTTGTGTAACCTTGAGCACGATCCCATTCGTCTTGTGTTCTGACATTGTATATCATGTAACGTAGGTGATCATCGGAGTCCTCATCGTACGCGTGCGCCTTGGCAAGGTAGTCTTCGGGCAATTCCAGAATGATAGAGATAAGAACAAAGAGCTTGCGAATGACCTTTTCCCAAACATCACGATGGAAGCTGGCAATTTCTTCATAGTTTTCACGAACGATCCTATGTTTTGGCTCATTGGCGAAGATCGGTATTGCTTTAGGAATATTGAGCTTTAATTAATGAGCATATGGTTCATATGATGTGGCGGTGGTGTTTACCATCTCAACATTATCTTTCACCCCAGTATCACCAATCCACCTTGAATTCTCACGGTACCCGAAGTATTCTCCTTCAGCAAAGTTACAGGGAGCAGAACGCTTCTCTTCAAGAGGTTCTTTGAAGAATGTGTTGCCAATACTAAATTGTCGAAGGACACGCTCATCGTCAAGGCCGCTGTTAACAACAACCCAGAATCCAACTTTGGTAACCGCATCGTAGAGTTGTTTGGCAAGCTCTTGCTTACCTCCTGGTTCATCGAAACGCGAGAGATCAATCTTAACAAGTGGTGCCCAGTCAAGGCTCTCAGATGTTTGTGAAGGTCGGCTCCATGGCTTGACTAGAATTTTGTGGGAGGTTGTGGATTCAAAGTCCTCTGGTGTTGTAGCTGATGGTGCCATGCTGCAGATACGCAAGCCGTATGTATATGCGAAAGCTAATAAGTCAAAAAATAAATATAAGAGAACTTAAATCAATCCAAATGGTATAATAGAAAAGAAAAAGAAAAGCTTTGGAGGATATTTCAAGAGTTATACTAATACTAAAGTAGTTGAATAATCATGTAGAGCATGTAGTACGGCCGGAGTTCTAGTTCCGATATGATATCTCATCATACCTGCATATAATGCGTGCTCAACAAACATGATTTGACCACTTAATCTCCTTTTAATCGTAGCGCTAATGCTTCTTTCAACTTCATTCCCTAGTAAGAAGCATACCCCGCTGCGATTTTGACGATCGTCTAATGTCGTGATTAAATTCGTCATGGCATCATCGCCCAATGGTGAGCCTTTTTCTATAAATCCCACTCATGCATTCAAAACCGGATCTTGAGCTGTAAGCGGCATTGTAGAAGTGAGATATCGCACTATTGGCTATTGATTCGTGATACCTGGGCGTATTGATATAGTGTCAGGTTCCAAGCATATATTTTGCTCCATCCCCAACAGATAAAACTATGTAGTCTAATCTCTCTGTTACACATCCCACCTTTTTGCAGAGTTTGCGTTTTATTTTTATTTCCATTGGACAAGATGGCCAACGAGAAAAGCGAAAGTGTTTTGATCCCTCCCTATATCGCTTCGGCGCCATTAGGCGAGGATAGCGAAGCTTCAGATACCGACCACGATACCAACTTCGAGAAGAAGGTCCTCCGCAAAGTCGATTTTTGGCTTGTTGGATTCTACTCGCTGGTGTACATTTTCCGGGTCATCGATTCCGCAAACTATTCAAATGCAGCAATTATCAACCTTGAAGCCGGTACAAACATCAAAACGCAATTTCATTTCAGCCCGTCCCAATGGGCTTGGACTCTCTCTATATTTTCGTACAGCTACTTGATCTTTGAACCTTCTAACACACTACTTCTCAAAAAGTTCCGTCCTTCGAGGTGGATGTTTGTCCTTATCCTGGCTTGGGGTATTTGTGCTTGTTCAGTTGCAGCAGTTCAGGATTTCAACGGCATGATGGTTGTACGTTTTGCGATTGGCATGGCCGAAGCTGGATTTTATCCATCTGTGCTATATCATATGTCTTTTTGGTATAAACCTAGCGAGATGCCGTGGCGCATCGCACTCTTCTATAGTGTTGGTCAGATTGCTAGTGCGCTCAGTGGTCTTTTAGCGTATCTCATTGGGTTCATGAACAACCTTGGCCACCTTGCAGGTTGGCGATGGCTCTTTCTTCTCGAAGGGCTCCCTGCCATTATTCTATCGGTCGTCGCTCTGTTTGGACTTCCGGATTACCCACAAACTGCTCGCATGTTAAGCGAGGAGGAGCGAATATTCATACTGCAACGTCTTTCTTCCACAGCACCATCTGGGGATACGGGAAACTGGGACTTCGTAACGCTCAAAGTCTTATTTTCAGATCCGACTTTGTATACGTTTGCCATTTACTGGATTGGGCACGGTATCGGTGGATTTGGTGTCTCGTATGCTTTGCCGACAGTTATTTATCAGCTGGGCTTCACCACAACTTCGCTCTCTCAATTGATGAATATCGTATGTTGAGAACCACTGCTTTTGTTTTTGGACTTTTGGCTAATTTTCGCAGCCTCCTTACTTATCTTGCTTCCTATTTCTCAACCTTATGGGCTATATGCTGCACAAAAAGTGGATCAGGCCATGGACAACGGCCGTTGCAAGTATGAGCACTATCACTTCCCACTTACTATCTTGTATACTGAGGCTAGAACAGTTGAAAGCACAATAATCATATGTTATATCCTTCTCATAACCGTGCCCAACGCAGTAGTCAAATACCTTTGCCTCATTGTTGCAACATCATGTGCCGGGTCTGCATATCCAGTCATCTGGCCTGAACGTATACGAGCACTGGAGGGGACCGTAGCTGCTGGTATTGGAATTGGTCTAACCAATGCAATGGCCCAATTCGGTGGCATTGTGGGACCTCATGTCTACAGTACCGACTTTGGCCCAACTTATCACGTTTCATATGTGATCTGTCTTTGCTTTCTCATAGTAGCCATTACTGCCATTCTATTATCATGGCTCTTAGTTTGGCGTTGCAGCACAAGCTTTAGACTAGAGGTATATGCAATGCGCAACGCGCTACTTATTAAGATATACTCGGGACATAATAGAACTAGCTTACCATCATCTAGCTCAATGAATTTGTACTTTTTAGATATAGATAGGCAGCTAGTGAAAAGCCAATGCCCAATATGAATTGATGGGGGATTTTGTAAGCGTTTGAGTTCTTGTTGAGTCTATGCTCGAGTATGAACACCCTCCTCTCGATATAAAACTTCAGTTGCTAGTCCCCACTTAGTTCTAGGATAAGCACACACGAAATATAAAAACCGAAAAACTTTGTGTGGAAATCAGGCACTGCAATGTGACTATAGTCAATCATTCCTTGTATCACTTGTTATTAAGTAACTGACTTATTTGAGTAATTGACTTGATTTCGGTATCTGGTTCAAAGCTCGTGCTTTAGGAAGCGCGCAAACTATAAAAGGACTTCTTGCTTCTAAAGCGCTGCCTCCTCAAATCCAGCCTAAATTAAATATATCTCGTTATTAAAGCAAAGATATCAAGCCACTTTTACTAAAAGGTCTTTTCAATAATCTCGATAATTGTCATTATTGCCCTCGGTTATAAAGAAAGGGGTTCGCTTAATTACAATACAACTCCTCAGTATTGAGAGGGAGAAAAGACGTCTCTACAGATTCGTACGCTTCCTTGTGTTTTGATTCTGTGCCAAATTGATGATTAAAGTATTCCTGAAAGACAGTTTGTATAGAAAACGAACTATAGCGAATAGCAGTGCGAGACCCTACTTTGGAAACCAAACACATGTGCGCCGGAAGTTGGTGGCTTGGGACTAGATGCTCAATCAGCCTTAATGAGGTCCTCCTCAATAATCTCTCATGCATTGATGTAGTGTAATACCCCTTCCATTCTTGCCGTCTTAACATAAATTTCATTGATATTATCATTCTTCCTATACCATAATGTGCTTAGCTACACTAAAGACGTATTTTACACGATGAATACTGCTAGAAGGAAGCAGTTTGAATTATTGGCGCTTTACCTGGCATGCCAAGCGTTGAAATTATCTCGTCGATTCGACAAGGAGGCGTCCCTTGTTCCCAGGGTCTCGGACCGTCTAAACAGATATGCCATGCAACTGCAGAGGATGAGCGAGAATTTGCTTCAGATATATCGGAGAGTACAATTAACCTCAGGGTATCTAGACATTGCAGATTTGAAGTCCATACATGTAGAAGCTGCTTTAGCCAACGCGGCCACGCTATTGGTTCCTATTCAAGATCTACACCAGGCCATCAAAAACTACGGTGGACCTTCTCTAGGCAGGATCATTATGCCTACGCCAAGTCTTAGTATACAACAGCCCTCAACGTATGCAATGCCTGATACCACTTTCCCTTTCATTGAAGACCGCATCTCAGTTGCGCTGTCCCAGATCGGCAATATTTTTGGAAGGTACCCAGAGCTTGGAGAACCACCTTTCACTCTAATAGCTCACTATATTTTGAAGGATTTCTGACATGCCTAGTGGGGCTAATAGGGTTTCAAACAGCTGCATTCTACAAATGGCCCCAATTTTAGCCAATCTTAGCCTCCGCATTCTGGATGGTTGCTCAGCTTCAGACTTCGAAAACCTCATTTCCATCGAGTACGAGTCATTAAACTCTCATGTGGCTACTACTTCCGGGTTTAGGACAAAGTCAATTGCCCGTTCCATCATACGCCTCCCAAAAATTTGTGACTTTGCAGCTACAAGACAGTGTTGTTTGGACTTCAAATTGGGATTCACTTCAAGTAAGAGCAAAGGCGTGTGCAGCTTCAGCGGTATATACGCAGCGCTCCAACGAGGAATTTTCCAACTTCTTCCTCGGCTATAAAGATAAAAAGGATACTCTCCGGCTGGACTTCTTCTTTTGCAGGAAAACCTTGTTGTTTTTTATCAGGGTGGAAGACCAAAGAAGCGCGGACTCTATTTGTTCGAGAACCTGCTCGTGATCGGGCGAGAGAAACTTGACAACTCCATTAGGGAGAAACAGTCCATGGATACTGCCGAGAAAAGTACCGCCTCACTGTAGTTGACACCTTCACTGAATTGCAGAAACCCAAACCTCCCACATCCAATTCACAGAAGCAATCTATTGCCATCCATGGAATGACCACTGCAAATCTACTCTTAGTCACTTACCGTCAGCCTGATTATGATTCTACAAAGCATATTCTCTCAGTATTCTGCTCAAATTCATCGGGAGAAGGGAGCAGTGAAAACATGCTTGTCCTAGATATTTTCTTTGATGACCTGGAGACCCTTGACTTATGGGCAGGCTTCTTAGCCATGCATACTCGCACTGCTAGCTTGTTGGCTCCAAAGAAGGCGGAGCAAAGCGGAAGGCACTTAGTGAGGCGTGGTTCATTATTACGGCCACTTACGACGAAGCTATATCTAGCTCAGAGTTTCACACGCGGTGCCTGTAGCTGGCGGTGTACTTGAAAGCCTTGAGAGAATTGTCGAAGGGACTAAAGCGACAAAATCAATCTCAATAATGAGGTGTTCCCACTTTCTAATCTATCAAGTAATGTTTGATCATCTCCTTCAGATCGAAAACTAAATTATTAGACACATTTATGCTGCCAAAATAGTCAAAAACATCGATACGGTGTCTTTTGACCATCCCCAAACTTAGGAACCACTCCATTTCTTCCTAGGCACTACCTGCTTCTCGAACTGCCAGTCCTGCAGTCAGGGCTGTTTGCACACTCACCAGTCGGCATTGCTTCAATCCATTTTTCTGATTGCCTGAAACATATTAAGATCTGCAAATTTGTGTTAGTAAACGTCGTGGTATAGTGGAAATCAACGAGTAGAGTATAATTGGGCAAGTAGATACTCACCAAGCTGCTTTATGACCGAGAATGTTTCTATCGACAATTGTCTCTCCTTACGTCTAGAATAATAGTTCTCGTCCCTCACCCGGTTCATACCTACTAAGGGTAAATGGTTAAACTTAAACGTTAACCAAACTTGCGCACTTTTATAAGCTGTATTGTAATTGTAAGCTAGAGGTGTAGCTGGTGCTGTGACTACGCATTCACTAATAGGTAAATTCAATTGACTTTTCGTATTGCATTGATCAATTCGACGCCGAATTGACTAACCCGGTGAGGAAGCTCGCTAGGCAACTACCTAACGGCTGCCGGTAGCTGCGTAATTAAAGTACATGCATGGCGCCTAAATTAAGCATTAACGGCTGTGCGCAAGTTCGACTAATTCACAAGTTTGACCAATTGTAGGGCCAGGGACGGGAAACATTATTCCGGACGACGGGGGTATGGTTACTCTTTTTCAGGGCTTAGCAACCTCGTGTACATACTTAGCGGGCTTAGGTATATCATTCAAGATACATCTAGCCAAAATCTTTTCTCGATTCGGGCCCATGCCTTCTACAGAATCAAGCCTATGCGTTGTGCTGTAAGATCGGTGTATTTATACACTCCCCCTGAATATCTTTGACTACTCGAGGATTCCTTCGGTAAAAGCGATAGCGTAGGTCTCAATCTCACGATAGAATAATGCTAAGTCTTGTTCTCCTCTGTCAACCTCCTTTGAGAGTGCAATAGAATTATCATAGTAATTAAGGCGGCTTCGGGGTGTTCGGTCCTCGGCCGCCGAAGTCTTTCTAGCTGTCTCCATTTATAGCGTCGAGCAGATAAATGAACGTTGTTTCGTAGACAATCTGTAGCACGAGAAAGAAGCTGTCCAGAGTCGATACGATCGATTTTCGATTCGTTCGGCATTTGAATAATGATCTTCAGCTGTGCGCCTAGCGTTCTGGTACATCTAGAGCGAGGATGCAAATCCTTTGTGATGTTCCAGCACGAACTTCTGTGCAAAAGTCCGTAAGGCCGCTCGCTTAGTAGGGCCGAACGAGTTGAACGAGTTAGGTTAGGCAGAGCTCTTGATCTGCCTACCTTGACCCTATTTTCGTACAAGACAACACTGCAATACTTCACATGCACAAAAATGGTTCTGTATACATTCGGGTCCTATATGCAAGTTTCTACTGCGTCTAATATTCCAACATTGGGACGAGATTTGCTACCCGTAGCAAAAACAGTAGTCTACAGACAGCATCGTATACGTGATTTTTGCTAGACTTCGACAACTCCACTTTGCCATAAACCAACAAAACTACAGTCATACCTCGCTATAAGTATCTGCTCGGGATTAAGATCTATAAGCATATGCACGACGTTATACTTACTATGATTTTAGTGGTGCTCACCAAAAAGAAAAACAATATGAGACTAGAATCAATATGGTTATATCAAGGTTTTACTGTGTCAGAGAATGATTCGCAATTCAAAAGTTTCATCATTTAGTATCATGCTTAAAGAAAATTTAATGGGTCCTTCCACGACATCATGAAAGTCGTGAGCAGCTGAAAGTACTGCGCCCTGCTAGCATGTAGTTCTCCACTGGCCTGCATGCAGGCCTCTTATTTCTTGGCGTGCCCTGAGACAACGCAACCAACAAGGGACAATGGAGGAATCTCAAAAACAATACGAGCCGTCATGGTCCCCAATCTCCCAGTTTGAACTAAGAAGGGGCTGAATGACAAGACTAGCAAGCACAGCTTTACTTTCCCGGTAAATTCCATTGTTTTCTAGTATTGCTTTAGAGTTTAGGGAGTAAGGAAACCTGTAGACGGTAGATGTACATATATGCAAATGGGTAGTCCATCAAAAGAAGTCTATCAAAAGAAAATCATTCTCTCTTCATCCGTCACTTATTTTCTCTTTTCCAAAACCGTTATTATATATTTTTTTAGAAATGTCGTCCTCAACCAACAATCTTCCCACCCAGCACAACATTCCGCAGGTCCATCTCTCTGCACAAGATAAGGCAAAATATCTCGCCTGGACTGAAAAGCAGGAGTTCAGTCTTGGTCATCAGATTACATCCTATGAGAGGTTCCTGGATATCATTGATTCTATCCCTACGGTGGACGAACAAAGTTACCTTCCGCTATTGTGTTTCTCATCGGTGCTCGAGCGATACACCAACCACCAATCGACCTTTGACATCCTCCGCTATTATACACACTTGTGGCACAAATTGCCGGAAGCTGCAAAAGAACAATCCGACTTGGAAGGAAGAGGGTTTTCTCAGCACTTGAAGCAACGATTGACTGGTGCTATTGGTCATTTGCCATCATTATTTCTCTCAGCGAGCTCCTCAACAGCCCTAGTCGACCCAACCACGAAGCAGACTCTAAGCCACCAGCAACTCTCTACCTTTGTTTGTAACTTCAGCCTTCCATTGAATGTGCAAGGAAGAAAACCAGTGATAGTCCTGGCTCTATCAAATGGATTTCTCCTTGGATTAGCGTGCTTAGCCGTCGCATCTTATTATACGGCAGCCCCAATCAATATCGCTGGTGGCGCGAAACAATTTCAGAATGATGCTGAGCTCACAAAACCTCAAGCTATTCTCGTTGTTGAATCAGACGTAGATAAACTGGGACTTAGGGAACAATGGGTTGCAGATGCAGGCATAAACATACTCATCGTGGAGCCAGATTCTAAATCGACATTTACCGTCCGGCCATTGGATCCCTCGACATGTTCGACTGTATCTCAGCATGCTGCACCGAATGTCCCTGATGATTTTGCACTCATTCTTCTCACAAGTGGCACAAGCGGCAAGAAAAAGGTTGTACCAGTGACAACTTTCTCCTTACTTACAGGTATCTCTTGCGTTATTGACTCCTGGGGCTTGAGTGAAGGAGACAGCTGCATCAACATGATGCCATTGAACCACGTGTAAGTTTAGCCTTAATATTTACGCTTTGGTATATACTGATTGGATTAGTGGTGGCTTGGTCAGGAATCTCTTCGCTCCAGTACTCTCGGGAGGCTCAACCATCCTCTGCAAAGCCTTCGATCCAAATGTATTCTGGGATATCATAGAAGATGGCCATGGGACTTGGTACTATGCCTCGCCATCAATGCATACAAGTATTCTGGCAGAAGCTTCCTTCCGCCAGGATACAGTGCAGAGATCCCGACTCCGACTTATATGCAACGCAGCCGGTGGCCTCTTGCCAGCACTTGCGGAACGACTGAAAGACACTTTTAAGTGTACGGTGCTCCCGAGCTACGGCATGACTGAATGCATGCCAATTTCAACGCCACCGCTCAATTACGTTCTCGACCGTCCTGGTACCTCTGGAGTCACTTGCGGTCCAGAAATCGCGATCATTGGTCATGAGGATACACGCCTAAACACTGGTCAGGTCGGCCGCATCTGCGTCAGGGGGGGCCCGACATTCGTCGGCTACCTCCAAGAGAATCAGGTAGCAAGCGGCACACAGACATTTTTAAAGGGTGGGTGGTTCGATACAGGTGACTTAGGCTATCTGGATAGGGATGGATATCTTTACCTTACTGGACGAGGAAAGGAGGTCATTAATCGCGGGGGAGAGCTTATTTCTCCGTTCGAAATCGAAGAAGCAATCACTACTGCTTCGCAGACACCCGACTCAATCCTTTACGGTCGTATCAAGGAAGTTTTAGCGTTCTCGGTACCTCATGATGTGCTACAAGAGGTTGTTGGTGTTGTTTTGGTTACTCGTCCAGGGCGTTCAAGACCAGACCTCCGGGAGTTAAACGATGCATTAAAGTTGACGCTACACTCCTCGAAGTTGCCAATTCTTGTTGTTTATATGAACGCCCTCCCGACCAACAACAATAAAATTGTTCGCATGAAACTCGGAGAACGACTTGGTCTTGATCCTATCACCGATAGTACGAAGCTGATTGACAGACATTTTGAGGCGGAGTGCCCACCGGTCAATAGCTCGCTAGACACGAAGATCCAGAAGTCTTCATGCTCCATTGACACCCAAGCCATTATGGACAAGGTATCGGAGAATCTGGATGCCGATCATGAAGCTTTTGGAACTATACAGAATCATAACGGGCTCTTAGAAGTATTCATTGCGCCCCGCCTGACCCCGAGTCCAAAAGTGTCAGTCTCAGACCTACAAGCTTCGCTCTATATAACTCTTCGGCGGGATATGGATGGGTATTCTATCCCAGGGAACATCACGTACATCGAAATCCCGTTTCCCAAGAAGGATCTCGGCAAAGTTGATGAGAAGGAGTTGGATCGGCTTTACAGAGAAATCAAAGTATCAAAATTGAGGCTTAGTACTTCGGAAACCGAGCAGACAATTCGAAGTGCAATGGCAGAGATTTTAGGATGCGCAGTCGATGATATTTCTTCCGAGACAGACTTCTTCGATATTGGTGGCGATAGCTTGAGTGCTGGTAGATTACTCTCTGTCTTACGACGTGATCTACAGATCCGCATTCCCATCGACCAGCTCTTCACGTCCAGTAAAGTCAGCAGCTTGACCGCTATTGCCGATAAGCTTTTGTTGTTGGAGAATTCCTCATCAGATCGCGGCGTATTCGACAATTCATCTATTGGCTCGGGGAAAACATACAGCTCAACGAACCCTATACTTTTGCTCATCCATCTCTTACCAATCGTGGTTTTCTATCCTTTGAAGTCGGCGTTTCAATGGACAGTCTTCATGCATTTGCTTAGCCTTACTTCAAATTGGAAAAATTCTCACATAGAAGCTCGCTTTCTCAGCCTTATCGCCGCAATGGCAGCGTCTCGTTTGGCCGTCCAAGTAGTTGCTCCCCTCGTTGGTATTGCAGCCAAGTGGATGATCATTGGTTGTTATAGAGAAGGGGTGTTTCCGATGTGGGGTGTGTATCATACAAGGTGGTGGATTGTGGATAAAATCTTGCTTGTTTGTGGAAAGGTATGTCTTCTTTTCCGCATTTTTCAAGCCCATTCTGACAAGGGGTTTAACAATAGGGGGTATTCAAATATACGGCCCGGACACGTCTACTTTATTACCGTGCATTAGGAGCCAAGATTGGGCGTGGAGTGACGATTGAAACTGGAACAGTCCTTGGAGAGTACGACCTTCTTAACATTGGGGACAATGTGCGTCTCGACCAGTGCATCTGCAGACCCTTCGCTTGCGAACAGAATGCGTCTATGTACCTCGGTAGAATTGAGTTGGGCAAGAATTCTAGTGTCGGCTTAAAGGCATACATCGCTGCTGGCTCAATTCTACCAGACGAGACATATATCGGCCCAAATTCGTCTTCATACGAAATGGATGATCCAGTGGAAGACAACCGGGGCACAACCAATGGGAAAGCATCAAAAGTCCATATCTTGGCACAAATTTTCATCATCTATCCTATACAAATCCTGGTGTTGTTCATATCATCTCTACCTTGGATGGGAGGACTTTTTGGAATACTGAAGACCCAACCTGGGGCGGGAAGTACTGACAGTGTAAAAGCCATTATTTATTGGTGGGCGAGCCCACATCGAATATTGTTCCATTACTTTGCCCAAGCTCTACACGCTTCGGTTCGGCCGATGGTTTGGTTTGCGGTTGTGGTTTCGATCAAGTCTATCATGGATAAGGTGCTAGGCAAAGCAAAAGCACGCTCACCAGACCAGTATACACAGAGAGATAATTTCCGGACTGCCTTGATGGCAGCATTGGTGCCAAATGGCAACCTAACTAGTGTTACCAAGCTCTTCGGTACCCATTACGAGTTCACATCTGTAGTTGTGAGGGCATTAGGAGGAAAGGTTGGACAGCGGGTTTATTGGCCTGGCACAGGACCTTCAATACAAGATTTCGATCTTGTGGATATTGGAGACGATGTAGTGTTTGGGTCTCGATCTTATATCGTCACAACAGACGGCCTTGGTTCCTCCCCTGTCCAAGTTCAAAGTGGAGCAATGATCGCAGATCGAGTCGTCATTTCTCCTGGCACAACAGTTGGAAGAAATGCAGTCCTTGGGAGCGGTGCTATAACGAATCGTGGCCAAGTTTGTGCTGATGGTACCGTTTGGGTAGGGAACAAGAATGGAGCTGCTATTTGTCTATCACAGTCCAACTCCAGCAACGAAAAGTTGAAAGTGCCGGACACGCCGACTAGAGCGGAGTCAGAAGTTGGTGAATGTACCACGGAGGAACAGAATAACGAAAATGGATATAGTCAGCCTCCACTACACCCAAGGACTGCCCAAGTTTCGGAAGCATCAACCTCCAGCCCATTTGGCAGAGCTTTTTACGAAGGGAAAGCCAGCTATCACGTCATCGGACAAGGCACGATCTTCTTCTATTCAACGTTCATTGCAATATTTACACAG
This sequence comes from Pezicula radicicola, assembly GCA_003008705.1. NCBI lineage: Eukaryota > Fungi > Ascomycota > Leotiomycetes > Helotiales > Dermateaceae > Pezicula > Pezicula radicicola. The sequence goes on along the minus strand of PDUO01000005.1, from coordinate 1,504,493 downwards.
ATTTACTGGCACGCCAGTACTATAGCAACTATCATCCTTTCGACTATCATAAAGCACTCAAGCATCTTCGGCAATCACATTCAACGCCCATTTTTGATCTTTGGTGTCGTCACAGCTGTCCTATCAGGCATCATAACTATACTGTCAATAATCTCCCTTCTCGTTGTCATCGCGGCAAAGTGGAGTCTTCTCGGTCGTCGGAAGCCAGGCAATTATGATTGGGATAAGAGCAGCTACTGCCAACGTTGGCAGCTCTTCCTGTCCATAGAAGCTATTCGCAAACGTTGCTTTGGCGGCAGTGGAGTTCTTAGTATGATCACTGGTACTCATTATATAGTACTTTTTTTCCGAGCTCTAGGCGCAACAATTGGCAAAGATTGCGCGTTGTTCGCTGGAGGGAGACCTAATCTGCTATTTACAGAGCCAGACTTGCTAGAATTGGGTGATCGGGTATCGATTGATGATGCAAGTCTTGTATCGCATATCAATTCTCGTGGGAACTTCTCTCTGAGACACCTGCGCGTTGGATCTGGATCAGTGTTGAGATCTGGATCACGACTCTTGTCTGGTGCACAAATGGGTGAGAGATCTTGTTTGTTGGAACATACGCTTATCATGGCTGGAGATGTTGCAGATGAAGGTACTACATATCAGGGTTGGCCTGCTGACGTCTACCGTGGTGATCGATTGAAGATTTGCACGCAACGTGTTAACTAGTTCTGTAATTAGTGCGTTATCTTTTGGAATTTACTGTATTCGGCTCCAAGCTATAGAATGGTTTCTTAAAATGAGGTCCTTAATCGTATAATGCCTGTGAATAGATGCTGCTGGTTTCCGACTGTAAGTTTCTGACTTCTCAATTGTTTAGTTAATGTCAGCGATTGGAACCATGTCCGGGCAGTGGTTTTGCTCGTAGTGAGACAGTTTCAATTCCAAATAGGACCCCATTTTTTGAGGGCCTTGACGAATGGTACAAGATCGGCCGACACTAAAGCGCACTTCGTTTTAGCAAGAGAACAGACGCCTTCATCCTCGGGCAATGCCGCAAAGAACTATATAGCAAGAGCTGTCTCCCACCTCCAAGTTCTCACTTAAGTTCTCAGAAATACCGTCCTTCCACCCTCTCGGCTCCTATCGAAATTCGCTTGTCCGCCTCACTTCACAACTCAGCCTTCGCTTAACAGTGCCCCTTTCTCTACCAAGACGCCTTACTCTTAAACCATGGATTCTCGCTCGGATTGGCTAGGTCAATACAACACACCACAGGAACTGAGTCCTGATCTAGTCACCGAGTTCGACAACCCGGTCAATTTTGTATACGACCATCAAGCGACCCAGTGAGATTTTTTTTTTATCTCAAGAAAACTAACGCCCTCTTTTTTGCTGTAAGGCCATTCCCTGCAACCATACCTCTTAGCTGGCATGAGATCGGCAGTCCAATGTATCCATCTTCTGGGCCATTAATGTTGGATTCGAGCGGCACTGTGTGGAATACGAATCCTGGTTGGCTTTCTGCATGTTCACCGTTCACAGTCAACACTTTCTCAGTTCCTCGTTTCCCCGTGGGTGTTGGACGAACCTGGTCAAACGATAACTCCTGGATGACAACAGATAATCGGTCTGATGTTGCGCCATATCACAACAGGAACTGGGGATTCGACGATGATGTGCCTCTCCAGGTCTTACCTGAAAAATTGAATCCCTCTGCTCTAAGAATTCTCCCTGCACCTGAATCGCTTCATTATAATCCCTTTGCCGGACAATCTCTGGCAAACCAGTCTTTGGTTACTTCTGCGGTTCCTTTCGCTCAGTCCCTACCCATCATCAAATCTACAGCTTCAGGAACTGCACTGAATGAGTTTATATGCAAATGGCCCCGTTGTGCGGCGTCGAGCGGATTCAGTGGTATGGAAGCATTAGAGAACCATGTAACTGATGTTCACATCGCAGCTGTGTTAGCTGCTTGGCCTGGTTGTAAATGGCCTGATTGCAAGTCTAGAGGAAATTTCAAGATAAGAAAGCTGCTGGAAGATCACGTTCAAAACATCCACATCGACCCCCTTCACTGCACAGAATCCGGTTGTTCTTATAAGAATCCTTTCGGCAAGCAAGGCGATCTGGAACGTCATATCAAGACAAAACATCGTGCCGGACAATTACCACACAGTTGCCCCTTCGCCTCGTGTCCTAGGACGATTAAGCAATTTGCCCGTAAAGATAAGCTCAAGGAGCACATTCGAAACTGGCATGGCAACTTTAAATGTCCTGAGAGCGATTGTTCTCGCGGTAACGACAATGGTTTCAGGACTGAAGAGCGACTACTGCGTCATGCTATAAACGTACATGCAAAGACTGGGTGTCCATTTAGTCATTGTCATTCGAGCAACACTCTCGCGGCTCAAGAGAAGAATCTTTTGGAGGAGCACGTCGAGGCTATGCATGGCGATTACGAATGTGAGATTGGTTCTTGCAAAGAGGGAGAGTTATCGCGTCTGATTCCCCACACACTGAAAATTCACTTGTGCACCGACCATCATCTGGATTTCGCTAAGGCTACGTTGGCTGTTGAAAGGCTTGTAAAGGAAGGCCAACTCGTGTTGAAGGAGACACATATTGAGGATTCAGAGCCGGGGTACAGCTCAACAACCTTCTTGTTAGATTGTAATATTTGCAAGTCTCGAGATGGCGACTAGTAATTAGGACATGACACGTCAAGTTATTAGAGGGAGTTCTTCAGTTTTCAATGATCGAGGTAATCCTATATGAGTTGAGTATTTTAGTTGTTCTTCCGTAGCTAATACTTTTTGATAACAAAGAGAGTAGCCAGTCTCGCCCTTTCAAAATGTTGTGAAATCACAGTATACTTTGTTGTTGACTCGCTAATTTCACGACAAAGAAGGCTTTTAGTGAAAACTGCAATTCTATAACTAACTCATGCTTAAGGGGGATGCGTCATAGAATTGAAATAAATCTTGTCATGCCATTATACCAAAGTAAAGAAATCAAGTCACTTTGTCTGCTTTGCAGATGGCTTTCGCTATTAATTCGGACGTTTGTCCTCGGCTAGAAGGAAAGGGGTTCGCTTAGCCACACTGCATGTGAAAACAATACAGACGTTTTGCGCAATAAGACTACTATTAATGAGAAGTCAAGGTTGCTGTCTCTGGTCTGGATTCCATCCAAATTCAGTTTATCGCGTCGATTAACTTTGGCAAATTCTGTTACACTAAGCACAAACTCAACAGCTGCTTGCCACGCGCATCATGCTCTTTAGTAGAAGTTAAAGTTTGCTTACTAGCAAACAGAATTACTAGCAATAAGTATACTTAAAAAAAAGCCAAGATTGCTCTTTTCAAAAACTACTTTCCCAGCTTTGCGATTGTCAAGGAAAGCGGTCTTTTGAAACACCGCTCGCGAGACTTGTACTAATTTCTCTGCAGTACATCTTCTTAGTTAGGTCGGGCTACTACTCCAACTATTCCTATACAATAACTAAAAACAAACAACATACCCATTCAACGGCAACATCCAAAATAAAAGCCTCTCAGCTATTTTCAGCCGCTCTAGCCCATTCTCTGCGTCTCACTTTACAACAACAGCACAAATGGCAAAAATAATCCCAAAAGCCAGTCGGTGCGCCTTTTTTTTACTGGGTGTATCATTGCTGCAAATGACAGGATTCAGTAATTACGAACTCCTCAAACGCGTCTTTCGAAGTTGGAAATTAAAGATGTTTAACGTTGTGAGGTAGACAGAAAAAGGCTTTAAGGTTGAAGTGACTGCTCCTCGGTAGTAAGCAGGAGGTTATTTATATGCAAACAAAAAAAGTTGCACCAGATGTCTGGGGCAATTAATTCTTTGCGGTGCGAGTGGCTAGTTTTCTACAAGAGTGTCTACGGGATCCTTGGACGAATGAGGATTTTCAACTTGATTAACTGCAGGTAATGCTCCTGTACTATACAGTAGTAATGCCTGATTTTCTATATGGAATGATCCTTTGCGATTGGTTATTTTCGCAGGCCAAGGGGACGAAAATCTACGGACTAAGAAACTCTACAATAGCGATGGCATGGTCCCTATTCCTGCAAAGGGACCGACGTGCAAGCACTGTACGTTATTATATGCACTTGTCCCGCTCGTGTACCGAACCGACGACGATCACCCGAATGCTTATTAGTGATCCCTGTGAAATATGGGATATACTCCGTGCATATTACGTCATTGATAGTATTTTTTTATTGATTCCAACTTTGCTGCTTCGGAAATCGTATCGGTAGACACGTAATAAATTTAGCAACGAGGATCCATAATACTTCCTATGTAAGAAGTAAAATTTTGATATCGATAATGCATTATTATTTCTTAGGTGTCCTAGGGTCTAATGTCAATAACAAGCAACTCGAAGATTAAAAAAAGCTACTTTGATAATGAATCACGTTACAATCAGCAAGATCTGATCTTGGCTTGTTACCTCCTAAACAAGCAAGCCTAGTCGGCAGTATTCTCTACAGTGGGGGAAGATATTAATTAACGAGTTTGGTGTCAGGGATTACTTAAGGAAAGGACTTGTAAAATGGGTAACATGAGTAGAAGAAGAAATGGCATTCCATAAACCTAGTCGACAGTTCAAAATACTCAAACGAAAGGAAAACCTCCATAAACACACTCATGCAAGGTACGTTACAAGTCACAATGTTCATTCGAAATGCCTATATACAATCCGCTATAGTCCACTCCGCCATAGCTTTAAGTCTTATTTTAGACAATCTACTCGACCTTGGCTTCAGAGTCATGGAACTTTCCCAACTTGAGAAGCTTCTTAGCATTCTCACGACCAACATCCTCGTAAGCCTTAGTTCCTCCCAAAGCCTTCTTAATATTCTCAGCATCACCATCCCACCATCCACATCCATTCTCAATAGTCTCGTACGGGGAGTCGACACTGAACAAAATACGGTCTGATCCAAGTTGTTCAGCGACGAATTTCAAGGTAGCAGTGCTGAAGTTGCCACTGGTGGTAAGCCAGATGTTGGTTTTGAAGTAATCGAAGATAGTCTTTTTCATGAAGACGTCCCCGGCCTTGGCAGCCAAAGGCTTCTCAACATCCTCGAGCCAGTGGTTGATTCTCCATAAGTCAATGGGGATATGCTCTCCGAGATGACCGACGATGATCTTGAGTTTTGGGTGGCGGTCAAAGACTCCGTTGGTGATCAATCCGAGCAGGTGAAGCGATACACCGTTGGCGAAGCTGAGTGGTGGACCGATGAGGTACTTGCGCTGAGCATATTGTTGCTCGAAGTATGTTCCAGTTGGAGCAGCGGGATGGATGTAGACGGGAACATCGAGCTCAGTAACAACCTCCCAGAAAGCATCGTAAGTTGGTTGATCGTAGAAGAGGTAGGTCTCTCCACCCGGCCCAGAGTGTTGGACATCGTTCAAGAGTGCGCCATGCAATCCGAGTTCCTTGACACAACGGCGAAGCTCATTGCCTGCTTGAACTGGATCGTGCATAGAGAGACAAGCAAAAGCACCAACACGGTCGCGGTTGTTCTTGACTGCGTTGGCAATGTAGTTGTTGACCTCAGTGGCATGAGCTTCAGCTTTTGCCTTGTCGGTGATACCTTGGATTCCAGGGACTGTGTACGAGTAGATGGTGTAACCAATGCCATGAGCGTTGGAAAGGTCGAGTCGCTCATCGGTGATGGACTTGATCTGGCGCATGTAACGGTCAAGGTCTTTTGGTGCGATGTACATGGCGGCCTGGTCGCGGCTTTGATCTGCCAAAATAGGCATTTCAAAGGCCTCCTCGAGTGAAACTTTTCCGAGCATTTTGATTGATGGTTGACTGCACTTGAATTTCTGAATTAGCTTGAGTTACCCAAGAGGATCAGGAGTAAGTACAGTCTGTTTGTTTGGAATAGAGATGATATTGTTGTTTGTGTTGTTGTGTCTGAGTAACTGAGAGTTGAATGTGAGTTGTGAGTGATGGAGACTTAGACTTGGGATGCTCAGTGGCCTTTATAGAAATCAGGTACACCTTTCTCTGAGATGATGCAACTCATATCGCCCTTAGTATGCCGCTTCTACCGACAAGCTCTCATCAGGAGTAAGAAGGTGGCATGTTGTTTCTGCAAGAAGAGGACGACTGATCCGTCTCGAAGTCAGTGGTAACACCCATGCAGCCCCCTGTCTGGACCTCGCTTAAGCCCAGAACCTGTCACTTCTTGACTTAGCGGTGGCTTACGGGTAGATCCATGGAGTTGAGTGCCGATGCCGAAGTGGAGAATGAGAAGATATCTGGAGCATTGGAGAAGCTTCGGAGTGTACTGGCGTAGTGATGTTGGAGAGGATTGGTTGTGTTGCGGGTGTGCCCCATCCTTAAGTCCCCGACCTTGGCGGATGCTCGGGGAGTTAAGATCCAAGTCACGCTTCCGCCCTGCAAACATGACTTCCGCCTGTGTAATTCCCAAATGTAACTCCTGTATCGTTCAAAGAGTGTTTCAACTATGACGATAGATTGTGAAGCTGCAGGAAGAAAAGCTTCTTCCGGCCGATGGAAAATCGATGCTCTGCGAGAAAGATAGCTCACGCAGACTCTTGATACGCCCCTCCATGGACTTGGTATGGGTGCTGGAGCCCTTACGTTTATTTTTATTTTTTTATCGAAACTCGCATCTCCAAAGCCATATTTCTGAAGTAATGCATTTCAAGTTACTCCTCTCAAAGCACATATCTTTCGATGTGTGCAGGTGAGGTGGTAGGTGAAGTGGTTGATATGGGAGGATTGCCGAATAAGGGTACGGATCCAGCCCCGTGACTGAAGCGAAAATGAAAACTCCCTGGCCTCGAACTTGGTCTTGGCTCTCCATTGCAACTACCCAAAGCTGATCTGATGAATGTGGCCGCCAGCGATACAGATCTCTCAAGACCAGCTCGAAAGCGCCAACGGATTCCTCTTGCTTGCGGCACTTGTCGAGACCGCAAGACAAAATGCAATGGTGACCGTCCAGTCTGCTCGGCCTGCTTGAGGAGGGGCCTCCAGGATACATGTGATTATGAGGATGGCCCTTCCAAAACACAAAAGTAAGTCATCCGTGTAGAAATGTTCTGCTTATCGCTAATTAAGATCCAGGTATATCAATGAACTTGAAGACCGCATTAAGGAACTCGAACGTGGGCATTTGGCTACACCTCACGTGACAAACCAACTGAGGAACGAGGCCGATGAATTTGAGCTTAGCACTGCCTGTCATGCTCGGAACCTCTCTAGAGTATCCGAAGTACAGGCGGGAGAGCTTTCTATATCTTACGATGAGCCTAATAGTGTGGACGCCCTTGCGACAGTATCGTCCCTCGATAGAACAGATGGCTTTTACGGGAACTCTTCCACGATCGCTTTTGTGTCAAAGGTCAAAGATGCAACAAATCCTGAACCTAACACGACTCAAAATGTACATGCTTCACCGTCTGAACAGACTCCTCAGTCTGGGACTGGGAGTCTTCAGGGTTTCCAATTGACAAGGAATCATGATCCCAGTGCGTTTGTTCTTCCACCACGGAAAATTGCGGATGACTTCTTGTACTGCTTCTGGGAATATATACACCCACTATTTCCAGTAATTCACAAGCCAACACTTCTTGATACCTACAAAAAGCTTTGGAGTCCAACGAGCCCACAAAGCTCAACTGCAGAGACGGGGCTCAAGGATATCACTTTTTTCTCTACCCTGAACCTTATTTTCGCACTAGGTTGTCAGTTTAGTACACAAGTTCCAGCCGATAAAAAGGTTGTTCGTGCAAAGCAATTCTACGAGAGATCTAAGAGTTTACTTGTGGTCGATATTTTAGATGCTATGCACCTCCCGCTCGTGCAAGCATTGCTGTTAGCTGGGGTTTATCTGCAATCGACGAAGCATGCAAATAGGTGCTGGAATGTAGTTGGGCTTGCTATTAGGGTAGCTCAGGGCCTTGGGCTGCATATTGAACAACTAACTTCTGTTTCGATAGACCAGGTAGAGACAGAAATGAGACGAAGGATTTGGCATACTTGCGTGATGCTTGACAGGTCCGTCTGGTTTTCCCATCTGCAATTCGAAGTTATGGAATACTAATATGACAATCCACGAAGGCTACTAGCAATGACATTCGGTCGGCCGACTACAATTCCTCGGACGTGGAATGTGGAAACACCCTCCATGATTGACGACGAATATCTACTCCACTACGGGACAGCTTCACAACCACCCCACTTGCACTCTCGACTGGGGCTCTTCGTATACTCAACAAAGCTTTATGAGATTCTAGACGATATCTTGGCCACGTTCTATATCCATGACAAGGGCAAGTTGTTGCCCCGACAGGGTGAGAAGGACCAGAGAGTAACTGATGGATTGAATGAGGTTTTGAATCTCAATTCCAAACTTGATGAATTTCTGGATACACTTCCCGACTATCTCAAATTTCACGATGAGTTGTCATCAAAACACGAAAAGGCAAACCATATCAAGCTTCAAGTGAACGTCTTAAATAGCAGGTTAGTCCTCCTTTGACCGATACTACCTCTGCTTCTTACTTGACTAGATTTCTGTACACGCGTATCTTGCTTTTAAGGCCTGTGCTTCTTGCGATGGCACAGGAACAAATCGGTTCAAAAATACATACGAAAGAATATTCAGAACCGAAGCTACAGCAAGAACTAGCAATGAGGGCATGCGTACTTTGTATTTCAACCGCACATAAACTCATAGCTCAGATTCACAAAAACCTTGAAAGCGTACACCGAAGCTCAGCCTGGCATAGTGTTTACTGTAAGCCCAGGCCTCTTTTACCGCCATGATAATTAACCCTGGACATAGGTTAACGGGTCTTGAATAGTTACCTTCGCTGCATCCACGATCCTCATAGCCACACACCTGTGTAATCTGGACGGTATCGATGCCAATGCTGAAGCCTTCCAAATTTCTAGGACTCGCAGCATGACAATTTTAGAACACTATAGCCCGCAAGTGCCATCGGCATTTCAGGCAATATCAGTCCTAAAAGCCTTAAGAAGTCGAATCTTTACTTCCGAAAGAGATAGTACGTTTTTGCTTCTCCACGCTTGATCCCCAACTTCCCAACAGAAAACTACTATGTTCAAGATGAACTTCGCTTGCTGACCTTCAAGCTACTACGAACGCTCCTCGTACTGGACAAGAAGACCCTATTCAACCACCCAGCGAAAACTCTTTTCCAACAATCCCAAATCAAGGAACTTCAGACAATATATCTAATATATATCCACAAGAGACCTCGCAATATAACCTAGAGGACATCCCTCCTATCAGTGATGCTTGGTTTACAGAACAGTTTATCAACTTTGATTGGCTGAATACTCCTTGGGAGCAGAATGGCTTCAACTTTTGATTCGTCTAGGCTATTAGTCATAAATGTTTTAATAATACACAGGTATCTATTTGCCGACCCAAAAACTCTTTTCTCATCACGAAAGCACTGCTCATGTGAAGAACAAATATATATTCGTACCTTCGCTCAACTCGTATACCCTAGTTAATCTAGGATAATGCCTAACATCTAAGAGTTTTGCGTGAAGTGCACTATTATATATTTACAAGCTTAAAATACCTCAGCGACCTTCCACTGTATACAGCCACATCCATACCGAGCCAATGACAAGAGCAGCAAAGACATACTTGTATGACATTTATTAGGGGCTTCAGAGATGGTATTGTTGTTATTATTATTATAAACATTTAGTGGATAAATTTAAAACAAGACTTCTAAGTCTATCTGAAAGTTCTAGCGTACAATCTTCATAGAGATACGTAGGCTTTAATTGGCTTTGGTAAATAATGTGTTATTATTAAGTTAGCTTTAGGCAAGCGTTTATTTTGTGTTTTTAAATACTGGATGTTTTATTCGTAATTACACGGGTTGTTACAGCCAAGCTATTTCGGAATAGGGGGTCAATTTCACTAAAAAAATTTGAAGGTAGATAGATATGTGGGATCATTGCTAGTAGGATTATGTAGTTGTCAAATATGCTAGATGCGATAGACGAAATCATATGCCTGGAGCCTGTTTGTCTGAAGAAATTATGCGAGCCGTTGACTGTAAGCTGGATAGTATAACACCAAGCCTAATATGTCAGAGGGGACTCATCTTAGGCTTATTTTACTTTTAGAGTGGAATAAAATTCGATAGTACACATAACAACAATCTGCGGACTAACAACGCGTCAACCGGAAACCAGGTGGCTTTTAGACACGTTTTTAACCCACTTTTTAGGTGTATATATACCCCATTCAGGCCTTACTTTATTCCACAATCGAGTCATGGTTCAAAAGTCTGACACAATGCTTAGTTTGCTGCCTACGAAGAAAGAGTATAACACATCTATGTGTTCCGGTATGGAATAGGATTGGAATTCTGCTTCTAACTACTAACGAGAGCAAGAGGTGTATGTTGAGTTGAGGTTCCATCTCTTGTAAAATCTTCCCACTAGCACTAGTAGGACATATCATTCTGGGCTCGTTTTAAATCAATATTTTGGTTTGAGAAAATGGAACAATGTATTGTTATATCACCCCAGATATGGCATAGTGCCACGTTATTTAGCCACATCTGCGCGGCATCTTATCAATAGAAAGTCAGAAATATACATACGGAGTATCAGTGCCAATCAGGTAATGCGACTATGCAATTCTTGGCGAACGCTGTTGCTACAACTTGTAATATATCTGATGACACGGTTTTCAAAGCATCGACGACACTATTAAGGATCTTCTCTCCAGTTTTATTCACTTCATCGAGATTTCTTTGGACGTCTTGTCATGTTCCCGTTTTGTTGAACGTGGCTCCCATGTCACAGTAGATGCTTGAAAATGGTACAGTGACCAGAAGACCATACTCCTCGAAGCCTACCTCAAATCTCCCCTTCTTGGCAGTGTTATTGTTACCATGAGATGGGAACTTTCGTGGAATTGAAAATCGTCGCGCTCAGGAATGAAGTGTATCTTTATGTGGGTCTTGCCCCTGAATTCTTCGCTTGGTGATCCTCACCTCCAAAGGAGGTCAACACCTAACTCACTTCAACTACCTTGGATTAAAAGTGTCTCTAAGAAAAGATCAAAATGACAAATATACTTCCTAAAGTTAAGAAAAATAATCTTTCGAAAAGCTACCTCGAAGTTTTATTTTTTTACTTCAAGCCTCCTTTCTGACGTGAGATAATAACGTATCGCTTAAATCTGAACGCCACAATACTCGAGATTCGAGGCTGGTGAGCCAAGCTCATTTTACAAACTGTCCTTGTTTCAGCGTAACATTCTCGAAAATGGACTTAGATGATGATGGATATTAGAGTATCTTTGTACCGCTCCTTTCTCCATGAAATCGACGACCTACAATGGAATTGCACCACAGACCAATGTTAGGATCGCCACCATCACCGAAGGTCAGACCGGTGGCTGCAAACGCGTTGCCGACAGCCCCTGAAGACGACTTCCATAGTCAGAGTGTTGTTCCCTTTGACTTTGAGGAGAGCGATGATGAGGACCATTTTCGAGGTGGAAATGAGAGGGCTCAAGAAGAAGAGGATGTTTTCATGAAGGCTTCACGGATCCGAGATGAGAAGTGGAAGTGGTGGAAGGTCTACACGCTGCACTTCCTCTTTATGTTCAACTCGCGGACTTACGAATTTGCATCTGTAGGTTCCAGGTCACACTCTTCTGAGATAAAATGACTAAAGCTGAACCAGATTATTTTGATTGCTCAATCATTTCCCAATAATTTGACTGCTACATCAATAAGGTAAACCAAACCTGTTCATATCACGTGATGTGATCACGTGCTAATATATTACACGCAGAGGCATGTCTTCCACTATCGCTTCGCTGCTGTGTGCTTCAGCTGTTGGAAGCTCGATTGATCGGTCACGTACACGGTTACCACCCCTCCTTAGTAGTATTTTGTTAAATCACGGTGCCATTGTTTTGGTCTACATCTGCTGGATGATCTGGCCTAATTACGCCTCGGATAAAAACAAACAACAAGATATTCCATTGTCAAACATCTTCCTCTTCGCTATAATTCTGATACTAGACATCGTTCAAGATCTCAGTGACCTAGCCAATAAGCTATCAGTCGAGCGAGATTTGATTCCAGTTCTGGTCGGACCTGTCACCCCGGATATGGCATATGGACTTACGCAAGTCAACTCTGTATTAAAGAGGATCGACTTCTTCTGCAAACTAGCAGCACCTTCACTACTGCCATTAATGATATCTTCCTTTAACTCCACAGTTGGGTGGCTCTTACTGTTGGCTTGTGGAACGACAGTGATGTGGGCTTTGGAAGTTTGGTGTGCATTTAGCGTTGCAAAAGACAACAAGGAAATGACAGAACCCAAAGAGCACACAGTTGTGTTGAGGTATGGTGTAGGCAATCTAGCAAATACTTCGATTTCCAGTTCGGATACTTCTATCTCCAAGAAATATTCCAAGACCTGGTCTCAGAAAGCATATGCCGTATTGTATTTAGAGCCGTCCCTGAGATTAAAGCACTATTTCTCGACGTCGATATGGCAAGCTTCGATTGCAATTTCTTTCCTGCAGCTTACGGTCTTGGCCTACTCCGCCACACTTATCACATACCTGCTAGAAGTTGGATTTCTGTTGCTAACCATTACGATTGCGAGAGGAACTGGAAGTGCGGTGTCTTTCATCAGCACCTTCGTCACCCCTTGGGTAGTTCAATATCTACGCAAGAGACATAGTAGGCGAGTTTTGAATGATAGACTGGGAGATAATGCAAAAGATGACGACGAACGTAAGATCGTCAGGAAAGTTGGACTTTGGGGAATTTGGTCCCAGTTCTTGTCATTAGTAAGTTGGCTGCTTCTTGATGGAGAACATTTAATACTCACATGAACAAGGTCCCAGTTGTGATCGTCCTGTGGAACATGTCACCTAAGCTCCCGGATGGTGCTTCTCGCCCTCCACCTCACCTTCTCATCTCAGTGTTGCTCTTCTCCTTCCTATCACTAAGTCGATTTGGTCATCTGACTTTCGAGCTCATGCTCCAAGAAATTGAGCAGGTCGAGATAGCACCATCACAACGATCTACATTTGCGGGAACAGAACAATCCTTCGAGTCCTTGGCTGTGCTTGGACACTGGGCCGCGACGATCGTCTGGAATCAACCAGAAGACTTCAAGTTGTTGGCTCTTGGGAGTTTGACTTTCGTGGGAACTGGCGCCGGAATGTACGCCACGTGGGTGAGGAAGTCAAGGCCGAGTCACGTCGAGACTCGTTATGAGGAGGTTGCTATGGAAGACGTCGTCAGCAATGGCGTTGAGAGACATAGCTGAATATGAAACTATTATTGCAGATCCTGCGTTCACTATGAGGAGTGAGTGGTTCATCTGTTCAACAGTTCCCCGGGAGATTTCCTCGCCGATTTCTGCCTCAGGCATGGATTGATCGCCAAAGTGAGAAATGAGTTAGTCATTAGTGTCTGGGCTAGCCAGGTACCCAAACTCTCCAGCTATTTTGGTGCTCCACGTGACGGGCCCATGGCATAAACAAAGTTAGATAATAAGCTTTCGAACTTTAACCTTAGGCGGGCGAATATTCTATTTCGATGCTATGATCTACCCCATGATGCATTCCGAGTTTGATCGTCATAACGCATGGATTGTTAAGCGAGCAACCTCCTCCACATCGGTCGACTCAGCCCTAAGCCCGTCCCCCGTTAAACCAGCTTGTTTGATTCGCGCCTTCACAGAGAGACCGCAGGAGAGACAGACGCGTATTTCTGAAGGCTCTGCTAGCCGCAGTGGTCGGTGAAGAAATGCGGATGTCCCGATGAGTTAATCGCTTACGTCGTCCCAAGACTTCAAGTGAGGCTAACTGCGATACTTGGCAAAGATGAACACAATTGTATTCTAAAAACAACAAAGGGGATGCAAAGCACCTGTCTGTTTACTATGGAGCTCTTGAGTGAGAAAAGTATATAACGGCGGTAGTTTCTCACTGGAAATACTTTCTCTTCGCCCTCATCATCATCAACACTTCCAGCCTTCTACAGTCTTCACTTTCCAGCTTCGTCTTCTCTCATCTTCACCTTCTCTCATCTTCATCAATCGCTCTACCCAAACTTCTAGTTTTTAACTAATATTTCCATCCAAACCAATCATCAAAATGCCTTCCTTCGCATCAACTCTCTTCGCCGCTGCCGCTCTCCTCTCTGTTGTCTCTGCTTCCCCAATCACAGTAGTCAAGCGTGACACCTGCGGTACAGCACCATCAGGCACCACTTCTCAAACTCCTCTAGCCCAACCAACAGGCATTAGTAAGCTTCACAATTCCAATCCCCATCAAACGTCCAACTAACAAACCTTTTAGCAACCGCCGAAGCCTGCCAATCAGAATGTGAAGCTCAATCCGGCTGTGAATCTTTCATGTTCGGCATGGTAGATAATGCCGACACTTGCATCCTCTACTCAGTATCTGCCTCAGAGCTTCCAGCTCAAACCAACCTCGTCGCTTATGATGTGGCCTGCTCAGACGTCCCAGCCGTCGTCCCAACAACAAGCAACCCAACTGGTGTAGAGACCTCGAGCTCTAGCACTGGCTCTACCACCGGCTCTACCACCGGCAGCACAGGATCGACCGGATCAACCGGTTCAACTGGCAGCACTGGTACTGGTAGCAGCCAAAGCGGAGCTCACAAGCGCGATACTTGTGGTAGTGCACCATCTGGCCCAACAAACAGCAACACCCAGCCAATCGCTACTCCATCTGGCATTACCAGCGCTGCTAATTGCGAGGCTCAGTGCAAAGCCAACACCGACTGCGAGTCTTACACCTTCGGAGATAACACTTGCAAGCTTTTCAATGTAGCTGCTGCCGATGTACCAGCCGGTGCCGGAGCTGCCGTTTACGATGTTGGATGTTAGATTGGGATGTTTGATTAAAGAGTGCCCAATTTTTTCCTTGGTTCGATTTTCTTGATTCGATTTCTTTGGTTCTAGTGTGTTTTCCTTTTTGTTTGGATTGATTTTCGGCATAGCGTTCGGATTTTGGTTGGGGGTTGGTTTGGAAAAAAAAAAGATGTATATACCAGTCACTCGTTTGGGGGTTGCTTGGGCTCTGCGTTGCATGATATCGCTCGTTACGAACTGTCTGTATATTAGGAATATTAGCAATCAAAAATTTTTTGCTACATACAACCATATTCCAGTGTTGAACTCTGAACTTTGATGCTTTTCCGCCGCTGCAGCTCACGATTTCCAAAATTCGCAACTCTTAACTCTCTGTTCCTGGTTTTCAGTCTTCCACATTTATAATTTGCTTAGTGTTGACAAGTTTACAAGTCATCTCTAAGTTACTCAAATCGTGTGACTTACTTAACCTAAGTGATTGGTCTTGGATGAGTGATGCAGATATAACATTCCGGGTCCAAATGGTAGCAATACACCACCCAGAAGCTTTCTTATACAGCACAATGCCTAACCTATTGATTCTGTTATTTAACTGTCGAGATTACCGCTTCCAAAACGGCTGTAAATTCTGTATTGCAGCAACAAGTCTTTCCAAACTAGCATAACCTCGTCTAGCATGAACTTCAGGAACTTCAACATCTGCAACACTTAAAGAATCATTGAACACCTCTAAAGATATGGGACCCCAGTATCCCGTCGCTAAAACAGCAGCTGTCACCATATCCACCGGCATATACCCTCCCATTTCACTTTCGCATGGAAAAAGTCGATGGCCTCTAGACCAAGGTAAAAGACTCGGAGTAGATGAATCCTCAGGAGGTCGAAAAGTTTTAGGATCCATGAGTTCTGCGTCAGCGACTTGGAAGAAGAATATTTTCTCGCTGGGAACAGTGAGAGCCAATGCTGCGAGAGAAGACTGGAGCATCTGGATTGATTCCTCGACTGCTGAATATATTCGTCCATGACCGGCTGGATTATACGGATCTGCAAACTCAACAGCGAGAATATTAAAAGAATCGAGTATCAATCCAACATTCGAACGATTCGCAGCTCGTACTACTTCCCAGCTTGAAGACCAAGTATTCCTCACGGCCCACGAAAGTCCTTCATAACCAATTCTGATCATTGGACCACCATCCTTCATTGAGAACGCCTCTGCCATTTCTCCAAGCTCTGCCAGATCTTTAGCGACGGTTTTGAAATCTGATGTGACACCCGAATCCCTTCGTATATTGGCGCATAGGAAAACTAAATCCGTATCCCAAGCTCTCATAAACGGGAATCGTTTTGCCACTGAATCGAGAGCATTTCGACGTTCTACTGGATCCTTGATCCCTTCGATTTCACGGCAAGGTTGTGTACACGTAATTTGCATACCAAGACTCTTAATAAGCTCCCCTAATTTGCTCGCCACTTTCAAATTTGCTTCTGTTGCTTCCCATAATTCATCTGGATTTAGATTGTTTTCGCTCAAGTAAGCAGCCCAGTCATCGTCAAAAAGATCGATATATTTGAAGCCAGCTTTAGCTGCTTCTATGAGACGTACTTCGAGGTTATGGTGATGCCAGTTTCCGAGTGATAGGGTCGCAATTCCGAATTCGTTGTGGATGTGTTCGGGTGGCCACTGAATTGGCATCTTTGCAAAAGTAGTGTGAAATTATTAAGAAGAAAAAGGGAATTGGATATACAAAATGGTCTCACGATGAAATATAAATCAATTCAGAGATTGACGACGAAAGGCGGGGTACGAAAGCATCATATGGTCCAATTTTTGGATGGCGGGAAAGACTTCATCCGCCAGACTACAGTAATGATCTACCACTTAGCAGCTATGCATCTAAACCCTTGGGGCAAAAAGACAAGGGAATTTATAAATAATTGTTTAAGCATTTGAAAAAAAAAGGGCCATTCTGGAATAAAGCTGCAGAAGGAAGATTTGTTATAGAAGTTATTGCGCACTTCTGTAGAAGTCCCTGCAAATATCTTCAGATTTAGGTCTTGTTCGAAGTATTATCCAAAAATGCTTTGGCAGAATTTTCGGGACTAAGAATTCAATATAGCAAGTGCACGAGACTCTAGCATAAATTGGGAAGTTGTTGTTTAAGCTATCGTGGACATCTGGAGAAGTCCATAAAAATATCTATAGAACTAGGTCTTGTTTGAATCATTATCCAGTTGTTTTGGTAGGACATCTTGAGCCTACAAGAGTGAAGACTGAAAGGACGAGCACTTGGGATAAGGAGATTCTGGTCGCCGCGAGTTGCTTAGACATCGTGCGGAACTATTGAAGATCATTGTCCAAAGGTTCATAAAGGCAGCCTGGTTCTAAGGAAGACATTCGCTCTTTACGGCGAATGGGTGCGTTTCCTGTCATATTGTATGCTGCTGTCATTTGGATCTTGGTTTTTTTATAATAGTGCAGAAGAAAGCCGCCTAGATAAGGACGAAGTAGAATACTGTACTACTTACTCCACCACATTTGGAAATCCCGCAGAAGGTTGAAGGAGAGTGTCTTCTGTGTTAGACTTTGGATGTTCGGGTCGATAGAAGATAGGGTGCTTTGGCTGTTGTCTAGTTGGTTCGATTTTTGTTAGCTTGCGTTATAGTACCTCCTTAAAGAAATAGAGAATAATCAATCGCTTTTAAAAAAGAAGCAAGCACAACAGTATGCTTGTATGCAACAATTTCTAAGAGGATATCTACCTAAAGAATAGTATAATAACACTACTTCTGACTTAGTACTAAGTAAAGTTGAAGCATACAACTACTTTAATAGTAAAATATAAGCATGTTCCAAAAGGCAGCTTCTAGTTCTATATAAGGTAGATTTTTAAAACGAGGTAGGTGAAAAATAGCTATAAAGACAAATGAGTGGTATTAGCTTTTATTGCTGCTGATTTATTTACTAGACGTTATAGAGACACTAAATACAAACTTAGAAGCGCGCACATTACAAAAAATTTAAACAAGAAAAGCCTAAGTACTATACTTACCTAAGATTAAACAGTTGCTAACATGTCGGCGCAGACTCCTCTCTCTTTTCCCTGTAGACATAACAGGAGCTTCGGCAACAAGAAGTCTATTAACAACAACTCTTTTAAGCTACAGGAGCCCTTGGTGTGCACAGATGGTTCGGTTAGAAGAAATCTCCTGCCTGAAAGCCAGGAGAATCAGCTTAACGTTCATGCAGTTTGACATTTGGTTTGGAGGTGCTGTTGGAGTGTTGATCAAAGGATTTTGGATTGAATGCATCTACGCCCTCTGGATTCGCACACCTTGAGTTAGTTGTAAAAATAAAGAATTATTATAAGCTAGTTGCCTAGTGCACCTGTTACAAGCCGAAGGTGAGATACTTTACGGTGTTATCTGAACCCTATTAGC
This sequence comes from Pezicula radicicola, assembly GCA_003008705.1. Lineage (NCBI taxonomy): Eukaryota > Fungi > Ascomycota > Leotiomycetes > Helotiales > Dermateaceae > Pezicula > Pezicula radicicola. The sequence continues at coordinate 1,486,108 of PDUO01000005.1, read as the reverse complement.
TGGTGAATATCTACAGCATCCTACTTACCTCTATAGAGCTATCTTGCTACCTTCTAACTGAAAATGACACTCTAGCTAAAAATAATGTAGGAGTTGTAACAATAGAGTAGATGGGATATGGCCTGCCTCTTTATGTTAGAAAGGAAAGAAAGGCAGCAATGCCACTCACTATTACCCCTTAAACACCTATGATATCTTTCTTTAAGGTAACGGGTTCTCCTTTTTCTCGACATTATAAAATGAAATAGTAACAACATTGCTTGAGATTTTTTTAAGTTAATCTTCTGGTTTTTATTGCTAGATAATCCCAACTATTATTAAAGTTCATTCTTAGTCTCCTAGTATAGACGCACTTCCTGGTTATTGCAAAACTGTATAGAATAACAACAACTGGCCCCTGGTTATGCTCGTCTATCAAGGTCGAAATGGAATCGCGTCTCGATAGAGGAAGGTTCCTCAGACTGTGGATGTGGTAGTACTGCTTTCAACAGCTGGGTCCCATCTACCAATGGCAGTGGATCGGATGAATGCTTTGGATTAGGCTTCATTTTTTTGCAGAAGATCTGTGACGTTGTCAATTGCGTTATTGGGTTGAAAAAAAGAAGAAGTCAAGGGGGCACCCAAGAAGGTAGCTCGTTTAGCGTTTCGTTTAGCGCTAAAATACACATTCACCTTGTGCACATTAATTAAATAAAGGAAAATGTGTCATCTTGTAAGGAAGTTGTTCTGCTAAAACCCCCAGTACTTATACAGCAGGTGTTGATGAATTCATAATTCGCCACACTTCACAAATTCATTATTGGATCCTTGGTAACTCTGTTAATTTAGGCAACTCACTTGCTTTGGGTAACTATATTGATTTGGGTAACTCACTTGATTTTGGTAACTGTGTTGATTTTAGTAACTCAATTTTACTAGCGCTCATTGTCAGCGTACCTAGAATAAAAGGCTAAACCCAATTAAGGTTAGCACTAACAGCCATGTGATTGAGCTAAATTTTAGTGTCCTGCGCCACATCCGAGCGCCACAGCGTGCAACCTCCACAAACTGCACCGCCACAACGACTGCGCCACACCCAGCCTTTCACCGCCCTCGCGAAATCAATCCAAATGGCTTCGAAATTTATCTACGGACCTGATCAAGGCCGTGGTCCTGGTGGCAGACCACTCAGAGAATACACAAATCCCGAGGTTCTCGACCCTTTCGACCCCAATTCCTTCGATCAGCATTCCTCAGAGGACGAAGACGAGAACCCCATCACAAGCAACATGGAGAGCCTCACAATTCATGATGAGCCAGCCGCCTCCCCAGCTTCCGAGCCCAAGAAGCTCAAGAAGAAGAAGGTCCTGCTCATGGGCAAGTCAGGTTCAGGCAAGAGCTCCATGAGATCAATCATCTTCAGCAACTATGTCGCCAAGGATACGCGTAGATTGGGCGCAACCATTGACGTCGACTTGAGCCATGTCAAGTTCCTGGGCAACCTCACTTTGAACTTGTGGGACTGTGGAGGGTGAGTTATTAACATCTTCACTTTCTCCCCCATTGCTTCTACCGGGTCCTCGAAGCCTGGTGCGCATCACCTTCAATCTAATGATTGCGCTGTTTCCCTCAAATCACTTTCAAGATCGGACTAAAGCTGACTTCGTTCTTCAGACAAGATGCGTTCATGGAAAACTACTTGTCGCAACAACGCCAGCACGTCTTCTCCAACGTTGGTGTCCTAATCTACGTCTTTGACATCGAATCGCGCGACTTCGACCGTGACCTCTTGACCTACCGATCCATCATCGCTGCTCTCTCCCAGTTCTCACCTACCTCGTCTGTTTACATCCTCATCCACAAGATGGACCTCGTTGCTCACCACCTCCGAGAGACCATGTACAACAACCACGTTGAGCTCATCCGATCAAAGTCAGATGCTTTCGATCCAATCCCCTTCGCTACCTCCATTTGGGACCAGTCGTTGTACAAGGCTTGGGCCGAGATCATCCATGACTTGGTTCCTAACCTGGGCGAGATCGAGCAACATTTGTCGTCTCTGGGTGCCATCTTGGAAGCTGAGGAAATCATGCTGTTCGAGCGATCGTCGTTCCTGGTAGTATCAAGCTGGGCCTCAAGAATTGGCGAAATGAACCCAACCAAGGACCGTTTTGAGCGCATCTCCAACATCATCAAGAACTTCAAGCAATCGACCTCGCGGTTCACTGGAACGCCAAAGTCCGCAGAGCAGTTCACCATTTTTGAGTTGAAGATGCCCAACTTCGCTCTCTTCATTGCCAAATTCACCACTAACACCTACCTGGCTGTCATCCTTCCTCCTGGCGAAGCCCGCTTCAACTCTGCTCTTGTCAATGCAGAGAAGGCTGTCAAGGAGTTTGAAGCTCTTGACAGTCCAGCCCGAAGAAGTGCCGACCGTGGAGCTGGTGAAGGTGATGGAAGCAGCATTGCAACAAGCAGTGAGGCTGGACCCAGCAGAGGACCAAGCCGAACTGAGCCGAGCAGAGCTGATTCTAGAAACGCATGATTGTGGAGAGCATGGTTGGACGAGACGCTGAGCATAGGATACGTTTCTTTCATGACTTTTACGAATGATGATCTGTACCATACGGAGGCGGGAATATACCCAGGCGTTTTATGGTTGCGATCCTGAAAATCAGCGATGCATATGAAGCATACACACACAGTATGCGAGGAAAATTACTTTCAATAGACGAGCGTGTCATTCTACTACTCTAGTGCTTGCTTTCCATGTGCTGCCCATTGTGAAATATGATCTTGTAAGAAATCAAGCGAATTCCTCGAGTCAAGTGAACTAGGGGAGTCTTTTTCTCAAATCAAATTTTGTCTGACTTCAGTGTCCAAGGTAAGCTGGCCCAAGACTTGTAAAGTGTTGATTTTTTCTCTCTTTGTTATTCACCTACTAGAACCCTTACATCTACATCTGATAGAGCTCACTTGGTCTGGAGATGATCCATAGATTAACGAGCACAGATAGTCTTTGCTTAGGGCCAGAGAGTAGGTATCGATGGGTGATAGGAATGAGATTATTCTGTGGATAAGCCAGGAGGGGAGGGTTAGGAGTAGTGTTGGTTGGTTGGGTGGTTGCGGTTGTAGTGTAATCGATAGAGCTGCTTATGTCTGTGTCCAATAACTATTTCTCAGCTTTTTTGGCTTTTGTAAATTAAGTAGGGCTTAAAATCTTACTATTCATATCTTGACCCTATTCTGGTTTCTTGTCTTCTTAGTTGTTATTGGTGTTGTTGTTGTCTGAACAATAGTTAATATAACGTGTTTTAGAAGGGAAGGAGTGGAAGGGGGAATAAAGACTTACTGTTTATTTTGGTTGTTTTGTTGAGGATAGATATGGTTGGTTTAGACGAGTGTGGAAGAGGAGGTTTCTAAAGATATAAATTATTTGTGGGAGGTACATATATATGGGTTTAAAAAGAGCTAGTGATATAGTGTTAAAGTATAGAGATTGTGCTTACAAGTTATATAGATTATAGAAGTTGAAAGTTCTTTCCTTATAATGTATGTTGCTTCTAGCATATAAAATGCAGAACAGGTCGCTAAACTTGTAATGTCTTCAAGAAGGAGCCTCCCTCCTTTAAAAGTCTATAGATTCTTTCTTTAACTTTATTTTCTGCGTGGAATACAAAGTCCTAGAGTAATCTAAGAACTTCTAAGGAAGAGGAGGAATATTGAAGATTGGTAAAGAATAAGTTAGCATAAAGGTTAATATAGAGAAAGAGAACACAGAAAGCGTTTAACTAAGAAAATACTAGATAAAGCTTTTATTATCTCTCATCAACCACTCCACCACTCATAACTCCTCCAAAAGTCAATTATAAAACCGCCCTTCTGTTATTACACCCACAGTACTTGCCTTCCACCACTCTACCATCCCCACCCCCCGAGGCCCACGTTACAATTCACGAATCAATCCAAGAATCAACCACAAAACCAAAATGGCAGGTAAGTGTTTCCCATTCTCTATGCTACATTACCTTCTACACATGCTCCCCCCCCCCAAAAGCAAAAACAATACTAATAACAAACCCGCACCAGAAAACACTGCACAATCTCAATCAGCTAGTCCTTAACAAAGACAACGCGACCTCGCACTTGTCTACGCAGCAATGATGGAGGAACTAGATAATACGAGAATAGATTCAGACCAAGAAATCACAGAATTTAGCCACCTTTTGAAGGAAAAGAAGGATAATGTTGAAACGGTAAGATGACCAGCTTAGTAGGAGTTTTAGTTCAGGAGAAGCTGATGCTGCTGTGGTAGGAGATTAGTGGGAAAGCTGAGAATACGGCAGGGAAGTATTGGGAGTTTCTGTGGTTTATTCTTATTATAACAGTTTACTCTACAAGATTGAAGGTGGACTAATACATTGTACGTTTCTAGAAAATCCAAAATATCTATCAGGTGATCGAAATTCTCATATCACTAATCTCCCAATCTCTATTCTACACCGACTATACCATATCTCGACCCAATATCCTCGCTCTGTTTCAGTCTTTGTAATTCTAAGCTTTACAAGGTCTATAAAGAAGATTTTAGGGTTAATTATTTTGCGGGGAATTCTCGTGGAGTGATTGAGACTTTAGATTCTAAGGTGGGAGTCAGGGTTAGGGAGGAGGTGGTTTTGGGAGGTTGTTAGTGAGGAAGAGGGGACTTAGGAGGGATGGGGGGATGGGGGGAGGTTGAGATTTATGAACGAGGGTGTTTCTAGTGTTTGATTTGGCGGACAGGAGGAGTAGGATGGGGGAGAGATTTGCGTTGATCTTTTCAAAGAATTCATTCAGGCACTTTTGGTGAAACAGATGATTTTACTAATATGTAAATGCAACTAAAAGAGCACTCTTAACATAAATAAGATTGCACTTAACCTTACTTCTTTATTTCCTCTACAACAAAAGAGAATTAATAACTATTATTAAATACACGTATGTGGATTGAAGTACTTAGTAGAAAATAAAGAGAATGATTCAAGTTCTACTTTTGTAAAAGCTCCTCTTTCTCTCTTGTACTGTTTTCTCTGCTACTAGTTAACAAGTTATTACATGGCCTATTAAAAGCTTAGACTCTGCTCAACCTACAAAAATATATCCTCCTGCTTGTCTGCCTGAGCCCTACCACAGAAGTTAGCTAATATGTCTGTAAAATCTTTTCATTTTTCTTGCTAAGCGCACAAAGCATACCGAGAGGGAAAGATAAACCTTAGACAAGCCACCGGAGAAATGCGAAGTTGTAAGCCTAGATACATCTATGAATTAATACTTTAGCTAGCTTTGTAGAGGAGGGAGCAGAGGAGCGAGATAATAGTTCATATAGAAGGCTGTTATTCTTCTCCTAATCTGTTATATTGTAAAAGAAACAACGTTATAATGACAACTTGGTTCTGCTTGACAATAGTTACTTTATAATAGAACTATTCTTAATTTCTATCTAGGATCCTTATAAACGCTACATAAATTTCAATGTATGATTGTTGAGCGAGCTCTCAGGGCAGGTGCTTGAAACAGTAATCCTCGTTCTCCATGCTATACATTGGTTGTTCGGTTCCACAATCATGGCAACAGAAGAGTAACTAGCTGATAAAGTCATCTCTCTTCCCAAAGTGAGCTTAGTCGTTAAGACAAGCTATAATTCTACACTATCTAAGTCTAGAATCAGTAGTGTAGGTCTAAAATAAAAATAAAAAGTTTAACAGCACTTTGGCAATTGACAGCTAGTAACTTAATTCGCTATAGTACTATAAGTGAAAGATCTTGAGTATCAATTGATAAAAATTAAGAGAAGAGTCTTTGAATATTTAATAGGTTGTCTATGTGTTACTATACACAATAGGATAAAAGATGCCGTCTACCTCTGCGGTGCTGAAGTTGCAGTGGTTGGCATTAGCGCTTAGTTTGTTTATGTCTCTAAAGGTTGCGATATGTGGCTTTTGCTCTTCTGCATAGTCCTTAGAGAGTGTAAAGAAACACCTTCTCCTTATTCCTCCTAGCTTGTATACACTTATACAAGATTAAACCTATCTGTTATCTAGTCCTCTATACACTAGTAAAACTTAAGGAGAAGAGAACCGATTTGAGATGTTTATATGCGCACAAAGCAGCTACCTCTTACACCTCTATAGCCGAACTAATCCTATAGGCAACTAGATTTTCAAACGTATACCCAGTGTGTTCAGAGTCTCTAGAAGAATATATTACTTTTTCTAAGCTCTCGACGAATGAAGGAAACGTTGCTACGTAGCACACTGTTGTCATTGTTTATTTAAAACATAGAGACTTGTGTTAATTGCCTAGTAGGAGTTTAAAGGTTGGACTAAGTAGAATGGCATCCTGTCTTATATTGTTAACTAAAAAAGGCGAGATTCAAAGGAAAACGCATAAGATTAGCAGCACGTGCTGTCGAAGTGGGACATTGGAAAGCTTGTAGGTTGGTCTATGCTTCTGGCTAGGCCTCCAGCTATAAGCATATACATGTTTCTAAATCGACTAGTTAGATGGCTCTAAGGTAGTCTGCCAACTCGCTTAGCATACTGGTCCGGCATGTATTCTTCGAAGAAGAGTCCTGCAATTAACAAACAGAACAAAAAAAGTCAGTTACTAGCACAGCTTCAACCATTACTCAACAAATAAAAATAAAAAATAAAATTTTAGAAATCTAGAGCTGCTCATCTTAAAGCCATTAATTCGAATCTACGATCCAATTGCTATATACTAGATGATATGAGTGGTGCCAATCGAGATACTGTGTTGAGCACGTTGGGATTGTTAATTCCCGTAATAGAGCACTAGACGTACAGACAGTCTGTAATATTATGTTGTTGAAATACACTGTACAGGGTGACAGAACAAAGCCCGATTGTATCTACCTAGAGTTGGCTTTATGGAAATCAATATATCAACTGGTAAACTTTACAAGTGACAACAAAATCCTACCTAACAACAGTGACATTAGGTAGAAACCGTTAATAAATTCTTAAGTAGAACCTTATTCTTTGACTTGCGTCTTATACGCTAGAAAGCATCAAATCGACTTGAGAGAGCGTAGAAGCTAATCTAGTCAATCATACTGACTCTATGCACCGACGTTAATAGTGAGGTTGCTGAAATTCCATTACTTTAGTGGCTAATAATTTCTTGTTTTTCACCTGTTATAGCTTAACATAACTTTATATATAGAGAGTAACTAATATAAGTTTAAACAGGTAACCGAAGCAAAATAAAACGCGGCAAGAATGTTCAATAGTAGTTGGATATTCGCTAGTGATCAAATCCACATTCGTACATACTATAAAAGAATTGGACTAGAAAATTGGTACTTACTATGGACAATGCGTCGAGCCGATATAGGACGTGTTGAGACCAGTTTGTGCGCAATTCGGAAGGGGGACCGTTTCCTATTGGCAACTTATTGCATTAATGACTGGCCTTACTCTGTGGAGGTCCATTGCCGAAAGCTCTATCTTAAATTCGACAACCAAGCAATTATAGAACAAGCTCCTAGAAATCCTAATACAGAGTTTATTTTGTTGAAAGGACAGATAGAAATTGGCAACAGGCAAGCTATTGGCAGAAGCAGCACTCGATTCTACTACAACGAGGTATTCTACTCGATACAGTTTCTACCTCTATAATTATATAGCTTCAAAGATGCCTTGAAACCCTAATAGTACTACTATTCTCGTCATCGATTCAGAACACTCATGAACGATTCCAGGTCTAGCCAGTTTGGATATACGCTTCTTCTGTAGATGGTCGAACTGCTTGCCTGTCCATTCTAGGACTGTTCTTCCACTCTACCAAAGAAGACTTTCGGTCAATCATTTATGCAAGAGTGCAAATTAGGAGGGTCTCAAAATATTTAGACGATAGATAGATAATTAGTGACAATAAATGAAGTTTGCAGACACATTTGTGACTATTATGTAAAGTAGAATCTTCTGAATTATTCATTTTCTCTAGAACTTGGAATCCGAGTCGCTGCCTACTAGAATATAGACTATTTGTGGTGTTTCTTTCCAAAAGGGCATATGCAGCTCGGCTAAACAAGTCTAATATTCTCGCCTTCTACTTAACATTGACTGTAGCATTGAATTCCAACATTCTCACAGGCAATACGTTAATCACTAAAAATATTAATTGACTGTATTATCTCGAATAACTCAAGAGCCTATTCTTTTACTCATTGATATGGCGTTGTAGAATTTAAGAAGGAATATTCTGTAGAATTGGATCTGTGGTGATTCTCCCTTTGGAGGATCTCATGAATGGGAATCGTTTTAGATATGTTAGTAAAAGAGATCTTTTAGTAGAAGCCTAGCAGAAGGTTAATATAAGGGGGGTAGGTTCATCTGTACATCGGAATCTCGAAGTTTCTAGGCTCAGCTTCGGCTCACAATGAAAAGTCAACTTCTAAACGAGGGGACGCGAAAACGCCCAACCGCAAATATTGATCCAAATTGTAATAATAGAAATTTAAAATTATTAGCAAGTACGTAAAGGGAAAATAGAAAGAGCCCAGTTAGTTTCCAAAATACCATAAATTAGATACTCGCCGAGAAGAGTAATGTGTTGTCGGTCAGCCCAACGCTCAACACGTGACCATTACGACCGTTACGCAAAGACCTGAGGTGAGCATTTTGGAACCGGGCCTGGGGACTGTGGTCTATTAAAATATCGAATACTATCAGTATTGCAAGAGCAAGTTGGATAATAAGTCGAGCGAAATCTGATTTAAGCGAGACTAAACAGGAAGTTGGGTTTTTCATGCTCGGCACACATTACGTAAATATGTCTGGGCATCTTGAGCAAACAGAGCATGCAAGCACGCAATACTTAACTAGCAAGATTAGATGTCAGCGTTTGCAAAAAGTTTTGCGATACGAAGTACAAATGATAATAATTAAATATATGTTAGGTATCCTTCTTCTTTTCGCTCCTATCTCTCTCTCCGCACTCCCTCTCCCCTTTCTCTCTATTTACCCACAATAGATTGATCGCTTCACTAGTCCGGCATCACAATGTCGGGCGACAGTGACAGTCGACGTCACCTTCCAACAACAACATCAAATGAGAACCTTTCACATAGAGAAGGCAGCCATGTCTCCAGAAAAGCAGACCACCCAACCTCCCACCAAGCAGATCCAGAATCAATTCATGAACATCGCATCATTGCCGATCGGCTAGCTCGAAAACTCTCAGCTCGACAAGTTCAAATGATCGCAATTGGAGGTACCATTGGAACAGGTCTTTTTCTTGGAACTGGAAAATCGTTGGCGACTGGAGGACCTGCTTCGATGTTGATTGCTTATCTTATTGTTGGAGTTATTGTCTTTTTGACTATGTTGGCTTTGGGTGAGATGGCGGCTTTTATGCCTATTGCTGGTGTTAGTTTTTCTTTTTTTACTTCTTCTTTTGTTGCTAGTATGTTTGGATATTGACTGATGTGATTTGAGAAATTAGTCCTTCTGTACTTTTGCTGGAAGGTTTGTGGATGATGCTTTTGGATTTGCATTGACGTGGAACTACTGGTTCAATGATGCTGTTTCGATGGCTTCGGATCTGGTTGCTTTGCAACTGGTCTTTAACTATTGGAATTCAAATTTCCCGGGGTGGGCACTGGGTATTATCTTTTGGGTGACATTGGTTTGTGCCAATATCATCTCAGTCAGAGCATATGGTGAAGTAAGGCGTGGCATTTATGTTGAACTCCCCCGAGCAATGTGCTAATTATTGTTGTAGATTGAGTATTGGCTTAGTCTGCTGAAAGTAATCACCATCATTGTAAGTGCTAACCGTGGTTCTTTGAAAATCATCTAGTTAAGTAATTTCCTAACGTTTACGACAGATCTTTATAATTCTTGGAATTGTGGTAAATGCAGGTGGCAATACCGACGGTCATTACATTGGAGGAGAGAATTGGCGTCTCCCAGGAGCACCGTTTGTAGGGGGTATCGGTGGCTTCGCATCAGTGTTTGTTACAGCATCCTTTGCCTGTAAGTATTGGCGTAGAGTGAGTTCTATTTGTAGCTATACTAACCGAGTCATTAGACGGTGGAACAGAATCAATAGCAATTACAGCTGGAGAGACCAAAAACCCTACCAAAAACCTTCCACGAGTTGTAAAAAACGTCTTCTGGCGAATTCTCCTCTTCTATGTTCTCTCGATACTCTTGATTGGACTTGATATCGCTTATACAACCGAAGGGCTCAATTCCAAATCTACTCGGACTTCTCCATTCACACTCGTCTTTCAGATGGTTGGTGCGAAAGCAGCTGGTAGTTTTATTAATGCTGTTATTATGACTAGTGTTCTGAGTGCTGGTAATCATGCCCTTTTTGCAGGCACCAGGCTTCTTTACACACTCGCTGTCGATAGACATGCGCCTCAGTTCTTCGGTCGCCTGAACCGGAATCAGGTCCCATGGGTTGCTGTACTTGCAACAAGTTCTATCAGCCTTCTTTGCTTCGGCGCTAGCTTTATCGGAGCTGGGACTGTCTGGAACTGGCTTCAGAATATTGTTGGTGTTTCTAATCAATTATCGTGGATAGCTATTGGAATAGCATCATTGAGATTTCGTGCTGCGCTGGAAGTTCAAGGGAAGACTCATTTGTTGCCGTTCAAAAATTGGACTTATCCATGGGGACCTTGGTTTTCTGTTTTCTTGAATTCGTTTTTGGTTTTGGTGCAGGGATGGTCTTGTTTTAGTCCTTTTAGTGGTGTGGATTTTGTGAGTTTTTATATTGAGCTTCCTGTTATGTTGGTTATGTACCTTGGGTGGAAGCTCTTGAAGAAGTCGAAGATTGTGGGTTTGAGGGAGATGGATCTTGAGACTGATGCTTATGAGGTTCTGCCTGGGGAAATTGATGATGTGGATGAGAGTAAGGGTTGGAAAGGGAAGGCTGAGACTTTTATACGTTGGGTTTTTTGAGTATTGAGATGGCGCTTACTATAGTAATAGAGAAAGCTTAGTTGGTGATCTTACTGACGGTGAAGTAGTGGTCGAATCAGACTGGCGATTAACTGATTCTTGCACCATTAGACTTGAACTTCTATAGAAATACTGAAGACTAAAAACTTGTAAAAAGAACTATCTATCATGCGGTTTAGGCAGAGGCTATGGAGTAAGAAATCATTCGGAGAAACTCCTTAGTGTTCAAGATATGCTACAGGCATCAACAAGCTGTGAGGACAGATCACACAATATTTATTCCTTAATTCCTTATATATTGACCTCTAGATTCTTTGAAAAGCAACAAGTGGATATAATAGGAATTATGAGTAATAATGATGTACTTGTTTAAAAAATACAAATATAAGTAGCAACAGATAATATAGAATTATTACCTACACTAAGAACATCACTTCGGATTAGCCAATGTTAAACAATACGCTGACTTTAGTGTTGGTAACAATATGACAATATATTATATCGATCGTGATATTGGTAATACTATATTAGTAATATAATATTAGACTTCCTATATTATAGTAATATGATATGATATTGGACTTCCTATATCGTGATATTGATTAGTAAGATTTACCTAGTTTATAATAGCCTTTCTAAGGGGTTCTAATTAGCCAAGAAACCTATAATAGCCTATATCGTATTATTAGTATTGTTAGTAACGTTGGCTGACTTAAGTGAATAGTTTGCGAAAGAAGAAAGCAGTCGATCAAAGTTAGGTCAATAAGACAGAGGAGGATATAGGGAGTGTACGTCAGAGAGAGGGAATAATACATACTACTTGAACCTTTAGGAGAAGAGGATATTACCTAAAGAGTGCATTGGAAACCTTTCACTGAGAGAACCCACTGTACGCGGTGAAATCTTGATTTTGGTAGTTTGAAAACTACAAATTCATATGACAACAATTATGAAGTAACAACAGGTACAATATAGCAAGTAATGATTGTACTCGAGACTTTTAATAATAATTCTGGGTCGAACTTTCTTTCAAAGAGGCGATTCGAGCTGAGACGTATTGCTGGACATCCTCCAGGGCCGGCCCCATCAAAGAGTCCTGCTCGGCTAGTGAGCGGAACATAAGGGTCCTTGGCTGCAACTTGGGAAGCTTACTCGAAATCAAGTAGTCGCCGCCATGCCCATCCAGCTCCATCTGCTATACAAGGATTAATTCTAAGTTAAAAAGACGCCAGAATTAATGTCATACAATCTAAACTCCTAAGGAAAAAGCGAAGAGATTGAAACAATGATATAGGTCAGCTTATTATAGCTCCCCTAAAGGAAAACACCACTTCGTATATGACTATCTAATGCATTCTGTATAAGTACTATACTATAAATACCACCTAGATCTAAGTGGACAGAATCATTTTGGCTTTGTGAAAATTTCAGATAGGTAGATAAGTGACAGAGTGCTGCAATACAAAACACACTTGTAAAAAACAACAACAGAGATGAACAAAACCTAAGTTTAGCTTCTAAGTATAATATAAACGAATGTACAGGCAACAAGATCAATGAAATCATACAAGAGAATTTTATCTACTATATGAGAATACAAAACCCACCTATAAGAGAAACAGAAGTAATGAACAAAACCTCTCTATATATTAACCTCCAAGTTTGATATAGGGGGACTTGCAGGCAATAAGATCGACGAACTTATGTGAGACTGTGTTCTCTGCTACTATGTAAAAATGCAAAAGCCCGCCTATAAAAAAATCTATAATAACCAAAACTTCTCTACATATTAACCTCTATGTAAAATACAGAGGGACACGAGAAGTAAAGCCACTAAGATAGATGAAATTATGCAGAGAGGATGTTGGCTACTATAAAAGGAAGTTAAAGAACAATCCACCACACTTCTTTCTTTCTTTATGTCAAGTCATTTCCTCTGTCTACAGATCGTATACTCAGAAATTCTATCATTTCGGTGGCGAGTATAATCGTTAGTTGTTATAGGGTTTAGTGTTGTTATACACTTCAGGCTTGTCACATCCAAAAAGCAGAAAAATCCAGATTCTTCCTTGTAGTTAAACTGATTGATCTATTGTGTTTATTGTCTTTCCTTGGCGCAGGGTTCTCTTTTGAGATCGAGCTAGTGCTACTGCTTGTGCTGCAACACACCTAAGAGCAGTCATAGTCGTTATTATTGTCATCGACTTTCAAGTTTAGTGGCAAGCGTTGAATGGTATCACATCACTAAGTCAACTTGGAAAGATATTTTGAAATTGTGTGTTAAGGATGAGTGGTTGGCTTTTTAGGGGGAGTGTTTTTGATGTAGTAAATTGTAAAGTTACAAAAATGATAGGTTTAGTAGAGATGAAAACTTCTGCAGGAAGGACTCCTGTGTTCTTTGGCTATACTAAAATAGGGCGAGAAAAATCTTCTGTTACTTTAGTGGAATAGGTAAGTCATACAGTGGCCACAAAAGCAGTGAGCTGAAGCAGACATATTGAAAATCTACGAGCCGTGCTCCTTAGCAATTGACAAAAGAAAATTAGCATACCAAAAGCAGTACTTTCTGTTCAAGCTCTTGATCCTACGATCTCCTCGATCCCACATCGAAGATCAGAGCAAACAAAGAAAAATATTGTCAAGAAGCAAACATCATAAACTGGAGACAATGAAATCTGGAGATAAACCAGCACATCCCACTCAAGCTCTCAACTCAACCCTTGATCTCGATGTCGTATCGAAGATCAGACTGCCGGTAACTAACAGACGCAAACAAGAAAAAGCTTGTCAAGAAGCAAACATACGTAAACTGGAGACAGCACCAATATTGCACCAGGATGCGCAGGTGGAATCTGGAGATAAAACATGCATCACACACGTGATGCGTGCAGATCTTCAAATCGAAACAAGCGACAAGCTTGAACAAGCAGAAACGAAATTGAACTATCTCACATCCACGTCATAGATCTGTCTATCCTAATTACTTTCGTACGCCCAAATCAAAAAAAGGATTAATACGATTAATTGAGATGGTACAGAACTAACGTATTATCGCATATTAAGAGTCCACTATAATAATTAACTCTTAAATACGACAATTACGTAAAGTAGAATAGAGTAGATCTCATCAAAATCTCCGTGATGACGGTGATGGTTCGTACGGTAGCGCACATCTCCCGCCATACCCGCCAGCCCCCTTTCCTACTACAGAAAAAAGCACTGGTCATATTTATCGCACCTGTATCAACATTACATACCCTTCTAAATATTCTAGAAGATGACCTTGGGGTAATGCTAATTTAGTGGTTTGGAGTCGCAAATCGCTGTGAAGGGAGATCTCTGGCTTTTGTGTATCAAAGCTGTACAGGTTTCAAACGGTGGCGGTTTGATGTTCTGTTCTTCTGTGCCAGCTGGTGCCAGCCTCTTACACAAAATTCGTGCAGATGGTCACAATTGGTTAGAGTGGCTCAGAACACTTGCTGGATCTAGCTTTTAGCTGCGCCTCGCTGTGAAATGCGATATGCTCAATATGATTGCCGTACCATAGGCGACTCGTCGCTGAGAAAAGAAAAGGAGGAAGGGATAGTGTTCTGTTCGAGGGGAATTGCGGTGACTCGGGAGGAAACCAGTTGCGTTGTTCCTGCCTCCTGTGTCGTGGCCTCGTGGCCGGTGAGTTGTTCTCCGTTGCCCGGATACTTGGCCCGGGCAGCTGGGTCTGGGCTAAGAATGCAGGAACCTTCTCTTTCTCCATCCCAACTCATAGTTCAGATGTTCATCTGAACTACTTACCCACGAAACAAACAAAATAGACTTAACTTTTGACTTCTTCTTGACTGTGCGTGCGACCACACAAACACTTCCAACAGCAATCGACAAGACAAAACGGTGGAAGTAAGAAGGGCCGGCACTCATGATGTTCAGCCCTAACCGTATGCAGACAGCCGCAGGGCCTGGCGAGCCTGGGAGACAGGGATAGGCGTCGGCGCTTGCTGGTGATTCGCTGGTGGCAACGTCAGTAGAATGTTTCATGTATCGACCCGAGCCACCGCCCAACATTGAATCACTGGAGACGACAAACACCCATAGGAGAGAGCTGGACAAGATGAGACGACACCGGCGCTTACAGAGCGAGAAATAGCTTCAATTTTGTGTAGCTTGGTTGTACTACCATAATTAGCTGGCTTGCTGGGAATCTGGGAAATCTGAGCGTAAAGAGAGTTTGCGACCGGGACAAAGACGGACAGAGAGAGAGAGAGGGAGACAGAGTTGGTTGTTGGATCTGAGACAAGGACCTCGTTCTCTCCTGCCCCCTTGATTGTTCGTTCCTCTGCATGCACATCCAACCACTTGGGCACTTTGCCTCCTGTATCTCTCTCCCTCCGTACTGTACTCTCGCCTCTCTTCTCCATGCATCCACAACGGCGATCCACGTCTCACAAGGATAAGATCGCACCAGGAACAAGCATCATGGTCCTCTATGCCCAGTCTATGCCATGACCCTTTCCCCCCTTTCCAATCTGCGCCATTCCATCTCATGGCCAAGATGTCAGTGGACGTTCACTGCAGGCTCACTGCAAATCCTTGGCAGGTACCAGCGTACCCGCCGACATTGAGAGGACCCCACTTGTCGGTTTGCGCCTCTCCACCTCTCATCTCTCCCTTTACAAACTCACGATCCCCTCTCTCTTTTCCCCGACCTTTCGTTCCTTTCACCAACCTCACCGTTCCCTCAGTCGTTGTTGCGTTGCCTCACACTCCTTTGCTGTTAGGATCCAGAAGACTACCTGCCTCCTCTACACTCTTTTGCCATCTTGTGCCTCGGACACGAGCGTTCTCATTCTTTTGCGCATATTCAACCTGATCGTCTTCCAACTCACTCGCTTTGGACAAGCAAGACCAGAATCTTGAAGGACAATTATCGAACAACACTACTAGGCGCGCAACATTTACGAGTGTAAGAAGGGAAATAATCTTAAAGAGAAGAAAAAAAAAAGAAGAAGAAACGAAAAGGAATTGAAGAGAGGAAAGAACGAGTTTGGAAAGTGGACGAGGACTTAGTGCATTGATATCTGGCTGAAGTTGGGCTTGGGTTGAAGGACGACATCCAAAAAGCAATATTGTTATTCCGGATCTGAAAGCGACCAGGGATTTGAAGATTGAAAAGAGAGACGTGTGAGCAATCAGGTGAATACATTTCAATTGTCGCCTCAGGAATTGTCTGAGTGCGCGAGGCGTATATATCACCACGAGGCTGCGAAGTTGGGGAAATATATATCTTCGCGAGACAACTTCATCGTCAACACCACACCACCACCTACCCCGCACTCTTTCACTACTACCTTGCCGATCTATCCCCATTCCTTCATCAAATCAACTCGGTCTTGTCACTAATTCTAAGTCTACTATCTAGCTTCAATCATCAAAATGAAGTTCACCCAGTCTACCGCGTTAAAGGGAGCATGCATCCTCGCTGCTGCCAGTTCAGTCTCTGCTTTTTGGCGCATGCCATGTAGATACCGTTCTGGATTGGCCCGTATCGATCCCTTGATCAACTTTGGAACTGCCTCGGACCATTCCCACGCCATTCATGGCTCCTCTGGTATGCCTTCCCTAGCCTCCATCTGACATGGGCAACCATCACTCTGCACTCATCAGAGCGTTGACCCCACCCATGGCATCCCCCTTGATTGCGAGGAAGCTCCGCTGACGATGGGATTCTTAGGTTTCTCTGAAACCGCAACCTATGATGACCTCATGGCCGGTGACTGTACCAGTTGCGAGGTCTCCCAGGACAAGTCAGCGTATTGGACTCCGGCTCTGTACTTCCAGGATTCCGCAACTGGCAAGTTCCAGATCGTTGAACAGGTGGGCGGCATGTTAGCGTAAGTCTACTCTCTTTGGCCGTTTCTTCGAGATTGCTGCAATTTCATCACGTGGAGCTACGAGAACAGCATCAACGATCATTGGCAATCAACCCAGGAATTCAGTAGTCTTGGATTGATATTTCTGCCGCACTACATTTTGGTATGCTGGGATATGAACTAACAGCGACTGTTCAGCTACTACCTACTGTACCCTAACTCGGGAAACACCTCCCTGTCTGCCTTCCCAGAAGGATTCCGCATGATCTCCGGCGACACCAACCGCCGTAACTTCACTGCTGGACCCGTCCCTGATAACCCAAAATCCGACTGGACCGCTGCCGAGTCTACTCAAGATGCTCTCGCCCAGAAGGCTCTTGGATTCAACTGCCTCAACTATGCTGGTACCGCTGAAGGATCACTTTACCGTCATTTCCTCCCCGACAAGGCATACCTCGACGCCAACTGCACCGACGGTGTCCGATTCGAACTCATGTTCCCATCTTGCTGGGATGGAAAGAACCTTGACTCCACAAACCACAAGGATCATGTCGCCTTTCCTTCTGAGGTCATGACTGGTGACTGCCCTGAGGGTTTCCCCATCCGCTTGGTATCTTTGTTCTACGAGACTATCTGGAATACTGCCGCCTTTGTTGGAACTGATGGTCAATTTGTTGTTTCTAACGGCGATCCCACTGGTTACGGTTACCACGGCGATTTTATCATGGGTTGGGAGGAGTCATTCCTTCAGAACGCTGTCGATACTTGCACCAACGCATCCGGAGAGATTGAAGACTGCTCCCTATTCACCATCCAAGATGGCTCGGACTGCACCGTCACTCTGTCAAGCGACATCGCCTCGGAGGACGTCGAAGGTCCTATTGCCACTCTCCCCGGTAACCCAGTCATTGCCTACGGCCCAGAACCAGCTAATGAGGCTGTCGCCGCTGTCGGAACTGCTGTCTCATCTGTCGGAAGCGCAGTTGTCCCAACTTTGACCTTCTCCAGCGGATCGTCCATTGCCTCAACGGCCACCTTTGTACCAGGTGGAATCTTCAAGGCCGGCGCTTCGTCAGCTTCCACATCTGTTTCCCTCGACCTCCCAACAACCGCATCGACCTCGAGTGCTGCTCCGGCCACAACCTCAGCTCCTTCTATTGAAGCCGCTGCTGATGTTGAGACTTTCTTCAGCACATCATACAGCACCTCTGGCCGTGAAGTCCTTGAGGTCCTCTGGGTTGAGGAGACTGTAACAGTTACCGAGCAGACCACCTCCACTGCAACCGCATACGTCAAGCGGTCCGAAAAGCTACGTAACCGACATTTGCACAAGCACCTCGGCCGTCACGCATAAATCCGATACCCAGTTTTCGAATTTTTCGAGTTTTGCATGCATGCTTTGGCGATAACTGGCGAATGAAGCGGTTTTTTTTTTAAGAACAGGGTCAACGGACGGACGGTTGCATCATTCTGATTTGTGTTGATTTTTCATAGGGGCAAAACATTTTTGCAGGAGTTTTATTTGATTTGTTTTTGAGGAGAAATGAACTGTGGTGGTTTTTATACCAACACTTGGGAGGGAAATCTTTTTGCTTGACTTGATGGTTGAAGGAAGCAGTCAGCGGCATACACAAACAATTACATATATGTATCATTGAGGTAACCTACCCAACTACCAATACCAATACTGAAGGGGCTGGATCTTCGGATGTATTTCGATAAGGAATGATGGCTATTGGATCTTGCTCTGGCCTCCGTTATTGTATTCCTTTGGTAGCTTACTTTAGCTGTTGCTTGCTTTAGTGTAGCAAACGTTGGGTAAAGGGTAATGATACCTTATTCGTATATATACTTGATTTACCTAAGATTGCTAGTGATTGCGATTGATTCATTTCCCAGTAGCTTCTATGCATAGTTGACTTACTAACCCGAATTTGGTTTGTGATGAAGAAGGTAGTGATTGAGTATAGGTATATCGCGCTCCTCAACTCTCCTTTTATATACTCCTTAACTCCAGGAGAAGCAAAAACAAATGATCACATTAGGATTTTTCATGCTAGGAAAAATAACGGACACTTTTCTCCTACTCTTTTTTTTGTCTTCTTATCAACTTAAACTCTACCTTTACCTACAATCCAGAACTAGATGCAATCCCAATCCCAATCCCAATCCTATTTATATACAGTAGGTATCAATATAGCATTCCTTCTACTAAACTCTCTCTTTACTCACATCCTCTTTCTCTTCCTATCCTCTCTTTCACAAAAGAAGTAAATCCATAAGTAAGTAAATCTATGAATATCATGTGATATGACCTAAACCTTGATTTCCCCGTATTCGTAGTTTTCTGCATGGGTTTATAGCGTAAGGTAGGGATATGTGTTGGGGGTTTAAGAAGTGAAGAAGCTAAGAGGTTGAGATGTTAAGGGGTTGAGACGTAGATGAAGATAGATCATTATATTGTAGTATTACCTGTTAGATAGATATTGTTGAATGGCAAGGCTATTTGGGAGCAACATGTGTGTGTGGAACCAATGTGTGGGAATGTGCCTACTTGTACTGGAGGGACGATTACATGATCATTCCCATATATTCACCATATTCAACGGATATCTACCTAAAGAGTAATCTTTAAAACTAGGGCGATAGGCCAGGAGATGCTAACATGTATCTCTGTAAAATTGAGACTTGATTTCTCATCTGCCACCAAACTACTGATTCTTCCCAGTGCCCTCTTGAATTCTTCTAGTCCTCTTATTTCTGGAAGTAATTGCTGAAATGGTATGAAGTATTCTGTACTGTGATGAGTGATTTATTTTCTTGGCTACCTATCTGTCTCTGTCTCCATGATGATTCTACATACACTAATACAATTCCATACAAAGCATATACATGTACAACACATACATACATGCATGCATGCAATCCTCTATTTTTACAAACAATGCGAAATGAACCTCTCGAAGGATTCGCTCATCTCAAGTTCTTCTTAGCACGCCATTGTCGCTTCGTTTCCGCTATTCTCTGTTGCCTCTCAGCTTCCAATTGCTTTTGTCTGCTCTCTTCATATTTAGCCGCCTCGTCCTTCTCCATCTTCTTCTTCCTTGCTTCCAGACTATCTTTGCCTCGGCCGGTGACTTCACCAACAGCTCCTCGAGCTTCCTCATATGCACCCATGACTTGCTTTACACCACCGACATTCGTCCATCGTCCAGACATATCCTTAGCTTCTACAACTGGGCCGGCTTTTGGTACGTTTGGGGCTAGTTTCAATTTCGATCCTAGGTCTCCCGAATCGGGGGTTCGTGGTTTGGGGAGAGGCGTCATTTTGAAGAAACTGCGGAATTTGGGTGATTGGAAGAGCATGGCTTGGAAATAACCGAAGAGTCCTTGGACGAAGAAGGAGAGCTGGAGGGCTGCAGGCATCCAGGAGGTGAAGAGGATTGTTAGGGCGGGAAATCCGTACATCATCAGTTTCTTGACTCCAGGTGTTACCGTTTGGACACCAGTTTCTCCTCCGCGCTGGAAAAGTAATTGGTTAGTACATGCTCTGCGAGCAGACTACGGAGGGGCATACCTTGATCAAGACGTGCAGCATGAGAGCTGTGCTGAGTGGGAAAATGAGGAACGGGTCAGGAGTACAGAGATTTTGAAACCACAATATTCCACCGTCCTCAAAACCAGGCACTGGTAGATTGGCCATACCCCTCATCAACTTGAACGATCCATATCCAACGAAGACGTTTGTGAGCGGCACCATACTCTTCCACATCTTAATACCAGCCCGTTTGTGTATCATCGAAAGTTCTTTTCTCAATCTCAGCACCTTTTCGGTGTCCTTATCCCTCGAGGCACCTGTGATTTGGGTGGTAATGGGCTTCGTGATATGGGCAATCGTCGCAAGCTTCGCCGCATTCTCTGTCGCATCCATGTAAGGCTTGAAAAAGACAACTCGGATGAGAAGCGCTGTCAATCCAATGGATGCCCACCATGGGGTTCCGGCCAAAACGTGTACGTGCTCGAGAGTCCATTCTACGAAGGAGGTCGGACCCCAGCCATAGTCTAGACCGAGGGACTTCAGGTACCCAATGTGTTCGGGGATGTCATAGAGAAGGTTATTCGTGGTAAAGTCGGTAGCATCATCGAAGGTCGTAGTGGGGAGAGAGGAGGTGCTTGTGCTTGCAACGGCTTCGGTGGGAGTTGCTGCTGGTGTTGAGGATGCGGCAGCTGTGGTGGTGATGGGAGTTGTGGACGCGAAGCGTATAGCAGCTCCATTGCGTATTAAAAGAGAAGGTTGGGAGAATTGTGGCCTGGCATACGCCCGCGAAATTGATGCGCCTGTCTTGGAAAGGACTGGATTCCGTCTAATGGAGCCATTTTGTACAGGTGAAGAAGAGAACTGCAAATGTAAGCAATTGGTACAGTTTTGCGGCAAGAGAAGCTATACCTGTCTTGCAGATAGCAACTCTATCCGCCTTCTACCTGTGCTTATAGTCTGACTTGACCACCTTAGACCTCTGCTGGGCAACATCTTGTCTGGCTGGTGGTGTTCAAGTGTCGCGTTCGGGAAACTTTTTGGACGTTGAACATTGTGCACGTGCATTATTAAATTATGCTTCCATAGGATAGGCGCATGCTTCATAAATTAAATCGAGTTGGCTTTAGTCATTCGAAATCAATGCGAGGTTAATAGAGAGCTTTTGCAGCCGGCATTTCAGATATAAAAACAGTTTTCAATGGTGGTGGAGTTTGTAATTTTCATTTCAGTATCTTCATCCACACATCGTCTTCCCAGCTGTCTTCTATTGACAAGCAACACCAACTCCTGCATCTGAGCCCTGCGAGGTCTTTCGCGATCGGCAGCGATGCATACATATACATTTGGCCAGGCCCTATATTCGATCTAGCACGACATGGAGTACTCTTTTACCCTTTAGCAAGCAAGCAAGCGTGCAAGCATATATGCTTCAAAACTCCCAAAACGCCGTTCTTATGTTGTATGGACCTTGGTTCCTCTCACTCCAGACTCGTCAAATCGCCCAACTGTCCATCTCTTCTCCTCCGTTCTGTGGGGCTATCTCTAACCTCAATGCCTGGCCCAACGCTTCTTGCGTTTCGTCGGCTTGGGAAGACCTGAGGGTGCCCTATGATTAGCCCTTGCTCCGTTGAATCTAGCCCCTCGAGCTCTCCAATACAGCATCCGCAGGCTCAACAAAGACCAATGACATAGTCTAGCAGATGAAGCAGACCCCAGCTACAGAAAGAGAAGCTTCATACCTTTGTTCCCCCCCATCCCAACCTAAAAGCAGCTTCATGGGCAAACAGCTCTCCAAATCCCAACATAAGTCCATTGACGAACGGTAATAGAATATTGATAGCAGCGCCACGCAGCAGACCCCAAATGGAAGGTGGAGAATATAGAATCATCGCAGGTGAGCTCTCGGAAGACGGTGGAGAGGAGGAGAGTTCATCGTTGGCCGAGTACTGTTCCGAATCGGAGGGAATGGTCATTGAGGACTCGGTCATCTCATTGGAAGAGGCCATGGTGGGCGGAGATGTGTTCTAGTGGTGGGGTTTGATCGCTTGCCACTGGCTGAAAGAGATAAAGGCCTTGCCAGTTGGTAAACAGAGAGCTTGATGTTTCCTGGAGGGCCAGAACCAGCTCGGCTTCTCTTGGAAGGTAAGCGCGATAGGCGCGTCAGTAACCGAAAATGGTGGGTCGAAAACATACCGGTACATGGAACAGGGATCGTACGGAGATACAAAAAAATATCCACGGCTTTGGAAAACTCAAACCAATTCGAAGGCACTACCGTATAAATTGCTTGGTAAGATATAAGACACAGATTCGAATAACTTACTTGATTTAAGTAACTCACTCAGTTTAGGTAACTCACTTGATTTGAGTAACTTACTTCATTTAAGTAGGTAATTCACTTTATATAGGTATAACTCTAATCAAAATTATATCTTATAAAATAATTTGTACGGTACTATCTAAAAGTTCCCATGACACTATCACAAGGGGGAGGATTGTCTCCAGCTTTGAGATCTCGAGCTTGAATTAATATCGACTTGCCTTCTTGCTTCCATTGGTGGCTATCGCCACCCTTAATCTTCCTATTGGGGTAGCAATCCTTCAAGAACATTCACTCTTTCCTATTGGCTTTCTTAAACAAACTCAATCATTATTCAACTGGTAGATTACAAAGATTTATGTCTCCATTTGACGGCTAAGAAATCGTATTGACAAATGGTGCACTGCTGCTTCCGAGCAGATATAATCACTTTGCAACTCTTCGGATTATGGATTTCGAGCAAAAGAAATTCAACACTATTTACTCTATATTTGGATTCGCATTTCACCAAAGAGGTGCTAGGCATTAGCAGGAAGGAAGTCTTTTAATAGAAGAGGCGGTGTTTATGGTTTTTGATAACGGTCCTAATATTGTGAATATTTCTATTTTTGAACTATTACAGCCATGAACAAGCTAAGCTCTAGTATCCTTTCTATGCTAGATAGAGGATTTGGCAAAAAATCTCGAGAGGATAATACAAACGGTAAGAAGAAGGGTGGAGAATGCGACCAAAGTGGAAATGTCAGTGGAGAGAACATACCAAATGAGGCGACTGTATGTTTTACAGCATTCTCCGAAAAGTTCATGTAAGTCTCATGCGTCCACTGGAAGGAGAATCTTCTTCCATGACGTGTTTAAATTGTGGAAAAGGTTCCGTCTACCTTATTGTAAATAGACAGGCACCCATAGGTAGATTATGATAAGATGAATAGGTGGAAAATATGTGTAACTGGAGTTCTTTGGTTGGAGATTTTTGTTTTATTTCATTTTTCATTTTATTTTGTCTTGGGAGATTGCGTTGCTTAGCTTCGATAAGTCTTTAACTTGCAAAAGCCTTTTAAGTGCCTGTTTTATGAAAGAGTGGAGTCGGGCTCTGCCGCAGCATAATTTAGTGCAAGGCCCATATAAAATTACTGCTCTTCAGTAAAATCTTCCTCTCTTCATCAACAGCACGATTTTCATCGAAAGCTTCGTTTTTTCCCACCCACCATCCCTATAGTCTATGTATATAGTTAGTTTAGCCCCATTACGGGAGCGTTTTGGCAGCAAACAGGCACCCCAGAGCATCATTTCCCATACAAATTAGGAGCAATTCGATGTTGCTGTATGGGCTAAAGCTGCTCTGGGCGTGCCGGTTTAGGCGCTGCACTCTGGCAAGGCACGAAATAAGACAATATTAAACCGATTTATATTAATAATAGCGATTGACTTGGTAAGTCCAAAATCAACGAACTAATTCGACGAAATGAGATGAATAAACTTGGCATTCGATGAGGCAATGAAAAGCAATAGTACCAAGTATTAACAGTGCTAAGGATTTCAAGTAAGGGCGGACTTCAAGATAGAAAGAGAGCTAAATCCTTGTTCTATTGCTACTATCAACTATACAAGTTTTAATAGAAATTTCAGGCCTAAGTTGTTGTCATTGAACCAACTTTTGTCAGAACATCGTTATTAACTACATGCTATCCTTTCTAACAATAAACAAAGACTAAATAGCATGATATAACCCCTGAATAAAATCCTAGAAGACATCATGCCTCTCTCCATGGATTTTGCTCCCGTTAAACGAGGATATCCAATAAGGCGGGACTTAACTTCATCTTGTAGGAGGATACCGGAAAGCAGGGCTGAAATATTTGTATATGGGATGATGCTACCGAGACAAAGGTGAGTGAACGGTCGTAGCTACAACAAAACAAATAAATGGAAAGTCATAATCATGGTCGAAACAGTAATTCTTGCCCAGCTTCCTAATTTTCAAGGACCCGAAGAAAGAACATGTGTACCGTCTATTGTTACCGAACAATTGGGTCGGATTCTTGATGATTGGAATTTTACATCAAATACAAGCTTCTGAATTAAGTATCGCAGACAAGAGGTTCACCAAATAAGACTGGCATTGATAGCCGACCAGGTTAGAGCGAAGAAAAGGAGCATTCAACGTCTGCTCTTTAACGTAAAGGGAGCTTCGGCGAACCTCTTTAGGTCTTCAAGTGGCTGCGAAGCTTTTGCAATGTCAATGTCATTGTCGAACAGGCTCACTAGTTTAAGGATTTCAGAAAGACATTCCACAGCAAAGATTTTGAGGTTACCAACTAATTTGACTACCGTTAGCTCTTTTATAAAGTGTCTTGACAGCACTGTGAACACTGACAACAATTTGTTAGGAATTTACTGTTATGTAGAAGAAAGACTGGATTCTGTTTTCCCTTTCTATTGTTGTACCTATTTAATGGCTTAATTATTCAATGATTTTCAATATCTAAATTTCCGTTTTATTGACAGGATTTCTTCGGCTTCGGCTTCTTCGCGTTCTATATGGTTGCTTCTATAGTTCCTCGTAATAAATGAGCACACAAGCAATAAGCTACAAAGTCTTCTTAAAACTATACAGAAGAGGCTGCCGATAGTGTCGATGATGGCAAACGCTACTGCAGTTCGGCTGGAGTAAAATATTACTTGAATATTAGTAGCTCATACAACTTGCCTACAAGTACAAAGGCCATCGTCCAGAATATTTCGACTCTAACTAATTATTACTACAATATAACAGGCTGTTATATAATCCTCTAAGAACCGCAGCAAATGCAGATAGGACTACTTGGAGGAAATGCCTAAAATGACGGAGGCCACAATACATCCACATACATGATGGTTTAGGAACCTGTTTCAACCCTGGCACAAGTCAAATTATCATCAATGATTACTCAAATGACACTCTATTGGCAATCAGCAGACACAGGCTGCCTCATGTCAATTTTGAGAGGTGGGTTTATTCCCCTAAATTAGATATTTAAAACCATATTGTTGCTATAAGAAATTATGTTGTTATTTAGTATAAATAAATGTGTCTCATTCCAAGGGGTACAATTAATACCTACTTCTGTTCAACTGCTATGGCCTTAGGAAGTTCTGTCAATGAGCTTTTGGTGTGTATTAACAAGGTTTATCTAAGAAGTACTAAAGTGCTCTTCCCATATGCTCGTCCCATAACCTGGTTATTCGTAAGTCGTGTCAATGCCCTTAGCAAGTTATTGTGGGAGACAAAGAAAGGAGAGATTTCTGAACTCACTATTTGCCTTTCTTACGGTTACCATGCTATACAACAATATCCTAACTGTACTACTATAGGATATATTCGAAACACCTTTTGGGAAAACTTGTGTTTAATTCTTGAATTTCCCTGTCTCTAATACTTGAATAAATTATTTGACTTAAGTAATTAAATCTATCTGTCCTTACGTAGATAGTGACCACAATTTGCCAGGTTTGCCTCGATTAACGCTCATTAGTAATAGACTAGGAACACAAGACAAGTCTAAAGTTACATGAAAAGTAGTTTTTAGAAAAGATGCAAAGTGGTTTTTTTAAAGTAACTTATCTCTCTCTCAGTGCTTACTTACTAATTCGAAGAAACTTTTTCTAGATGCAAGGATGTGGATACTGACTTCAATGTCAAAGTCTAACCAAACCACCACTAGGAAGTAAAATCAACCCTAAAACGAGAAGAACCGCAATCATACGAGCAATGTAGAAAGAGCTGTTACACTAAACCTAAAGAGACTTTTCAATCAGTCTACTTTATAAGAACACAGCATGAATTTCTGGTTTGTCTTGAGAGCTAGATAGTATTCCACTAGGTCTAATATTTCAAACTATATTGTTGCTAGTAGAAAGTGGGTTGTCATTTAGTAGAAAAGCATCTCTCTAGTTGTAGTACCCACTAGGAAGTGTTAGAAGCTCTAATCATAGCAATCTAAACAGACAGTCCTTGCTATCAGTAAACTAAAACAACGCTCTTAGAAATTTCCGCGAGGTGGTGAGGGCAAGGACACTCAGAGTTTCAAGTCTGTTCAATATGTTTTCTTGCTAGGGGCTATATTGTTATATATTAATTTCTATTCCCACAGCGCTATTATTGAATTTATTGGGGATAATTCTGAGTGGGAAATTCCTTTCAATTGTTGAATTTAGGATTATTCAGCTAGTGGATAGAAATGTTCGACGTAGACTTAATATTGTTGTCAGACTTTCGTTCCGTTACAGCTGTAAATTGAATGTTGACTTAAGTAAAACAAGAATAGCTTAGCTACACAACCAACAATTTAGTAACTTCTGAAACAGTATGAGGTTTCTACGTATCTGATGATAAAATTTTAGGACATATAATGCAACTTATGGCCTTAGCCTCGTCATCATTTCGGGTGTGCATGTACATCTACTACAGGAGATTCAGCTTTTGCTCTAGCGCAATTGTCTCGTTTTGGAGGATGGGTGCTAAGATGAATAAATCCAGCTTCAAGCATATTTACAAAGATATGAATCCTTCGAAGTCCCCCCCCCCTTTACGGATCAAAGCACTAGAAGTCGTGTCAGATCAGATTGCTTTTGACTTATTCGAACCTGAGTCTGTAGGAAATTAACAGCGTTTCGCATCTCTAGATTTTTACTCCGTGATTTCTACAGAGACCTCGGCGAAGCTTGAGTAACAAGATAAGAATCACAAGATTTGAAACCCCTGTTGATTCGCGTTGTTGATTGTTCACCTAGTTCTTGAGGCTAGGCCTTGCGACTATTCAAGCACAATCGCCGAGATGACCTAAGAAGAGAGACGTCGCTTAATGTGATGGTATCCTTTTTCGTGCATTAATTTAATTTGCATTATCAACACCTCCGTACCCCATTATACTCTGCAGACTGCAGCGAATATGCAGCTTCGAATGTTCTTCAATTACCCTGGCACTCAAGTGCCAAAATTGCGCAACAAATGCTTCAAAGATCCACACAGAGCGTCATTCAACAGGAAACACAAAAACGTATATAACGTACACATTTACGACACTTAAACACTGTGCGCTCGGCTAATCGTAATCCATTTAACAATTACTGCGATACTAAGCCACCATGTGTTCTTCTTTCTTGGTTCTCAATCTTACAGCAATAGTCATTGCGCTTGCAAATGTTGCTGCTTGTAAGGACCCTAAGACTCTGGGAGTAGAAATTTTATACTCGGATGGATGTACAGCACTCCAGACAGCATTCCCAACTAAGGTCTTCTATCCAGAGACTGAGGTATACATTTGGGAGAACAAGAACTTCTGGTCCGACACAGAGATCTTGGATCCAAGTTGCGTTTTCAGACTAGAATCTGCTTCCGATATCGTAACGACCATCTCAAATTCTAATTCGACATTTGCGGTTCGTGGTGGTGGATATAGTGCGTGGCTAAAATTTGTGGAAAAGAAGATATTATGCTAAGCTCAATGACTAGTGGGCGTCTCTGGTGCGAATAATATTGACAACGGTATTCTCATGGTTATGTCGAATGTCTCTACACTTAAACTGTCGGCAGACCAGAGTGTTCTCTCTGTTGGACCTTGTTCCTCTGGGGAGATCTACAGCTATCTCGCTAACTTCAATCTTTCCGTTGCGGGAGGTTGCCTTGCACCAGTTGGTGTGCCTGGTCTACTTCTTGCGTGTAATGACATCAGAGGGCATCCAGCCATTTCAACTAGGTACGCAAGACTTGTTTTGTCTATAAGATTGTTACCCAGTATTGGGTTTTGCCTGCCCTCCTTGGACGACTGAATCAGAGATGCCGGAGTCATAGTGTAGGTTTTTGTGCTTGTATATAGTTTAGCAAAGTGATTAGACCTCGGTCTTCGCCTGTAAGGCCTAGTTAATAAGCCTGAATAAAGGAATTTCTGTTAGCTCACTTCAAGGAAAGCACATAGGTCGACTGACATAGTAACGCTCGGGATCTTCAATAACACAGCGACATGCGCCTTTCAAACAAGAACACTTGCTATCGGCGCCCAACGGAAAAAAGCATTCCCAGTTCATTACAAGTCCCATCTTGCCTGTTCAAAGGCTCTCGACTGTCACTTCCCGACTACCTTGCCAACCAAGAATCTTGACGTAATCACCTACTTTCACCCACGTACGACCTTGACCTCGAGTTGTACACTTCGCTCTCAGAATGGCACCAATCGTCTGACTAGCAAGTTCATTGGGATCTACGATCACGATGGGATTCTCGGCAGGCTTTTCCATCCCGGAGTTCATAGTTGTCGTAGTAGGTGTAAGAGTGAGTTCAGAACTAGGATACTTATCTCTAGTGCCGCTCAGCGAACCCTTTGCAGTCTTCAGCTCTTCGATCTCTGCAATTTCGAATATCAAGCTCTCTTCTGAGTTCGTGTATCTCTAAGTCTTTTGCTTCTAGTTTTCTATCAAGTTGCTTCTGTCCTTGATTTGAATATTTCTGGTCTGAGATTTTCAGGTCGTTGGGCGTTGTGGTTGAAGAGTTTCCCATGGCGATTGCTTTGTCGAAGAAACGTAACTTCAAAGTGATGTGGTATGGCAGAGAGACGCAGCAGCAATAGGTAATACTTTAGTGGAAAGAGAAGCTCTCTATTTAAGTCTCTTCATAAGGCTACTAGATCAAAGAAGTATGAAGGAATGTCAGCCTAAAATCAGGTGACATTTAAACGCGTAATCAGCCCACTTTCACGTATATATATCTATGTTCTGTCTAAATCCATTCAAAGCCTTCTAGACCTCCTCGGCGGTGGGCGCGAGCTGATTCTTGCCAAATTCGTCGAAAGCAGTGGCCGCGTTCTTTCCAAACCTATCAAAAGCCTTGCCAGCTTCTTCCATCGCAGGAGCAAGCTAGTTCTTGCTGCATCCATTCAAGCGTGGTAATTCCACTAGCGACATTCCCACTATTAATTAGTACGTGCAGGGGTAATCGCACATTTTCAAAATGTGCGATTACCCCTGCTTGTTCGAAGGTCACGGCAAAAAGTTTGGAGACTACAGGCGGTTATAGGGGTGTCACCACAACTTATAGCGTATTCATCAAGAGCTGCAGCCGCGCCAGCCAGAGATTCGCCGACGTTGGACATGAATTCTCCAAAAGTCATCATGATGACGTTTGGGTTTTGAGCCGAGAGCGAAATTGTTCAGTCGATGGGTTTGGTGAAAGAAAGAGGGAGATCATAATTGGGACTGAAAGTGAATGCGGAAGGTCGGCTAAGCGAGACTATCTTCGCCCCCCTAATAGTTTCCAAGGCCGTGTGTAGTAAAAAAAAAATTGACAACAGGACTTAGGTGTAAGACCTCCTGACAGAATATCCAAGCTATATTCAAGGAGCTTGTGGGTCCTAATGCCCAGTTGCCTAGATTGCAGGAAGGCCCCATGCTATTATGGCCGGGCGGAAGGCGACTGCAAAATCAATGTCTTGCTCCACTAAAGAAGCGATATTTGTTATATAAAGGTGAATCTGTGCAGTCAATTCAATATCATTTATCGTTTATATTCGGAGGAAGTTCCCTCTTGGTTCCCTTGACGATCGACACCAGTTCGATAAAATTATTACATTGCTACTTCTCTTAGTCCCAAAACTGAGCACTGCAAGCTTGTGATCTATGTAGCTACCACACCAGTAATACGCTTGAACTCCCCCTATACGTTCTCCCACACCTTTTCTGCCATTCCTTCCGCCCTAAGCTTAGCCAATATCTCCTCCACCTTTGGATCTGCACTTTCGCACTTTTCATCAATAGAATAAACGCCGCTTCCAGGCTTTCCATCTGTTCCTCTTGCAACAGTAACTCCACCCACCAAAGGCACCCCAGAAGCATCATCATTTGTCTTAGTCGGGTACATGGAGCTCATTGCGAGAAATAAGTGACGCTCGCCAGATTCTACAGGATATACACGAAGGGACCTATGACTTTGAAAACCCACCTCGAGAAATATTTGACCTCACAGGGCCAGGAAAAACATGAATAAAAGAAACTTCTGGTGCTTTGTTGTTGGCGAGTGCTTCGAGGGAAAAAGTAATAATTAAGGCTCCATGACCTCGCTGTTGAAGTATAGGAACTCCACGGGCTTGAAAGTCTGATGTGTTGACTGGTCCTTCTTTTGCGGCTGCTAAGACGTTGACAACTCGACGGAGACCTGTGGCTTTTTTTTTTTTGGAGAAGTGGTAGCAGATTGATGGCGAAGCGATTGCGGGAGTGGAATATTAGTGATGCGGCGAAATGGAGGCCTTCTGAAGTCTCTCTCTACACGTCATTGTAAGCCTCAGCTCATCCTTCGAACTATATATTCACACGCTATAGAAAGGTTTGACAACTCCGGCGTACCTATGCCGGAAATCAAAGTTCCTGTACTAAGAAATAAAATATTGATCGCCTTCTCCTTGCTCTTAATATCACGACATACATCATCCACATCACATATCAGACTCGTGTCCGCTTAAATGAATATATATTCTCCTTCCGAGTTCAGCTTCTTGCATTCAGCTTGGATGCAATCTCCGGCTTCTTGTGACCGGCCGACAAAGTACGCTCGAGGTTCACATGCATGTTTTGCAAATTGCTTGAGAGATGTCTCGCCAATACTATTAGTTGCACCGACAAAGAGAGCTACGAGACCCGGAGGAAGAACGGTCGCAATTTGAGCATTCGAGGCTTGGACTGGGCGAGGGAGGCCATTGCATTATTTTGATGAGTGTTAATCAAGATACTGTAGTGCTGTGGAGTTGTTAAGCGATGGTAGCTTGGATATAAAAGTGAAGATGTCGTGCTGAGCAGAGTCCTGTGAGGGGAACAGCTGATGGACTTGCTCATATTTATTTCTTATGTCATCCCGATGGAACAACATGTCTTTAAGCGACTGATTAAGTTAAAACTAACAATGTTGAGGCTTGAGCAGAAGAATTCCAATCATACGAATCAAGGTTAGCGCAAGACATCATGGCGCACATTCTCGCATTCGCGTAATTAAGGGAGACGACTCAAGCTTAGTGAGTGTTAGGTATTGAAGCACCGATTTTCTGGCTATTGCGGATTCGCATTCGTTTTTCTCTTTCACTAAGGAACCAAGAGCTATATTTAATAGCAAGAAAGCAAGATCGACTGCAATGACTTCATCATCTAGTACTGTACCACTGTAAGATGCTGGACTGGGCCATCAAGTCGATCCAATAGATGTGATTTGGTGCTCTCACATTCGGGTGTCGGAAAAGTCAATGCGTCGTTAACTTAGATGTCATCCACTGTTAACTCTGCTTTCACCTAGGCTAACTAGGTAGTTTACTTTATTCACTTATCAAATTCGATTCACTAGAACAAGTGCTTAATTCTGGAAGTCACATTTTTATCGCGTGTAAGGCCACGATCTGAGAAGAACTTCCAATTTTCCTTCTATTTTCATTCAGATCTACACTGAATACGTATTCCCTGCTTTCAACCACTTCTGTTCCTAAGTGTCTATACTTCATCTTCTGTCATGTCACTTCTGAGACTTGCAGTTTCCATCCGTGCTCCAATGCTCAGCAACGTTCTCATTGCTAGACTGGGCGTGGGTACCTTCATCATATCGAGGTGCATAGCTATAAACGGCGTTATATGGACCCTCTCGAAGAGTTTCGCTCTCCCAGCGTTGCATTGGAGTTATTGGAGTCATGCCCTGACCATTGGCATCCTGATGTGTGCCCGTCCCTTGCGAAGAAGAGGTGTTCGCATCGCCGTCAGAAGTCGGTCGATTGCTAGAGGCCGTTGGCCATTGAGGCCAAGTACGTTGAATGGGTAGAGACTGATTTTGGCCTTTGGCTGATCCGGTTGCTTGGGCATGCTTTTTGGAAGTTAGTACGTCTTCCATGATTTTATGTGCATCATAAAGTACTCTGGAAAGGAAGAAGTATCTGAGACAACCACTCACACTATTGATTCCGCGGTTCGATGGACCCTTCACGGATCGAGTGGATTCAGAGTTCTTTGGCATTTTGGAGACTGCTTGAGAAGCTGGATACGAAAGGGAAATATGTGATTTCAACGAGATGCTTCTTTGGTAGAAGTTCGGCTAGACTGGTTGGCGAAAGCTGGCGTTGTCTTTAAAGACAAATTTTAAGTGGGCAAAGGTGAAGCATATATAACCTGCATCTCATCTTTTCTGTCATTGAAAAGAGCAATGGCTCACCTTTCCAATTCCTCGGGTGATCTGATGGTCGACGCATGGAACTTTTTGGAGATTCACTTAGAAGTGGAACAAGGTACCAAGAGTTATCAATTCTGCTGGGCGGGGATTGAATTAGCAGCCAGCGAAATTGCAGTATTGGCCTGCGAGGAACTTTTTGTCGCCTCGGTTTCTTATTTTGGATTTGGTTCATGACATCGCTTTAGAAAATAAGATGTAGGGAACTTTTTATCACTCATGAGGCTTCTGCTTTATCTCGATTTCCCGGGGTTGCTTCCGAAATATTAATGCGGGGGACTTTTCTGCCCATAGTATTTCTACCTGCGCCGCTTTTCGCCGGCCCAGCCTGACGGTGCCTGCATCATTAGTGGTGACAGAGATCAGTAGCCTGGTATTATTTCTGCCTGATGTAGGGAACCTTTGAAAGATGCTGATGTAGCTCATCTCCAGCTGGTCTAGTGATACTAGCCTATTGATCGCTTGGGAGAACCGTGTACCTGGCCTATTACCCGCTGGCTAATGCACGGCACTTTTGACTTTTATCCTGATACGTTGGTGTCATCAGCGCCAAGGAAACAGTTGGTGGCTTACTCTGCATGGAACTTTTGTTCACATCCACTCATTAAGCGAAGGTGAGACATAAGACATATCAGTCTGCCTTGACAGGATGCATGTTAGGTAGGCCAAAATTTTCAACTTTTAAACATCATACAAACCCCAAGGTCCATCTCCCTCTGAACACCTCAACTTAGAAAACTTACCTTTTGAAGTTACAATTTAGTCCAACTCTGAACCAGAACCACGGCTTTCCAGAACCTGGGAGAGTCAACAATGGCGTATGCCTCATCCTCGCCCCTCCAGCCTTATGTGCCTGTAAACCATCCACAACAAAACCTCGTCGAGAGATCACTGGAACCTGTCAGTCGTGGAATGGTTACCAAGGAGCAGTGGGAAGACCTGAAGCCCGTCATTTTGCAGATGTATATCCATGAACATAAACCTTTCAAGCAGGTCGTGAAGATTCTTCGCGATGAATATACATTCTTCCCGACGTAAGTTATCTACTTGTGTGCTTCGGGAACCTGGAAATCTGGGTATCTGGGAATATGCTCATAGTTGTTAGGGAAAACCAATTTAAAAAGAAGATAAACCAGTGGGGGTTCAGGAAAAACTTCAAGGGACACGAATTACTCGCGGCCATTGAGAGTATAAATGGTCAAGAACATGATCAACTGGAAGTGAAAGTGGGAGGCTTTCAAGTTCCAGACAGAAGGATAAAGCGTGTGCAGCAGAAGCAAGCGAAACTGAGGGCTGATTCTCAGCATCTTCTCTCCAAAGGTCTATACTTCAAGTCCATCCTTATCAGGAGCCAAAAAGTAACTAACAGTTTTCCAGACTATGAAGAAATGGACATAGATCAAGCCGGCGACAACATAACTAATCTTTCGCTACCTTCGGTGGCCGTTCAAGACGTTCAAGATGTAGCAGCAGCTTTTCTGGATCAAGGTAACATCGTGTGATCCCTTTGTATACAGCTAAACTAATTTTCGATTTATTAGATGCAGAAATGGAGATGGATGATGTTATAAAACTTTCATCATCACCCGTCGACGAAACAGACGGGATAAACGAATTACTGCCTTTTGAACCCCTTGACATGGCAACTCTCCGTGATAGGTTGTCCTCTTTTGGGTTCGACGCTGATCCAGAGATACTACAAAACCCAATATATGTGAACGTTCGGATACCTGACAGAGAATATCTAACGAGAGATGACCTGGAAAATATTACCGCTTCTATCAGCACGCTTTCGGATAGTCGCCAAGCGACCGATTCCTCCGAATCAACAGAAATGGCCGTCCAGTCTGGCAGTCGAAAATCACCGCTCATTGAACCGCTTGATTGGTCATTTATCAAGATTGCTCTTGGCATGGGCACGATCAACACACTTTCCCCATTTCCAAATCCTACGCCAACAAGAATGAATCGAAGTTCGTCATCCGGCATTCGAACCACTAGATGGGAGCAGACCGGATTTAAAGTGGCGGAACACAAAATAAAACTATGCAAACTGGTTGATTTCTTTGGTGCTGAGAATCCTGGTGCTCTGGGGGCCATTACTGAACTGGCTTACTGGTATGCCAGACGCTATGACTACAAATCCGCCGAGTATCTGTATACGAAAGCTGCTCATGCCTATGAGAAAACGTTTGGCCTTACCGACGCAAATACCTTACGGTATTATACCCTAGCTGCGGAATGCTTATATCGTCAGGGAAAGTACTTGAATGCTGAACACATGCATAATGTCACGAATTCTAC
This sequence comes from Pezicula radicicola, assembly GCA_003008705.1. Taxonomy (NCBI): domain Eukaryota; kingdom Fungi; phylum Ascomycota; class Leotiomycetes; order Helotiales; family Dermateaceae; genus Pezicula; species Pezicula radicicola. The sequence continues at coordinate 1,450,905 of PDUO01000005.1, read as the reverse complement.
TATAATTTCCCACTTCGGACGCACTAGTATGCTAGGCATAGCGTCTACAAATCTCCTAGCCAATATTCTGAAGGGAAGAAAAAGGAAATCTGAGGCAGGAGAGCTTTTACGACAAAACGTGCAAATACTATTGAACACATATGGTCCACGGCACAAGAAAACACTGTTAGTGATGGGATATTTGAACAGATATTACTATAGCTCTACACTAGGTCTTGAACGTGAGCAATTATCGTACACCATACTCCAAATTCAGAACGTTACTCTCAATATCACCGAAGAAGTACGATTTTGGGAGTTAAGAAATCTGGCAAAATCACAATATGACCAAAGAAATTATAAGAAAAGCTTTTCCACTTATAAACAGGCTGCAGCACAACAGGAAATTCTCTTGGGGGCTGAGCATCCTGATACCTTGACTACACGACGCTGGATTGGCAACTGTTTACAGAAGTTGCGAAGATTTGCGGAGGGTGAAGAACTCTTACAAGATGTTCTAAAGAAGGAACTCAGGATACTGGGGAGAGAATATCGAGGTCTTTATGACACAAATCGTGACCTGGGAAAGGCTTTAGTGAATATGTGTTGTTATGGGAAAGCTATACCTTATCTTGACATAACCCTTCATATGGGCCTCGGATTCTACCCCCCTGATACAGATACGGTCCTGCGGCATGTTAAAAGACTTGGGTTTTGCTACGACAAGGAAGGGCGTCACGAGGAAGCTATGGAATTATATTATCAGCATATCCAAAGACTTCGCACAGTTGTTGGTGATAGTCAACGACAGATTTCAAAACTCCATGCTTCGATATTGGAGTGTATCGACAAGCTAGGGAGTCGCTATGACAAGTCTAAGAAATACAAAGAATCACTGGCATTATATCACGAGCACTTGGAAAGGCTTTTACCAGACACGGGAAATGACCATAAGGTAATTGCAAAGCTCAGCAAGTGGATCTCGAGGAACATTAAACACCTAGGAAGATGTTACGAAAAAGACAGCCACTATCAGCTTTCTCTGGAACTATATAACGAGCACCTGGAAAAACTGCTTCCAAAGCTTGGTGAGGAACACGAATTGATTTGGGACCTATATCGCTGGATACAAAACCTGGAAACAGAATGTCGAGAACTGGGAGCCATGGATACAGTGATGGTAGATGGTTCATGAACACAATCTGCACTTTAAGTAGAAAACCCATGACTCGCTCGGCACATACGCAGCAGGGCTTCTGAGTATGAACTCAATCATCATTGCGGATACATCGACCTTCCCACACAAAATCAAATCACAAGTCAACAAGTCGGCACTAGCTTCTTCCCCTTTCGATGCTCAAGCTCAATCACAAGTTCAAATACACGGCACCCGAAAGAAAAGATCAGCGTTTGTCCAAAAGACTCTACAGCAAAATTATCATCGCTATTTTTGTCTTGTTGCTAAGATGCAAACTTTCGGTCGTTTCTTTCCTCCCTTTTCTTCCAGCACTGGATCACAAACTCTAACCGAAGTCAAATTCCAAGATACTCTTTACTGCATACTCCACAAGGTAAGCCTCCTCACCCTCACAACGAACTTCTCATTTCCTAACAAAATAACTAACTTCTCAAAAATAAAGACACCTATTTTTTTTTCCACATGCCTATGCGCTATCAATGCCCTAAAAATCATCTATTAGCAAGGCGGCCAACCTCTCTTTCCCGAACAAATACATACAGCTAAAGGTTTTCCTTTTACTGGGCAGTAAAATCGTGTCTTGGGATTTGGAATCATCTATCGCATCACGTCATTTAGCAATGTTTAGTACTTTGACTGAGAATTGTTTTTGTTACTTGGGACTGTAGTTAGTGGTTTATAGACGGAATGTTTTGATGTTGTTTATTAGATATTGTTGTTGCTGCACAATGTTAGGTTTGATATGCTGTCACTCACTTAGAACTTAAATTTTGACAATACAAAGGGTAGTTACAAGATCACATTTAGCAAACTAAGTTTATGTTATAATCTAATTGGCAATTGGAAGAATTAATTATATACATTGAAGTGGTATACTACTATACTAGGAAAGTCCCAAGCAACAAAACTACATATTCAAGACGAAAGGAAAGAGAGTCATTGACGACAGCACATCAGCAACCACCATACACAAGAGCCCAAGCATCTTCAACAGCAGCAGACTTCTCAAGCACAATCAAGGCAACGAAGACCAAAGCGCCACCATCTTCGGATAATTAGGAGTTCCAAGACCCGTAACAGGATCCCAACCAGCAACAGCTTCAAACCCACTAGTACCACATCCCTGATTCCCACCACTAGTAATATCATTAAGAATCTCCGGATGCTCATAAATAACCGGATTAATAAATCCAATAGGAGATTTCCCTAATTCTAATCTCGCAGCGTTTACTAAAGTCAAGACACTACCGAATGTGGGACTAGAAGCACTGGTTCCATAGACGTAATAGAATTCTCCATTGGCAGCGACTATGTAGTTGGCTCCGTTAGCGGATACATCTGGGAATCCACGGGTTTCTTGTGAGTTGTTGTAGCGGTCTGAACCGTAGGGTGGAAGGTTGTCGGCGAAGTATGCTTTTACGGCTTCTTCTTGGTAGGAGGGGAGGGGGAAGACGTTGGAGAATCCACCGCCTGAGTAGATGATTGATTCGGCGGCTTCTTCTGGTTGTGTTACTGTTGCTCCTACTTTGATTTGCGTTGCTCCGACTGAGGTGATGTACGGGCAAGTTCCTGGAAACGAAGGGTTGAATATTCCGTAGGTACCTGGAGATTTTGTTAGTTTTGAAATGAGTTTTTCAAGTGTATGGGGAAGTACCGTTGTTATAGTCGCCTGTGTCTGGGTCAATGCACTGGCCTACGTTTCCTGCGACACCGTAATCGCCCGAGGAGAATAGGAAGGTTATGCCTTGAAGACCAAGCTTCATGTATTCGTAGCACTGACGCATCTCATAAAATGGTGTGAGATCAGCTTCGTTGTAAGCATACGATGTTGAAATGACTTTTGTGGCAGCAAAACCTCCGCATGTTTCAGGACCCTTGTAAACTCCATAGCCGGTTCCGTATGGATCAGGGTAGATACCATCTTGAGTTGAGTCGTCACCTCCGTCGTATGTGCAGTAGCTACCGTCGAGTCCATCGAGGAAGTTGTTGAATGAGGCACCTTCAAGGAGATCACCTGTTTGGTAAAGTGTGACATTCTGGGGGTAGACAAGAGACATGGCATATTCGAGATCGAGATCCTGTGATCTTAGTGTTAGCTTTGCTGCAGTTAAAAGGGAGTCTAAATACTCACAGATTCACCATTATAGCCGAAGGACTCGACTTCAGTTTGTAGGATACCTCCATCAATCGAATCAAAGATTGGCCTTCCGCTAACAAGAGCAGGCAAGTAGTTGGTAAAGAAAAGATCCAAGTCACCAGGAAGGTATGCTTGTGGCGAGTACTCGACAACGCCATAGGAGTCTAAAATATGTTAGATTTGATTCGAAAAGCTTTCCTGAGTAGACAGAGTACATACTCCCGGCAACAGCGGGGACGTCAGCTGGGAATTCATACAAAGCTCGCAGGCAGTCTGGTACAATGGATTCATCGCAGTTTTCAAGTTCAGTAACGATTGAGTCGAGAAGGCCACCTTGTTTAGGAAGAGAACCATCGCTTGGTGAGCCAAGGGTTTTCCCAATTCCAGGAGAAACGTTATGTCCCACGGTGGAGGTTTGCCTCCGGGCAATGTCCACTTGCCGTTCTTTCATGGATCGTTTCTCATTCCTCTTCACAACCTTCGCATCAAAATGAACTGTTGGTGTGATGAAGTCGATATGTTCACGAATGTCTTCCGGGATATGGTATTCTTCGCAAGCAACGTGAGTTTGGCCACTCTCGCCATGAGTGTATTCGAAGTACTGGGCCTTGAGGAGGGTTTCTGCCTCCGAGACAGACACATTGGCGTGGAGCCAGTTCAGTCCCTGGGATTGCTTTACTCGTTCCTTGGCAATTCCAGAATCTGCAAGCCAGTCCAATACAGCTATAATTGCATCTTCGCTTGGTGCAAAAGTTTCGGCAACCTGCTTTGCAGACCAGTGCTTGCCAAAATTAGGCGATTCAGGGTGGGAAACGTCCATTAAGAACTCGTCAGCCCTGTCGAGATTGCTCTGGCTAAGACCAATTCGCATTGGGAGGACAGAATCGCCATGGAGGTTAGAACTCTTTCTCCAGAGAGCTGGAAGGCGGTTTCGACGTTCGTGAAGAACATGACGCTTGGAATTAGGTGCAGGAGCAGCAATTGTTCCAGCAACGAGACCGCAGACAGCTACAATGGAGAAATGCATAATGTCCACTGGCAATTGGAGCTCATTACCTGATTGAAATCATGTTCCACTCCTCTCTTTATACAACAACACAACAGAGCTAGAGCTCCTTATCAGTTACCTTCCCCACTTGGAATGTGATAGCATAGCGCAAGTCCGCTCGCCTTGCATGATGGCAGTGCGAAATGACAAGGCTACTAATCCTCTGCTCACTCATGTCTTGCACGAGGCTATGGTATATAACAGGGAAGTGGTGCGTGGGGTTCGCCAGTACAACACGGATTCTCTCGCATACTGCATTGAATCTAGTTAGTCTAGATATCGTGATTGCAGGAATATTGAGACTACTCGAATTGTGTTGGCTGCAGCTATGATCGCGCATTTTAATGAATCATAGTAAGAGAGGAAAGAGAAACCAAAAAAGAGGTGGATATCTAGGAACCTGCCGTATGCAGCGTAGTCATCCGATGCGCAGATCTCTGATAGCGGAGGTGCCTGGTGGCAGCAGCAACCATATCTACTTTAAGCGCTGGATATCTTGATATTGACATTCATCCCCGTTAATAGCTGGGATATTACAGAGCCCCTTACGGATAGTCCAATAAGTGTCGGCAATCCAGAGGAGCTCTTGCGGCTAGAACCGCTAGGTGGCATCGGCCAGGACGGGGCTCAGCATAGAGCAATTGCACAATTGGACGAAGTTATTCGTATGGATTGCATTTAGCTACTGTACAGGCAGGTCGTTATTTTAAACGTTGGAACAAAGTTACGAAGATAAGAAGAGAATCTCGATGCCAAGGGAAAGATGAATTGCCGTGAGGAGAGAAATCACGCGGGCTTGGCGGGTGGATTGAGAAGCACGAGTCGCAGGATGGTCAACTGAGCGATAAGCATGTTGTGGCTTTCGTGATGCGTGAACACCGCTCTCTCAATATTTCATCTCGGGAAATTAGAAGCCGGGACTGATTAGGAATAAGGACCCTTTGGCCGGCTATACACACAACCCCCTCCTACAGACATACTCTTCATGTCATCCCATCTTCAACCAAAATCTTCAGACTCCAGCTCCACAACCATTTTCCAGGCTGCTCGCTTAATTTCACTCCTGTTATCTACTGCACGGCCTCCACGATGTGATCGTCTTAAAGCTCCGGCAGTTATTACGAGGGCTTGAACGTTTTGAGACCTCGAAAAATATCTTGCGATGGAAAGTTGGTCAGCAGGCAAACAGCGTGTGGGGTCGAAACATACTGCACCATATCAACTGCAAAGTTGCGGGTTTGGCCGTTGTAATGCGCGCATTTCTGGCAACATGGCATACGGAAGCTACTGTAGCCAAGAGGCTCTAGCGTCAAGAGGAGCCCCGTCGTCTTCAAACAATTGCTTGAGATAGTCGCCAGAGCCGGCAATTCCATTTTCAGCCCAGTTTGCTTGTCGTACAGATATCTGAGCGAGCTCATAATCAGCAGCTCGTTCTCTTTCTCCATTTTCCACCGTCTTGTCGGATCTCGATCCCCAGTTCTGAATCAACGGATCATACTTTCCCGAACTGGCGATGAAAAGGCGGATAGCAATGTGAAGATATCTACCCTTTTGTCTTGGTTCCAGTCCAAGTTCGGCCTCAAGCATCATTAGAGATTTTCGGACGTATGTTTGTATGCAGAAACTGTAAAACGTTGAAAGCCACCACGGTTTATGGTCGCGCAGATTTTCTTTCTTGAAAAAGACGCTTGAAAGCTCTGCAAGGTAGGTCTGACAAGCTGCTTCGAGTATCTGGATGCTGTCGAGATTACATAGCTTTGCGCTGCAAAATGTGTGGGTGAGTGGGTCTGTGCTCCCAAATGTCTTGCTATGCATTGCTTCAAGGCAGAGACGTAGACAGTTGAGTGACTGTGCTATTAGATAATTCTGTATCCAGTCAGATGTCATGAAGTGTAAGTTGCGAGTATGGAGGAAGACATACACTTCCTTCTTTGCTTTGATATACTGCCGCGGCGCGCAGGAGTAGCTGGAAGCCCTTGAGCGATGCTCCATCTGGGGAACTTGCAAGAGCCTCCCAGAGGATAGCCAAAATACAATCATCCAGAGGCCTCAGCGCCTGTGAGACGGGAGCCCCCAAGGGAATATCGCTGGGGATTGGATGGCCATATTCAAGTCCTCGAATAAGAACCTCGAAGTCCGTCGGTTTACTCGAAATACCGGACGCATATGCTTTCAGATACGCTATATCGCCATCGCGTCTCTCGATGCTTTTCCTCAGACAAAAATTTGTGGTCTCCCAGGACACTTGTTTCTGGTGTTTCGCGCGCAAAAACCCAGCTTTTTCGCCTTCAAAATGTGGGCAAAGAGCTGTTGGCGGCACCTCGTCCTTAAGATCACCGCGTTTACAACCAACCCCACCACAATTGGAAGTTAAACAGCCCTTTGGGCAGGCATCACACGGAGCACCAGCACCGCACTGTCACTTGAATTTTAGTATCCTCTAACAATAAAGATTCTCTGAGGCGGTAGACTAACCGGCTTCCGCAGAAATTTACATCTCCAGCATGCTCCTACAGCTCTGACTGCATTCATAGTCGTTCGTGCAGCTATATCCAGAGGACCACGACGTCTAGAAGACTCATGGAGAGCTCCACTGCTCGGTTGAGAACCAAAGACAAACTCAAACCCAGGGTAAGATCTTTGCTGTGTGCACAAAGTTTCACCGATCACATTATTCGAAGAAGTATTACGTTTTGGAATGTTGATTCTTTTAGACGAGGAAGGGCGACTACTCCTGGTACTCTTGGACGAAGCAAAAGAGTTCGACACTGTTGGTATAGAGTAATCATATCTGGGCGCCTTTCGCTTTGGGATATCAATACTCTTGACCGAGCAAGGCATACTAGTGACTGTACCGAACGACCCAAAAGATGTCACATCTGTTGGTGTAGAACAGTCGTCTTCAGATTCCTCAGATTCTTCCTGTAACTGGGAGAAAATCGTCGGCGAAGAGAAACTTGAAAGTGCCGAAGAGCTGGATGCCAAGGAGCAGGGTCTTTCAGACCCTTCTTCTGTAGCAAATTCGTTGAACTCCAAATGAGAAATCGACCACGGGAGAAAGTCATCATCTGTTATATTGGCAATGGCAGTGTGTGTCCTAGACGGGAGTTCGGAGACCTGAGGACTTGAAGGCTTTTCATTTTGAAGAGCATCGGATTTAAAGATATCGAAATCTGGCCATAGATCCTCCGCACCATTGTCCTGACACCCAAAATTCCAGTCCAGCATTTCTGGAAGGAGTGGTGAAAGTGGGGCAGAAAGCAACGACATAGAATCTTGATTCTGGGATAGCAGCTGAGCCGTCAAGTTACTTTGTGTTGGAGTAGCACTCCCATTTTCAACAGCAGAATCAGCAACTCTAGTAATTCTCACACTGCGAGACACAACAGAATACTCGTACTCGAGTTCCAACATGTGGGCACATGATTGCAGAATCCTTTGCTGAGAATTTTCGGGGTTTTCAATGACAAGTTCCTCTTTCAATAAATCGTTCTTGAAGAGGACGACTTTAGTGTACAATCCCAGTGTCGTGGGATCGTTCATATCTGATAATTGTAAGTTTTGACTCCGGACCACCAAGGTAGATGGTAGAAGGGTTACCAAGTCCCAAAGTTCCCTGTGAGAAGTCCATGGTTGTAAACTCCAAACTCCTTGCGCATCTCGTGGATGATTGTATAGATGGGGGCCATCCGCTCGGGGATAATGGAGGTATCAAGGGCTTGAAAACTCCAGAGCATTCAGAGCCTCAAAACAAGCCTTTTCCTAAACAATAGTAAGCATGACTAACTCCGAATACTCAGCACTCAAGTCCGCACGTACACTCAAAGTCCGCTCAAAGTCCGCACCATTTACCAAGATCACAAGAAACCCTCAACATATCCATAGCAAACTCGAAGTTATATTTCGAGAAACAGGTTGCTTTCCATGTCGACATAAGATCTCAAACACTTGCCCATCGAATTTGAGGGAGTTACTGTTTTTTAAGGCTGCACGCCTTGTAGCCCTGGGGCTGAGAGGCGGTCTCCCGAATCAGTTAGTTAGGCGACGCCCGTGGCACATGCGCAGCGCTTTGCCACGGCAGACGTTCGCAGAATACACACCGAGTACGTTCATTGGATCACTGAATGATAGATCTCTCACGTTCTAGAACTTAAAAGTACTCCTTAGCTGAGTTTGAAGCTGCCTGATTTGTTCAACGATTGACAAATGAGAGGGACCAATAGACAAAGATGGTAAATATCGGTATCATTTCCATGTTCATCAATTGACATTAAATTATTTATTGTAAACGTAGCGGGATAAGTCTGATAACCGTTCCCTCAACCTGCTCCCAATTATGGCAAGCAAGTCAAAATGCTCTGTAGCTTTTCCAGAACAACTGCTTGTGCAGTTGCATCAGCATCAAGCTTATACGTATCACCAACACTGATACTAGCATAACAACCAGCGGTACCAACAACGGTCGTCTCGGTCGGTAAACGAGTACTTCCACAAGTTTCAACATCATCCGGATCGAGCAAAGGGACAGCAGTCCAGATTCTGCTGAGAACGAACTGGAAATCCGATGCGGTGGAGCATGAAGTAGTTGTTGAAGCTGGAAAGTTGACATTGAGCCAGACACCCGAAGGCAAGTATGGCGCTCCAGAATCGAGCAGAAGAGTGGTGATGGTAGTAGAAAGCTCAGCGTAGACGCTAGAGTAGGAAGGAGTGGCAACATTCCATGCTGTCTGGTCACCTGTGGTACCACTGAATGCAACAGCTGGAATACCTAGATTGATTGCTTGTACAGCGGCACCTACAGTACCAGAAAAAAGAACGGAAATCCCTTCGTTCGCTGTGTGGAAATTAGCAACTTTCTTTTTACAGGGATGTGAGATTGCAAAGCGCACATCCAACATTAGGTCCGGAGACTGCGAAGTCTGGAGCACCGCCGAAGAACTCAGGTGCGAGAGTCTGGATCCCATAGGCCATTGCCGTCGCAGGATAAGAGTTCACATAGTTTAACCGAGTATCCGAGCTATTGAAGCCTACAGCTGGACTACCTGAAGGACAACTATCAAACTCGCATGCTTCCGTAAGTACGGTGGGTGTTGCTGTCAAAGAGCCTAGCCAGCGGGCATTAGTATTCCCTTTTAATCCTTGGCTATCGAGACTCTCTTGTGGGACAAAAATGAAATGGCTTACCTGTACCCGATTGATTCTCAGCGGGCGCCGACAAGACAACAGACTCTCCAGCTGCAGTCAGGGCATTGTAGAAGATACGGATATTGATCTCAGCCCATCCATCATCATTGGAAAGAACAATGTTGGCTGCACGAGCCGTAAGTGGGAGCAACGCACAAGCAAGTGAGAAACGCATCATGAATAGTCCGTACCTTTCCGAATATAGAAGAACGGCAAAGCGACGGTCTTGAACATCATCTCGAGTTGAGACCGGAGCGAAGATCTGGGGGATTATATGCTTGATTTGATGGTAGAGCAAGGCACTGCCGGGTTGTAGATAAATCGGGAGAGTTGTCCGCCACACCCTGCCATCCCCGCTTGATTGTTAACCCCACGTGCAGAAGCGAACCCCTTTGTGGTTTAGTCAGGGACGGAGATCGAACCTGTATGCATAATATGTCAATTAATTTTTACATGCTCCAGCATGTAATTGGCAGGAGCTACGGAAAACGGTACTTTGATTCTGCAAGTAGCAGGTGCTCCTGCCAGAGTTGAGAATCTTAACACGAGGTACGTTAGATTCCTCGAATCTACGCGCGTACTTTTAGAGCATGTGTGCTTTTTTGTACTGATTATTGGACAATTATTTGACTTTTAATATGTAGTCGCTTTTAGTCTGTCTCTTCAGAGCGTTATGCTTTTTGAGTGCTTGAGCTTGGGACTGCATTTGTCAGATGGAGTACTTATGTGGTTTAGGCATTATTGGTCAATGAGAACTATCAAGAATAAACCAGATCAGAAAGTAGCTATTCTACAATAAATTTTAAAGTAACAAGTCCTATGCAATGGTATAACTTAGAATAGGTAACTTAGAACAAGTGAGTTTATGATGCTTATCATATCGAACTACTGTGACTCCAAACATTTACCAGAGGTGTATTTGTAATAAACTTTGATAACCCGGTAAACTTTATGAAGCAGTCAATAGGTTCAGGGTTTGATATTGCTAGTAAGGTGTCGGCAAAAGGAGTCAATCCAATAGTCATAAAAAAAAGTCGGAAAAGAAAGAGTCGCAAGAGAAGGAGAGGAGTTTTAAAAAGGGTTTGGAAATGTTGTCGTGATTTGAACTTAGTAACACTCAAAATCATGTGGAGGCTGTCTAGATCTATAAAACAGTTCCAAGCTTTGCGACTTCATTTTGACTCTACAGTTCAAGATATACCTTAATTGACGGCGGATAAACAGACTTTTGAGTACAATAACTCTAAGTTGTGGACAATGTGAGCACTACTATTTAACCGAGTATCTTAATTTGAAGTTTGACGTTTAAGATCTGCTTGAGAAGGTAAAATTTAGAGCTTGAACTATAAAAGTCGTGTAAGTCATGTAGTCACCGAAAGAGACTCGGAGGTTATGCTCCACTCGCTAAGGGCTGGAACTCTTGAAAGCTCAATTGCTGCTCTGTAGGTGTCATAGAAGTCAGTACTAGTTCCTAGTTTCTTGTATTTATTTCGAGCTGAAGACCTTTCTTCCCCGTTCAAAGTACTTATCTTATATGTTAGAACGTCGTGACCACACATAGTCACAGACTATACGTTCAATACACACATATCGAGTAAATGTTTTACGGCTCAGACTTGGTGGCAATAATTTGAAGTACGTATATGCGTGTCAAGTATGCATCTATAAGTATTAATAAATTGTCTTGCAGAATTTTCAACATGGATCAATCTGACCCCGAAAAAGCAAGAGGGAAGGTGCCCAAAAGATGGCCAGGTTTCGATATCTTCTTGGATCGTGTGTCGTGTTTGAAGTGGAAAATACAAGTTTTAGAAGACGATGCACAAGAACTCTCTGAGATCCATCCCAGCAAGTATTCTAAGAGGTCAAAGGCAGCAGCTTCTCTCCACACTCGGTACAAAGTCCTCGAGACAAAGATCACACGTTTCGGATTAGAAGTGGAAAGAACTCTTGCCAGGCTGGGACCTGAATGCGACGGCATTAACGCATGGCTTCTCATTCTAGTTCGAGACCTATTGCTCGACAAGCTTCTCGAGACAAGAAAGAATGCAATCACGTTAGCTATTCAAAAGCTTAGTGAAATAGCGGATGTCGTAACACGTCGTCATGCTTACGAAAACTTGATTGTCGAACTTCGGAATGTCGAGGAACATGCCCATAGGTCAAATGTCTTGGTGTTTGAGTCAAAGACAATCGACCAAATGCGTCACCCTATAAGAATACAATTTCCACCCAAATATTTGCAAGACCTTATGGACTTATACACAACAGAAGCTATTTGGGACTTGATGGATGATGCAGAAAAGAAATTGAACTCGATGTGGATATTATATTGAATGCTACGCGAAATTATTGAGGGGGAAGGGGCGGGGGGAGGAAGGAACAGGTAGACATATACATCACAAGATTCAACCTCTCGAAAGGGTTCGATGGAGAGAAGCAGCTGAGTAGTAAAGCACAATAGGGGCAGTGCAAGGATATATCTGCTCTGGGAATTTCCGTTTAGCACTAACTCTTTATGATTAAAGTGTTCAACTTGCCAGAGGGAAGTGCAATATTCTGTTTGAAAATCAAAGTTCAGCCCTTAATACATGACTGTTAGTCTCATAGGAGCATAGAAACTTAGGGTAATTTGAGTAACATGCTTAGTCTGAGTCCGGTATTTGATTTAAAACTTGTATTCCAGGATTATCATATCCGGGTCCTCCAACATATTGTACTTCTTAGGTTTTTGAGGCTGCTCAAGATACCAAACCTGCAAATCTCGCAATTCCTCCTCTGGTTTATCGCTTCCCCTCCGAAACACTGCAGCTTTCAGCTCCCCCCTCTTGAATCCAGCCTTTTCAACTAGTTTCGTGCTAGGTTGGTTATCGGGTTCAATTGTAGCAAAAAGAACATCTTCTCCTTTCTCCCCTTGAATAGCGATTAGAGTCTGTTCTAATCCAATAATTTTTAAGCGGACTGGTGGGTATATACTCTTGACAGCCCAATGAAGATCAAGGAACAATTTCAATGCTTCAGATGCGTACCCCTTCCCCCAGTAATCCGGATGCAAGGCATAAGCTAAGTCATACCCCCTCCCTGGTATGTCGCGTGGAAGTTCAATCATACCAATTACAGGTATTTTTTCGTTCTCGCTGGACGAAGAAGGACGAAGTAGAATGGCATAGCTTCGACGCCAAGGAAATTCGGGCGTAGGGATCCTCCCCATCATCCTTTCCTTTGTCACTTCATTTGTCGTTGGAAAGGCTCTTGATCTGTTGGAAAGTCACCAGTTTAGTGTATCTCGCGTAATGCTGCATTATTTGACTCAATGCTAAAGCAAAGCCGAAAGCAGAGCTGTAAACAAGAATAAGATAGGTTTCGACTTGAGACTTACGAGTATTTGGTAGCCAGTTCGTTGGTGGCTATGTTATGAAAATCCTCGAGGTATTCATCTACATCTGCTTCCGTTTCGAGAACTCGAAGCCAGAGCCGCTCTGACTGTGCTGTATAATCGAACATATTGACCTATTACCGATTAATGGTGGTAAACTCTGTTCGGGCTATAGCGGAGGTTATATGCTTCGATATGTCTCTCGACTATGTGCCTCGGTTATGAGGAGAGGGGTAAAAGGACTTTCTGACATCACCTGATATAGACTCAATCGTACGTGTTTTGGCTGCTTGAATTAAACAAGTTGATCTTCATTGAATTCAAAATGAGATCAATAAAGAAAAAGTTAACTCTTCATCATGGCCACGTGGTAAATATAGGGGCTAGAACTCGCTTAGCAGTTGTACGACATAAAATCGGTAAAGTATGTTGTTTATATCAAATGCCTCTTTTACACTTCTTCCGTGCCTGTTATCAATGGTGCAGCTTTGACGCGCAGCTATTAGACTAGCTGCTTACTCAATCCGGGATACTTCAGTAAGCACTAAAAGCTAGTACTTTTGCACGTTAAATAAAATATTTATGGCAAGTCTCCACCTGAAAACATCCCTACGGTCATCTCCACTCTTGGTGCAACTTTCCGCCTATGAACCATGGTCAGTGAACTGCAATGGAGATGCAAGAGCGAATGGAGACACTAGGGCAGCCTATTAAACGAGGGAAAGAGAGGAGAAAAGGTCTCCTGAAGAGTAGAAGGGGCTGCATCACGTGCAAGTGAGCTCATACTGCCTAGGCGGAGGACAGAAATATAAAGCTAAACTCGTTATCACTAGGGCCCGCCGTGCCAAATGCAACGAAAGAGAGCCAGAGTGTTTAAGATGCGAGAAGTTTGGACGAAAGTGCGAAGGCTATCTCAAGTAAGTGAGACAAGAAAACAGAGCGCAGCCAATATCAACTCGAAAACTAGCACCTAAGCTCCAAACCCATGGAAAATCTACTGTCATGGCTGTACCGAAGATCACTTCGTCTTTAGTCCAGATCAAAGTGCAGAAATCTGGACACACCAATCTACAAACACGGCATTCAACTGCCAAAACACCCACCTTGATCCAGCATCCATCAAGCAAAATGTTTGATAACGACTAGTAGTACAAAACACTTCAAGTTCTTTTATGAACAGTCCTCATATCAACTTAGCGGATTCTTTGACTCTATATTCTGGCACCGTTTAGTGCTACAAGCTTCAGAGCGAGAACCCTCAATCCGCCATGCTGTTATAGCTATTGGTGCTCTTACTCCAATATCATGTGATGGAGTATACTCGTCGCAAGTAAAAATTGAGAAGCCGGCCATAACAGGATTGAGCACCGAGACCCAGCTTTTACAACGACAGCGACAGGAAAGGCATCAGTATGCGCTTCAAGAATACAGCAAAGCTATTGCCATGATGCGAAAAGCACTGCGCGATGGTAATCATGACATCAGGACGATGCTTATAGCCTGCCTTATCTTTACATGTCTTGAGACGATGCATAGCAATAATTAATCGGCGCTTGCACAAACATACAGTGGGCTTAAAATGGTCGATAATTGGTATGCTGCAAACAAAAACGGAAGCAGACACTGCATGCTCTTTTGGTATCAGATCACCAAGGCCAAATGTTGTGGAAGATATACCTTTACGAATGATAAGTCTCATAAATGTACAAGTGATGATTAGGTTAATAACCATAGCGGGGTTACTATAGCTGTTATTAATCATATCATTGCCTTCTACTAAGCACAAAACAGTCATTTTTTTGATTCTATAACATGTTTACGAAGCTTTAAATAGACCTCCACCAATGAACCAAGTGTTATACTCAGAAAATGTGAATAAACATAAGGCCAACCTTATATATTACTCAACAATAGACTACGATAAGCCGTTAGCCTAACTCGAGTGAGTAAAACTTTAAGGTATTGTATGATTCACTACCTTAGGGTTTCATGGTAGTATAAAAAGCCCCTCTGTTCTAAGTTTCCTCCTTCTTCCTTCCTCCTTTAACCAACACAACCAAAAGCACATAACCTAAAACACACAGCCAAACAGATACATCCAAGAAACAAAGAAAGCATGGACAATACCACTAAGATGGAAGTTCTTCCTTACACCACCCAAGACTTCAACAAACACATTCCGGAGTTCGAGGATGCCTTTGTTCGTTTCCACAACATTGACGGCGCGGCCCTTGTCGAGAATGATATCCGAAATTTGTTCCTAGACAACAAGATGGACAAGACCTTTGGACTAATTGTCACTCATCGACACTTTGGCCTCGAGCCAGATGAGCGCCTCGTTGCCTATGGAAACACTTCTACGCCCTGGAGTGGAGACCTCAACAATGATGCAACCATCAAACCAACTACCTGGCGCTTGGCATCCAATGGCAAGGTCCAGCCCTACGAGTTCGAGTACAGCATCAAGGAGGACAAGAAGCTGCTCGACCCAGAGAATAAGGAACAGGCCCAGTTTCTAGAGAAGCTTGTTGTCCTTTTGAAGGAAAATGATGCTGAGGGCTTGTTTGGACTCTGCAAGTGCCCAGACGATGATTTTAAGGGCGGCCTTGAGATCACGGAGGGCAAAGCTAATATTGGCTTCAAGAACGGTGATGTAAGTTCCTTTTCTGTCAACGTTGATCACTACTAACCGACATAATAGCATAAGTTTCACGATCTTCCTCAGGCCGAGGTTGCAGCATGGTTTTTCTCTCCGGTTCCTCACAGAACTCGAAATCTTCTCTCCTCCGGAGCCTCACGAGACTCGAAGAAGTAGCTGTTCTAGACCTCCTTCTTGTGCATAACACGGATATTATGGGGGTTAGGTTACATCAATAAAAACATTCTCCTTTAAAATATTAGCTATTTGTTTTTCAACATTTAGCGCCGCTGGTTAAGGAGATGTCGGCACCCATTGCACTTTCGGTTGATATATTTAATGTAAGGAAATCGAGGCTAAATTAGATGTAGTAGGGACTTAATATCTGCGAATTAGGGTTTCCCTACAACTAAATGCTACTCTGACAGATCAAATCGGTACTTATGCTTGCTGACGGGCATCAGCCTTCTAGTTGCAAGTCAGTCTCAGAATATTAAGCTCATGACGCTTATAAATATCGAGTTCAGCGAAGGGAAATGCAGCTGATCAGGCTCGTTTATTTGAAAAACAAGGATTAACTTTCTCACGACGGCATCAGGGCAACGATATATCACCAGTAATACTCTCCCATCAGTATCTTCTACCGCTGAAAACATGGCTCCGGAACACTTCAGATCAAATATCATATGCAAACCTATAGGAAATATCCATTTTACCATTCTAAGCTCTAGTTGGTAATAGTGTAGATTCCTCATTACTTCCAGGTTGTCAAGATAGAAAAGGTCACTCGCTTAAAACAGCCGAATAGAATAGGGGAAATTAAATCCCTTTTTCTACTAAGCGAGAATCATACTTTCGCGTAACCGGGACAGCGGTAATTGCAGTGCCATGCGGCCTTTTCTAAAAGTCTTAACTTGTTCACAATGGCTTCCTTCAGAACTTGGCTGCTTGGCCGTCCATATAGGAATGCCACTAAGAAGGAAACGAGTATATTTGTTTCCACTGCCCAGCTTTTCACCCAAGACTTTATGACACTTGTACTATACTTTCCTTTTTAGCTAGGATACTTATTGCAACTCATTTTCTCACTTCGTTGAAAATGTCTTGATCACAGTTACTTTGTACATCGTACAGGAACCAATCACATTCTTTTTTGCCTCTAAATATTCTGCAATGCGCGCTTTTTACAATCTTTTAGTTTCAGGCGCCTTGTATGCCACTACTTCCAGCGCTGTCAATCTCTACATAGCAGGAACGGATGGGAATCTCACAACTCTCTCCCTAACACAATCAAACTCTACATATGAGCTAAAGGCTACTTCAATCACCAAAGACTGCGGACCAAATGCCTCATGGCTTAACCTAGACAGTTCAAATCGCGTCCTCTATTGTCTCGACAGAGGCGCAAGCAGTGCGGTCAATGGTTCCATGAATTCCTTCACTATTGGTGATGCAGGAGAAATGTCTCTCATAGATCGGGTTCCAATTCCTGCTTCTGGTGTCTCTGCTGAGATTTTTGGGACGGAAGGGAATCGTGGTATTGTTAGTGCTTCGTAGTAAGTCACGATGAAAAAGAGCTTGAGATTAGGTGCTAATCTTAGGAATAGTAATCTGAGTGCTATTGCGGTAATGGGAATTGATGATGGTGGAACTATCGGCCAATTAACCCAATCGCTGCAAAACATCTCCCCAACTCTTACCAAGCTCGGTCCTGTGACGTCGCGACAAGATCGATCATATCTACACCAAGTACTCCTAGATCCGGAGGAGAAACACATTGTAATGAGTGACCTCGGTGGCGATATGTTCCGCGTCTTCAACTGGGATGCCGAGAACTTAGCACCACTCACAGAACTTACTGCACTCGAGACGGAGAGCGGAGTTGGGCCACGACATGGCGTCTTCTGGAAGTCATCTGCTGAATCCACAGAGAATTTCTTATTCTTTGTAGGAGAGCTGGACCAGAAAGTTCATTCATACAAAGTTAATGTTACGGACGATGGAATCACTTGGACGAAATTCTTCGAGATTCCTGCTTTGGGAGTGGATAATGAGAAACCTGCTACAACGGCTCCTACTTCTGAGATTGCTATTACTGTAGGTCCAAAATACCTTATACTCTAAGGGAAGAATGATACTAATAGTACACAAGCCTGACAACAAATTCCTCATTGTATCAAACCGAGATATCTCCTTCCGAGACTCCACTCAATACAAATCCGGACCCTCCGACACAATGTCAACATTCGCAATTAACGATGATGGGACTCTAAGTCTAGTTCAACTTGCTCCGTCAGGTGGTTACTCTCCTCGGCAGTTCTCGATTAACAAAGCGGGTGATCTTATTGCTGTTGGTCATCAGAGTAACAAGACTGTTGTTATTTGGGAGAGGGATCTTGTGTCTGGTAAGATTGTTACGGAAGCTGAGGGCGGACCTGCTGCTGTTATAACGCTTACTGGGGCTGTGGTTTGTGCACTTTGGGATGAGTGAGAAAAAAAAAGGAGGATGGAGAATATTTCATGTAGATATATAAGTCAGAGAGCAAAGACATCTTGTGTAAATAAGTCACGTAACCTTCAACCCTTCCAAGTAGCATAGTATGCTGAGCCGGTTTCAATAAATGAAATCTACTATCTTCTATGAATTACCGGTTGGTTTCAGCATCATTGTCATCACGACTTCAAGCATGCTTTATAGATTGTTAATTACAGTAGTATTGCGCATAAATCCTCCATGAGACGAGAATAGCTCAATGCTGATATTTCTCAATAGTCCCTCGTAACTAGCGGGCCGGCAGTATCAACCGGATAAAAGCTACTCGCATCACTGATGTTCCCACCAGCAGACACATTATAATAGGCTTGCAACGGCCAAGGATATAAAGGTCTAGTAAACTGAACAACCCCATCCTCAAGATGGCTCGCAATAATGCTATCAGGTGCCTCTAAGTTTTCAACCCAAGCCGAAATGATAGCAAGTTCGTCATAAGTATCCGCCCCTGGTCCTCCAGAAACATGATCTACACCTATAAATCTCGTCAGCATTTCATAACTAACGAAGCGAGATATCTCCGAAACTTACCAGGCATCTCAAAATACCGAAAGAAAGAATCCGTCTCATTTCTACCTCCCAAAGCCGTAACAACACGAGTATAATAATCCTGCGCAAACCACGGTGCAACAGCCTGATCCAATAAACCTTGAGCCATAATCAACTTACCACCCAGCTGTTTAAACTTAGTTAAATCCGCAATACCGCCATATTCGAAATTCTCAATATAAGCCGTTTCTTTTAATGGTGTATCCATGCTAAATTGTGTTGGTTGAATTGGTTCAGCTGGATCGGGAAAGAAGGCATAGTAGGAAAGATATTGGACTGCGAAGGCGTAGAAACCTCCTTGCCCACCAATTGATGGTGGAGATGCGATGTAAGAGCCTACCCAGTTGGCTTCGGAGCCTGGTAGGAGGCCTTCAAGAGTAATATGAATACCAGCTGAGTTTACTGGGCCAGAATATATCTTTTGTGCTACTTGAAGTGCTACGTCGCTTAGACAGGAAGTAGAATTCGCTATGGTGGAGGTTATGTTGCTACACGCTAAGGCTGCGACGGAAAAGTTGCAACTGCGTGGCGATACGATGATTCCATCTACCAGGCCATCTAGAGCATCACAAGCGTCAAGAGTTGCGGCGTAGATGAGCGCAGTATCATTTGCAGTGATTAAGGGTGTAAGTGCTGTGTCGTTGGCAACTGATACTTGGGAATTCCAGGTGATTTGGTAAGTTGTTACACCGGTCTCATTGTAAGCTGGTGCAATGGCAAAAATGCCATCAAATTCATCAGGATATCGTTGTGCTTCCACTTTGGTACGTAAGTACTTGACACAGCTTAAAATCCGGCACTCGACTAACCTAGACCTTGTCTTCCGCCGGTTGAGCCACCGATGTGGTATGAATATGTTGGGGAAGAGCCATAGTAAGCTAGAATAAGCTGCTTCGAGGCAATTGCAGTAAGATGAGTAGCGAGATAGCCCCAGTCTATCTTCCCTTGAATATTGTTTCGGAAAGCGACGTAACCAGTAGTTGGATTTCCTGCATTGGTTAGCAATATTATACTTGAATTTCAACTCAGAAATGAATCACCCATATCTGTCGTCGAAATAGCATAGCCAGCTTTCAATGGTGCAGCTGTATCGGTTCCATCTTCAAAAGGATTGTATCCACAACCGCCACCACAGCCGTACTGACTGAATTTGCCATTCCAATCAGTCGGAAAATGAGCCCAGACTGTAATACGTCCTCCAATTCGTGCTGTAACATTGCAATGTTCTGGTACTTCGGTGGTTTCATCGAAAGGAATCAACGTCGAAGCAGTAACATAGTACGTATCTGTTTCTGCAATACCACTAACTAAAGTGATATTGGCACATGAATACGTAGCGGAACTAATAGAGTAAAGACCAGAGAGCGCGAAGAGAATTGACAAGTAGGAACGCATGATGGGCAGCACTGAAGAAACAATACTTAGCCAATTGAGTTGAACTTTATACAACACACAATCTTGTTGCATCGTAAATTTGTAGATAAGAGACCTTCCTCCACTTTTGCTTCCAGGTTTTTTCCCCCACTCCCGCACGGAGCCTCGTCATCTTTAAATTAAGTTTCCGTCGCAAAGATAAGTAACAAAGATACAGTACTAGCAAAAGTGAGCTATTTGAATGGGGGACGTCGGCGTCGGAAATTGATGGCGGGAGTTCTGTGCCAAAGCGGTTCATGAACTCATCGGTACAGTGTGGAAGCCACAAGACGTTGCATGTTGAACCCACTTTACCCCGAAACGGACACCCTCCTTGCCTGCACCCCAGTCGACGTCCCCACAGCCACATCCCGACCTCCATCAATATCAACATCGGCACGAGCATCATCCTCGTCAGCCCAGCCCTCCCTCTCATCCCTCACAACCTTAACAAACACTAAATTAAGCAATAGAGCGATAGCCGCAATTGCAGCGCCAAAATACAGCGCTGCCCTATAGCCCACCACCACATTCGTCTTCCCCTTATTGATCTCCGTTTCCACCGTACCAGAAAAGCCCAATCCCAAACTACTTCCGTAAAGGTTAAGAGTACCAATTAAACTAGCTGCGACGCCCTGTTGACTTCTACGCACGCTATTACTAGCTATGATCTGGGCAGCAGTAAAGACAAAATCCGGACAGAACGCCATAAATATGGTCGCCGGGAAGACTTGTTTCCAGTAGCTCTGCTGCTCTGGCATAGTCGCTATCAGTAAATTCGAGATCAAAATGCTTACAGCGCCCATGGCGAGGATCCATTGCGCTGCTAATCGCGGGATTAACCAGGCTGATAGCAAGGCTCCTACAGTTCCCATTATGCCGAAGGGTGTCCAGGAGATAGCAAACTCAAATACGCTATAGTTCCTCAAGATTTGCAGCCATGCTACCATGTACCAGAGGAAAATACCATTTGACATGAAGCAGAGAAGTACAGCGAGAACTAGGGGAAGGAACGAAGGGGCGCGCCAGATGTCTAGAGGGAGAATCGGCGTGTGGGCGAATTTAGATTCCCAAACTGCGAAGAGTGCGAGAATAAAAATGGAGAGGCATACGAATGCTATTTCGTAAGGCGTGGACCAGCCTACAGCTGGCGCTTGACTTTAGAGAGGAATGTCAACGAGGGCTTTTGTAATGGTGGGAGGGAGACATACTTCCATGCTACGTTGAAGATGATCAATCCTCCTGTGCCCAGCGCAGCACCAATCCAGTCAATATTGCCGTGACGATCTACTGGTCTTTCATGTGGAAGAAGTACACACAGAGCGGCCAACAACGTTGCCGCAAGAATGGCTCTACAGCAACAGTTAAGTCAGGGTTCAACCTTGAATATGTCATCTCCGGAGCAAACACTTACATCGTAAAGAAACAAACGTCCCATCTACCAGCGGCCACAAACCCGCCTGCTACCAAGCTCCCTAAATAGCTACCCATAGGCGCAGATGCACTAAAGAACCCTAAACTAATGTTCCTCAATCTGCCAGGTGGACAAGTGATAGCCTAGCGATCTCATCAGTATAGCTTTGGAGGATATAAATCAACACTCTGTGATTCATTCACTTAGAAAGGGAAGAGAGTCACCTTACAATAAGAGCCACAACATTCGGCATCATTAACGCCCCGCCTATCCCAGAAAAGGCCCTCGTGATAATAAAAGGAGTAAAGGAGGTAGTGAACCCATTCGCGAGAGACCAGATAACGAACCAAGCTCCTCCATAAAGAAGAACCTTCTTATGGCCATAGACTGCGCCAAGACGTCCGCTGATAAGAACGAAAGTTCCTTGGGTAAGACTATGCTTAATTTAGTAAATGTCACAAGATATAAGTAAAGTACACGAGAAAGTCCATGGGAAAGGCAACAAACGGATAAGAAGCCGCAACCCAATTTGCTTTTCCAGGACCTGTATCCACGCCCAAGAGTTTACTGATCTCGAGACCAGCTGCCAATCCAATTATATTCGAGATCATCTACTTTGGTATCAGTTGCGGATTTATTTGTTGTCTTGGTCTGTGGAGACAATTACTTGAACAAAGTTACATCCAACAATCAAGACCAGAATGGCGATCTTGCGAGAGTTTCCCATAGAATGGAATGACTCTTGCTGAAAGACACGTTGTTGTGCTCCTGGTACGGTAATGAGTGATTCTGATATGGCGAGAGGAGTTGGAGCTGTGACATCTGAATTCAGATTCTGAGAGGGAGAGTGTGATTGTTGTAAGTGTACTTGTGTCGGTAATGGCAAGCTTATCGGCTCTAGCTCTATTACTTGGGTTGCTGTTGAAGCCATGTTGATTTTTCTCTCTGAAGAGTTACAATTCTAAACTGCTCTTGATGAGGAAGAGTGGAATGATGTAAATTGATCTGCTTATAAGTGAAGTAACTACAATATATCTACTTCCTGAAGCTCATCAACAGAGTCAGCGGGGAAACATCGGCAGAACCCTATGAAGATGCGGTCCGTACATCCTAAATTTTACTTACGTGCTCGTTGCTTATTCATGCTACAGTAAACTACTGTTGTAACACACAAGATAATGTCTATAGGTGGCCTCCCTTGCTGCAACTTGTTCGCCTAGCGAGTACGGTATACGACTCCGTATTGAGCGAATACACAGTACTAACCCTGTCTCTCCTGGGTTTTTCCCGTCAACTCCCACTGAGGAAGCTTGAGACGACCACCGAAGGAGACACAAATAACTTCCAGGAAAGACAAAATAGGACTACTGCGGCACTTCCACTTGACATGCCTTGCTGGTCAAGCTGAGTAAGCGCTTCACCGAGCGGTTCAGATAGCAGACACTGGTGACGCTGCTCCACACGTCAAAGAGATAGACACACTACACTAACTACATTAGTGTATTTGTAATTTAGCTAGGATCCTTTGGAATCTCCTTTTTTGGGCCTGGTAATTCTCCTCACAAAGCTAAGGCGTTGATAATTTTGTAGATCTAATGTTGAAGTTCACCTTAATGTAGTAGAAATGGAAGCAAAGGCTCCAAGGGTACGCCGATAACCGGGGTAGGAAACATATCTGTGACCATGAAGTTACCATTTTGGAGATTCGAGACTAGAGGCATTACTATAATGCAGTAGATGCTTGTGTGAAAGAGACCTAAAGGATTAAGTAATTTGAGATGTCGACTACTTGTAGGTACTTTGGGTAGTGCTCAGATTTTTAGAGCCTCTGGTTTACTAATCTATAAGAGCTCTTGAACAACACAAATGTGATCCTAAGACAGAGCATCCATAAGAGTCGCTTCGATAGTCCTCACCGTCTCAACTTTCGAAGTCTGGCTCATCATCAGATAAAACACATTCCCCAAGACTCTCGCATGAATCCCAAATCCATCATGGACTGCCATTACTTTTTCTCGTAGACCCAATGCCGCATTAGAGTTATAGCCTAAAGTCCAAGTAATTAGCAAAATATCAACAAAATGTTGTAGTGATATACACTAACCTGATACGTCATCATGCAGATTAATAGCAAGCACGGATCCAAGACCAATCACACTCTCTACACTTTGACAACGCGATACTTCATCCAAGAACTTATGAGACCACATACTCCAAACCTCTTCCGAATTCGTCACACCTTCCTCTCGTTCAGAAAGAAGTCCTTCCGTATATTTTCCACGCCAGTCGTCCTTAAAAACATCCCATTCCTTCTTCTTCTCCATCTCTAACATTGTCTCTACGGAAGATCTTGCTACTTCACAGCCAACAGCATGAGCAGTATAACTATGACCATGAAGTAACGCATCACTCTTTTCAGCTCCTAAGAAAGCTTCGTAGATACTATTACTAGCCAACGTTACGCATAATGGAAGTAAACCACCCGTGAGTAGTTTGGCGTGTACGGAGATATCTGGATGGATTCCGAGGAAGGATGCAGAGTTGAAGCGACCAAGGCGGTAGAGACCGGTGAATACTTCGTCGAAGATTACTGGGAGGCCGGTCCATGATAGATTTGTTGATGAGGAGTTTGGATTCGATTTTGATATGGTTGGTTGTTGTGTACCTGATGATGTGCTGTCAAATATTTGGGGGTTCTCGCGGACAACTTGTATGAGACAGCGTTGAAATAATGGATCCCTTCCTTGGAAGTTAGTATCCTGTCAATCGTAAAGGGAATTAGAAACCAAAAAACTTACACCAATAACATTCCACCAGCACCCAAGATAACAGGCTCCATCATCAAAGCGCCAAATGTCTTCCCCTCCACTTCAACAACTCGACGAAGCGTCTCCAAGATATAAGCTTTATACTTCTTAGCAGAAACCGAGTCATCTCTCCGAGCCATATCAAACACATCATTCAAAGATGAAAACGTCATCGTAGAACCAAACACCTCTTCAAATCCAACAGGTGACTCAACAATCCATTTCCCATCCTTCATTTTAACCTGAGGGAAATCAAACCAATATCCACGACCTTCATACCAGTGAACCTTACCACTATAAACAGAAGGTTCAGAACAATCCATAGCACCAATTGTATCACCATGATAACTACCCTTTAACCCAATAACTCCCATTTCCACCTTCTTCCCGTCCTCTTTTATAGCATCGTATTTATATCTATGAGAAGTAGCAGAAAGAGCCATCTTAACAGCAACTTCCACCCCAGTACTCCCATTATCCGAATAAAAAACGCGAGTGAGACGTGGATTTTTCATATTTTGGAGTAGGAGTGTGGAAAGTGATAAGGCAGGTTCATGTATTGCTCCCGCGAACATTACATGACCGTATCTTCCTGCTGCGTAGGCTGTTGAGAGGGCAAGAGATGGGTTTCCATGTCCGAGGCCTTGAGTCCACCATGATGCTGATCCATCCAAAGTCGAATTCAATAAATTTGAGTCTTTAGCCGCTGAGATGTCTTTGGTAGTTGTTGTTGAGGAGTAAGATTGAAAGAAATCACCGTATGCTGAATCGATTGTCATGATATCCTTGGAAGATAATCCTTGATGTTGAGTAAAAGGATACCAAATCTGTTCATTGGCCCTCTTAGATAAACTCTCCAACCTCTCAATTCTCGATTCATGATTTTTCGTTAATGAATCTAATAAAATCTCAATATTTTCAAGTCTACAAATCTTCTCGTAATAAAGAGACATTTGTTCGAAATCTCGATTTTCATCCTCATCTCTTTGAGGAGGACTCGGAAATGAGAGAACAGAGATTCCTCTCTTTGCAAAATATTTATCGAGATATTCATGATTTTTGTACTTTTGGTTGGAGAATAAGAGGACTGAAGAGAGATCGTAACCTCGGATGTGTAGAGATTCAAAGGCTGAGATTGAGGAGGAGATTCCTCCGAGATTATGGTCTGCTATTAAGAGAACTGGGAGACGAAGTGGTCGATAGAGATCTGCTTGAGAAGAACCGGTTGGTGTTGGTGAATGGATTCCTCCTGCTGTTTCGAGGATTAATGTCCCTGCTCCGGTTTGGGAACATTTGGTGATGTGAGAGTCGATTTTTTGTAGGATTGATGTGTCAGTTATTTGCTATGAAGATTTTGTTAGTTCTCAGTTTCAAAAGGAAGTTTGGAGTTTTAATATTTATTTACTATTTGGTTTTTGTTATTAGCTGCTGCTATGTGTGGACTGACTGGTTCATCGAATTGGAATAGACATGTTGTGTTGGTGTTGGGTGCGAAGCGAGAGAGATGGTTATCGTCGGCTTCGTTCAATGGGCCTGTGGAGACTGGTTTGAGGTACCACACTCGGTCACTCGGATTTTTTTGACCGAGGGCTTTGCAAAGGACAGTTGAGACAACAGTCTTGCCTACTCCAGTATTCGCACCGTAAATTTGATAGGTCTTGAACGATCTAAAAAGAACGGATCCGATGGTCGACATACTTGGTCGCTCAGCAAGCACTGAGGCACATTTGAAAGGCTTGCTCGAGAGCTCTTGAATATTGTGCTCAGTCGGTGAGTCGGTCCTTGACTAGTTTTCTAGAATCCATAATTAAAGGTTTTGTTGGATATGCGCCAATGAGCTCATTTGCTAGTGATAATTCAAATTTGTAAATAAAAAGAGCGCATTGGGTGTTAATCCTTGCATTGCCAGCATCCCCTGCATCCGTTAACCCGGATCTGCATAAGCGAGCTGTACTCTCGCTTAAAGTTCAACCTCAACAACTCCGAGGTGTTCGGAGGGGTCGTGATCCATGACTCCTACACCGTTTGAACAATTAACAACATCAATTGCTTTGTTCAAAATGTTTTCTAAACGTGTTGTTTCGGGTACGCTGAGATATCGGGTTATATCTTCTTCGCACGTTGGATCTAAGGGACTTGTTGCGAGCTATGGCACTGTTTCCGACGTGGTTCCTGCTATCTCGGCATTTGAGAGGGCGCGTAAAGCAACTGTACCCCGCCATGACTGGACAAAACCAGAGATCAAGGAGATTTATGAGACTCCTTTGATGAAGTTGGCATATGGCGCAGTAAGTTCCCCTTCCTCAATTAAACATGTAGCAATTCCTGATCCTATTCGTGAAATAGGGCGCCGTCCATCAAAAATTTCACGATCCCTCATCAATTCAAATGTGCACACTCATGAGCATCAAAACTGGAGGATGTAGTGAAGATTGCTCATACTGTGCACAATCATCCCGATACGACACGGGTCTCAAAGCCACAAAGATGTCAACTGTAGACTCAGTATTAGAGGCAGCACGAATCGCACGAGATAATGGCAGCACAAGATTCTGTATGGGAGCAGCATGGAGAGACATGCGAGGACGAAAGACAAATCTGAGGAATATTAAGGAAATGGTAAAGGGAGTGAAGGAGTTAGGCATGGAATCTTGCGTTACGCTTGGCATGATTGATCTTGCTCAGGCTAAGGAATTGAAAGAAGCTGGTCTTACTGCTTACAATCATAATGTCGATACCTCGAGGGAGTTTTATCCTTCTGTTATCTCCACACGTACATACGACGAACGGCTACAAACGATTCAGAACGCCAGTGATGCGGGCTTGAGTGTTTGTTCTGGTGGGATTCTTGGATTGGGAGAAAAGGCTGTTGATCATGTTGGACTGTTATTTACCGTTTCGACAATGGCTACACACCCCGAATCATTTCCAGTCAATACTCTAGTACCGATCAAAGGAACACCACTTGGAGATAATGCACCATCTCCATTCGACGCCACCTTAAGAACTATTGCAACAGCCAGACTCATCATGCCACGAACCATTATTCGGATTGCGGCTGGTAGAACCACTTTATCGGAGGAGCAACAGATTCTATGTTTCATGGCTGGTGCTAATGCTATCTTTACTGGAGAGAAGATGTTGACGACTGCTTGTAATGGTTGGGACGAAGATAAGGCTATCTTTGACAGATGGGGCCTGAAACCGATGCAGAGTTTTCAAACTGGATTGAGAGATGATGCTTCGGTTCCTATGCAGAAGGGTGTTGAAGAGAAGCGTCAAGAAGCTTTGAAAAATGTAGAGAGCACAAACTAGAGCTCAGATTTCAGTTTATGCAGTGCCGGCATGGAAATACTTGCTCACTCAATAAAAAGACTGAATACCGCTCAGATTACTTCACAAGATGTGGTCTCATAGGTCGAAAAATGCATTTTCCTTTTCGGCTTCGAAATCATTTCTTGCATTGTAACGGCACCTTATTTGTCTGTTTAGGTAACTTGTTTACTTTAGGTAAAGAACTTACTTGAATTGCTCAACTTTCTCGATTTGAGTAAGCATCCTTGCATACTTGGATAGTTTATAAACCTAACTCCAATTATGAGTCTCAATCATCAAATGAATCAAGGTTCTTAAGAAAAGTACTTTACTTTAAGCCAAGTTCAAGATACCATCCCAAGCTCACTTTGAACAGTCATTTGATATACCACTTTTATTTCTACAGAAAATAACTACAACTTAGCTAACTGTGATCTTTCAACTCCCGTCTCTAAAAGTCCCTCTTCTTTCAAACCCTTCGTTTGAACGAACCACAAACCAATAACAGAGACAAGCCGATCAATCTCCTCAAAAGAATTGCCAGCATGCAAACAAACTCTGACTCGTTCAGCACCCTCCGGAACAGTTGGCGGTACAATTGCTCGGACAACAAATCCTGAATCTTGACAAGAACTTGCCAAGCTCCTTGGCTTTGTGGTAAGAATTGAAAAGATTGGAGATTCGGGGCATCTCGGTGGAATTCTCAATAATGCGCGCTCTGACTCTTGGTTTTCTTGGCTGAGATCAAGAGATTCGAGTTGGCGGTATAGATGCTCAACTAGTGCCCAGAGGTGAGCTGTTGGCTGGAATTGTTGTTAGTGAATTCTTTTAGTTTTGATGGGAAGTGTTAACATACAGTAATAGTCCCACCTCGTAACATGAATGTAGTTACTGTCTTGATGGCTGCAAGAGATGGAAATGACATGAAAGTCGTGTATATGAGAGGCCTAGCATAATTTATGAGGTATTCCCTCGTTAAAGGCGAGCAAAGAAAGATTGCTTGTCTCTATTAGCATTTTCCTCGAGAAATAAATTGAATGACAGAGTTCTTACCTCCATTGCAAGACAACGCCTTCCCAAAAGTGTGAAGTCTAGCAAAAATCCGATCCTCCAACCCAAGGTCGCAAACAATGCCTCTACCTTCTGGACCGTAGATACCATTGGAGTGTGCTTCGTCGACTATAATGTGACCATTGCCCTTTGGTAGAAGCCTCTCGACAAGTTCAACTATCCCTTTAATAGGAGAGAGGTCGCCATCCATGCTATAGAGACTCTCAATAGCGACAAAGACATTTCGAGTACCACCACTGACAAAAGTGACCTTTCTCACTTGCTCCATCAGCTTATGTTGAAGGTCATCCAACGAATTATGGGCGAAAGAGATGCATGACCCAGCTCGAGATAGACGCATTCCTTCATGCACAGAAGCGTGAATGTACTCATCATAAAAAACAATATCTCCAGGCTGCGGAACACAAGCAAAGAACCCCGAGTTCGCATCAAAGCCAGAGTTGAACAGCAGACCCGCTGGAGCGTGATGAAAAGATGCGATATCCTTCTCGAGTTGCTCAGCATAAGCGCTATTGCCATCCAACAAGCGAGAACCACCACTCCCAAGTCGAAAGTTCTTGTTATTTTCCAGTTCTCTGAGATAATTATTTCTTAGAGATGGTGAGGTAGATAAAGAGAGAAAATCGTTGGAGGAAAAATCGATGGATTTTGGTGAGGCAATGCTTAATTTTCTAAGGGCTGAATTGGCTTGTCGTTTGGCTAGTAAGCCACGCATTACATCGGGGAGTGTTCCTGATTCTACCATGTTTGAACACCGATACGTTGGTGGAGTAGTAGCTGGAATAAGAGCTCATGGTTGATGGTGAAAGATACTCATACCTCGGATAAGGTGGACAAGCATCTCAACATTTTCTCGCTTCTCCAGCCAACAAAATCGTACTTGTAAGTAGCCCTAACTCAACCATTATGGAACACTTGGTGACTTTGTAGCCTTGCTTGCTTGTGAAGTTATAG
This sequence comes from Pezicula radicicola, assembly GCA_003008705.1. Taxonomy (NCBI): domain Eukaryota; kingdom Fungi; phylum Ascomycota; class Leotiomycetes; order Helotiales; family Dermateaceae; genus Pezicula; species Pezicula radicicola. The sequence continues at coordinate 1,421,271 of PDUO01000005.1, read as the reverse complement.
TACTTAGGAGCATATGCCGCTGTTCAAATAACACCCCATGAACGTTCTGCTGTGTTGAAAATTCAAATTCCTCGGTCTTTAAATTTTTATTACACTAGTGAAGTAGAAAGAATGAATCTTTGTCGGCCGTTGATGCTGTGCCTATTGCATCTATAAATTAGCTGAGATGTCATGCACAGGCCCAGATCATTTAACTCCTGGGCAGCCTACGGCAGTTAAGAGCAGGAAAGCTGGTGTAGCGAGACTAGTGCAATTCCGACCAACAGGTCTCTACCCGGTTCCCATTTAAAACCGCTCGATTCCCTCCGCAAAAAATACCACACATTCTCAAACTAGTTTCTGTCCCCTTCATATCGTAATGGCTGCCCTTGAGAGTACGAAATTTGTTTCCTTTGCACTTTCTGTACCCAAGCCGCTATTTTGCAACAATAAAAAAAAAAATTCTCTGGCCTACTAAAACCAGCCGTTCAATCCGTTCACTCAACACTAACGGCACAACTCTTTCCCTTTCTGGATGTCAAGCTAAGGCACATAGAAATACGGCAGTGAGAGCTGATAGTATGTGGAAAAGCTATACCTAAAGTAAATTATTCTAATCTGTCGATATAAAAGAAAAGACTATAACAAATTTTGTCTCTGATTTTAGGTCTTATTTAATGCGACAGTGCCTGTCTAGATCTATTCTTTCCAAGTTCTAGGTCTATAAGATATAGCAATTCAAAATCTGTCACACAAGCATTTTCTTGAACCCTAACCCGGTTCAAGTGGAACCTTGATGCTCTCATTCATCCCTGCTTAATGGCATAAGTCCTCCGATATAGCTCATCGATGTTCTCCAAGTAGTATGTTCCAGGTGCCAGGGAGGCTACGTCGCCGACAGGCTTGAAATTCTTGCACCCATAGGCTTTCATTCGGAGAGTACAGGCCTTGTACAATCAAGTTAGTACATCTTCCCAAATAGATTGCATTCTCAGAGCTCACCTCTTCGTACTCCTCAGGTGTCGAGATGTGTCGCTGCTTCAGACGATCCATTAAATCGATTTTTTGGACCATCTTGGTGAGATCACCAGTAACTTTCAGGCCGAAGAGGGTGCTAGCAATGCCACTTCCATACTAATGCGTCCATTCAGGTCAGTATGATCTCTTTGGGGCAGTTCAATAAACAAGAATCCAGCCACTCACGCTGAACATGCCTATGGTTTTGCCTTCTGCGGCTGCAAGATCAATGTTGCTGATCAAGCTGATGAGAGAGCAATAGAGACTGCTAGTGTACATGTTGCCGCATAAGGACGGTGCCACGATACACGGCTCGACTCGCTCCTTGAACTGATCTTTCGTCAGAGTCACGAGGGCTTTCTCCAGTGCCTTGTCTTTCAAGGACTCTTGGTAGCTCAGCTTGCGGAGCTCATCAGGAATGCCCTTCCAGTCGGCATCGTCGGTCGATATCAGACAGTCATTGTACTTGAGTCGACCGTACGACTTGCTGACCAGTTTGCAGTTTGGGGTATGAAACGCCATGTAGTCAAAGAGGTCAAGGACATTCTTGGACACACTTTTGGGTCCATCGCCATTGAGCTTGCTTCTGGCAGCCTCGGCACGCTGGAGCAGGTTCTTATGGCATTCATCCAGAGCGCTGAGGTAACAGATGATGGATTCGTGGCCGTTCACGATGGGGTACTCGACTTTGAGGTCAGGCTTGTAGAAATCGTAAGCGTGAGTCATGTATACACCTCTCAGGCTTGGGTCCAGGGATAGCGACGCATTTGGGCCGACAAGCATGGCGACACAGCCAGCGCCACCGGTTGGACGCGAGGAAGCCTCTTTGTAGAGGGCTATGTCCGATGTGACGACAATGGCATCTCGACCGTCCCATGAACGAGACTCCACCCAATTGACGGCGTTTAATAAGGCATTGGTGCCGCCAAAGCATGCGTGGATTGTGTCAACTCCTTCCAAACTTGTGTTGCCGGATGGCTCAAACAGCGTCGTGAGAACTGACTTAACAGACTTGGCCTTGTCAATGGGGGATTCGGTGCCCACCTCCAGACGTCCAATAGAGTTGGGATCAATGTTGAACTTATGGAGTAGTGAAGACACAGCCGTCAGGGCCAGAGAACAGACGTCTACACGGGTTATTGCTGCGGAAAAGACTTGGACACGGGACTTACCTTCTCTATCGGTACAGTAATTCATGTACTGGAGGCCTAGTCCAATGGTGTATTTGCCAGCTGAAACGCCTTGGTACTTCTCGAAGAGGGATTGGTCCAGGCACTTTTCCAATCAGAGACTTAAACTGAAGTTCGCGGGGGGAAATTTGGACATGAATGGCTTTACCTGTGCTGGGACATAGATTTCCATGGCTTTGATGCCGACATTTTCAGGGTACGCCATCGTACGAGTGCTATTCCGACTTTTACGTTGCTTATTCAAAAGCAATAGAAACAAGAGGAAGAGGGGGTGGAGGGTGACTTCAAAATTTAGGACCTGAGTTAGGCCCCAGTTCTGGCGTCGGGCTAACCCGCCACCAATATTTCTTGGGGGTTCGAGGCTGTGCAAAATATCGACCGCCGAATCTGTTAAAATTAAGTATCGAGGTTACTTAAGTAAAAGTCCGTATTATAAGATACTATATAGTTAGTTATATAGTAGTAGCTATATTTCATAAAACAAACTCTAGTTCCTATAGACTATAAACAGTGTGCAAACACAACTCCAACCTAATCAAATAAAACCTACAAAGACCAACACAATCACAGCTACCCTCTATATAGCAGCCCAAACTCACTTTACACAATCATCTAATACTCCGTATACCACTTCCTTTTCCTATAAGAAAGTAAATCTTAAACCATACAACAACTACAACTACAACTAAAACCGCACCAACATGCCCAAACCCAGAACCAACCATCAATTCCTCCCTCCAGAGGCACAGCAAACCCCCTAAAACCTCTCACCGCAAAAAAAAAACCAATACACAGTATATCTCAACCTAGCATAATTACCTCCACAATTCCATATCCCCCACAAACCCCTACCCCAACCTAGCACACCGGCCACCTCCCCTTCCCCTTCCGCTTCCGCTTCCCAATAAAACAATCACCAACCAACCAACCAACCCCACTATTATCAAACCTAACCTCCCCTAAAAACAAGCTCGTTACTAACTGTCTTTAGAACTATAAGACAGTATAGTGTCTTCGTATTTGTATTAAGTTCATAACTTTATATCTAGTTATTTGTAGTTATGTTATGTGTTATGTGTTGGGATGTGTAGTACATAGCTGATTTTTATGCCTCTACAAGAGGTAGCCATTGTCTTTCTATGTTCATCCTATGCTCACTGTCTCTACGGAACATCTTCTCACCCTTAGAAACACAAAAGTAGTAGCTAACAGAGACGCCCTTGCTTACTAGATTTGCAATTGACAACTCCCGTAATCCTCCACAAAAGATATATACACATGACAGCAGTCAAATATTAACTTGGCCAAAAAGCCTGGCCAAATCTGACGACCGCTTACTAGGTATGTGCACCACAATAGTCATGGTAAAAATAAAGACAACTACAAGATTCAAAGGGTATCTATTCATCTATCATCTCCAAGCATACGCTACGTATTAATAAGTATATACAAAGCTAGTGGAGTAATTTGCTGGTCTTTTTTCCTTCTCAGCCACCATGAAATCATCGCTCGCACGCCAAAGCGGCAAAAAAAAAAAAGGTAGATCAACCATCCCTAGCCAGCCTCCAAGTTTGCGGAGGTACCGTTTTCCCATTCCATAATTAACTCTGTAGAAGAGAAGCGAATTTACATCTAAAAGACATGGAAGTAAAGGTTTAAAACACTGTTCCATCACTAAGGATCTGAATTGGTGGTTCCTGTATCATGTTAGCTTGAATATTGCAAATTCGATCAGAAGATTGCTTACCTTAGTATTAGGTCTCGAAACCTCAGAGATCTCCCGTCCTCCCTTCCAACTACCGGCCTCCAGCATCTGTGGCAGAGTTAACCGATCGAAGCCGCTCAAACCCAGCACAATATTGACTTCCTCGAGTAAGAGGTCAAGGAAGCCTACAGTGACTGCACGCCACTCTACAACCACATCATCATCTGGTGTGAACATAGGTACGACCTCGACAGCCTCCTTGCCCATCTCTTGAGCATTGCGATGAAAAGCTGCGACACCTCTCTCTGTTTCCTCAGGCTTAAGGGTAAGCACACCAGTATCGATGAAGAGACCGCCATTGCGGTATTCGGGCAGACCAGTCATGAGCTCAGCACCTGCGAAGTGGATGTGCATAAGCTTGGTCATGGGCTGCATAAGAGAATAGCAGAGCCATTGAGTGAGTTTGTGGAATGGAACAATTTCCTCCCATGGGGCAGCTGCTGTGGGCTTGAGCGTAGAGAGGGGCCATGCGTCACCGAGGGAGACCCCGTCCAGCGTTGTGCGCGAGGTCGGCCATACTGGGGCAAGACCATCGATGAGGACGCTCCATAGAGTAGGAAGAGGGACGATCGGTACGGAGGAAGCTTGAGTTGAAGGGTGAGAAAGTAAGTAGTCTGTAGACGCTTAAAATTAGTATCCCCACTTTTACAACAAGGTTGGGGTTCATACCTAGCATATTTCCAGGGCGACCATCAGCACCAAACCGGTTGTGGTCGGCCATGGCATCTGCAAGTCGAACAAGCAGTCCTGTGCGTCCTTCCAGTCCAGCAATAGGGTTACCGTCTGAGACTTGCAGACCCCTCGCCATAATATCCACTGTCAAAGTCCGCAAGCCCTCAGCATCAACTTGGCATGGCTGAATCTTGTTGCTGCTGAAGATGCCTGCCTTGAACATTTCTAAGCTCGCAACAGCTAGACCCTCACTTCTCCTGTATGTGCGTCCACTCTCCTTGCTCTTGTATATCCATGACTGGCCGGCACCGGCGTCAAGCAGAACAGACACGAGGAAGAGATCTAGAAGACGGCGACATCGTTCTGCGGCATCGACTTCGTGCCAGCTGTCTAGGAGGTTCTTAACACGATCACGACCGCCCACATTGAAATGCTGCCAGCGTCCGTGAGGGGGGATTGTGGAGTAGTCGGGGGCGAAGTCGCGCTGGAACCAAGATTAGTTAAGACTGCTGTAATTAAAAGCGAATTTCTATGCGATGCTATCTTCTTACCTTGATGATAGAAACAACAAATCTGGTGGTATCCTGAAACTTGCTCATATCAACATCAAAATGGGTCAGCTCGTCCCTCTTCGCCTTGTTCAGCACCATATTGCATCTTTCCCGGACCGAGCCAATGCTGCGCAGGTAGCCGGCGGGGTCGAGGTTTGGATCGGGAGCTTTGGGCAGTGGAATGCTGGGTATGGTGGTGGGGGGCGACATCTTGCTGTAACCGGGCGTCGTGGGAGATTTGAGAGATGATTGTGATGAGGTGTAGGAGGTTGTGTCGGCGATGGAGGGAGCGTTGCGTGAAGATGTGGTTGAGGATGTTTTGTCTTTGCGCGTGAAGAGCCCCATCCTGTGTGTTGTCGTCGTGGGTCCTTTTGTTTCCTTTTGCTGCAAGACTACTCGTTATCGGTGCGTCGATAAGCTTGACACCTCAGCGCAGTGAATAATATCACCGGATCGACCACCTCAATTGCCTCTTTGGTTTAGTGAGGATAAGTAAGTAAGTAAGTAAGTAACCTAAGAGTAATGAATACAAATATAATTCCGGCTTGGAATGGAATTTGGCCGTGGTCGTTGTTTACTCTCAGTGCGATGAGGAAATACCAATGATAATGATGATGATGATGATGATGGTAATAACAATAACAAACAACAATAACACCACCCCTAAGAGAGAGCGAGCGTGGATGTTATTTAAGGTTCTTGTATGTCGGGTTGCTCTGCGGCCCTTTGCCTCGAATTACTTCCTGTTACGAGGGTAGAATGATCACTGTAGCAGTTCTCCGAAGGCCTTGTAGGTTTGTAGGCTTGTAACGTCTTTGCGAGTGTCCAGCCCTTGAACCTTTTTTTCCCAGGATCGCCAGGGCGGGGCCCAACCAGAGAGAGTGAGTCCCTACTGAACTTCGTACTCTGGTCGTTCGACAACCCCCCCAAAACCACAAACCACAAATTGCAATTTGAAATTTCTCCTCCCGGACCGTTCCCAGGCGGAGCTCTTTTCCCGTCTCGTTTCCCTGGTCTTTCCAGGATTCGTGGGTGCGTGGCCCGCGGGTTCTCCTTGTGCTTCTGTTGGTGACACTGAATCTGGTATCTTTCTATGATAGGCTTTGTGCCGGGGGGGCTTCAGTGGGATAGTGACATATCTGCACCTCAACCCAGTCAGTGATGAGATTCCCAGCCGGTGGTGCCTGTGGTGCCTGTGCTATCGGAGCGAGGTCCCAAGCGGTATAGAGCCAATGTTATTATTGGGCCGGGGCCGCATGCAGGTACAGAACATTATGGCAAGGAAAACTCACGGTCGGGATGGGATCAGAGTGCTGAGAGGCGACAGACACCAGAAAAGAGTTTAACGGTGTGATCGGGATCGCAGGATGGAGGGGCCGGAGGAGGGTGAAGATCGGTGATTAGAACTTTATTACGGATGAGGAGAGGAGGGGCCGTGAAGTGGTGACAGGACAAGGGTGAAGGGAGGCGGATATGGAGACCAGGGTCGTATGTGCGCTTGTAATTTTACTGTACTGTACTGTACGTAAGAAGGAGAGTAGGCAAAGGTGGAGGGGGGGGATTAAGAAACGAGAACCAGAGGAGAGTAGAAGAGCTGGATGGGAGAAACTTGTTTTGATAAATATATCAAGTCGAGTCCACTCCACCAAAGCCCCCCCAAGCCAAAAGCTCCTCCTCAGGCCACTCCTAGCAGTTTCTTCCAGTCAATAATTGCTATGATAGCCTTGAGGAGTCAAGAACATTGACGGCAGATCAGCCCTTGAGTTTCCTTGGCTTTCCTTAGGTTCCCTGATCGTCAAAATTGAGTATGGCGCAAGCGAGAGAGGCTCGAGCACGCCGTCGACCCAGCAGCGCCAACAGCTTTAACTTGTACCGTTCTAGTGTCTTCCAGAAATCCAACTCGTCACATTTCACATTTCGGAAAAGGGGTCAACCGATCAGAATCTCAGATTGGAAAGGTAAGATGCAACTTGGGATACGAGCGAAGGATGAGGGTGAAGATATAAGTGAAGCCCGCGAGAGTTGTCTGCGCACTTAGTTGCATCTTTTCATTTTCTCCTCGTCCAGTTGGAATATACTTTCAAGCAGAACCAACCACATCAGATGATCTCTTGGCAATGAATGAATAACTGAATGGCTAACATTAACACAGCCGGGAACTTTCTAGCCGCCGGCTTCTAGCTTCATTGAAACGTGGACCGTAGTGCACGCCTCACTCCTCGTTGAACGGAACCATTTACACCATTCATGCCATTTCAACACCAACTCATCCCGTCGGAATCGCTAGTCAGCATTCCAAGTCCACAGGCTCATGGACAAGCGTTCCATGGCTTGCGACGGTGCCAGTTCATTATCATTTGACATCTCTTGGGATCGTCCTGCGGGTCTCCAATGATTCGTCAAGTGTGCTTAGAAACCTTCCAACCTTGATTTACAGGTTCTCTTTGGTGTGGAGGCCCAAGCTCTCAAACATTAGACCAAAGTTGGTATGTTCCACGCCGATGATTTTGCATTGTGAGAATGAGGCTTGCTTATGGGAAACAAGTCAATGTCGTTATCGAGTACTACCAGGTCTGTCCGTGTTGTCTGTCTTCATGAGAGTACAAGTTCTCCAACAAATGTTTTTTTGTGGTCTCGACTCTCTAGGGTAGAGTAGCATGAGTAGAGTAGGATCGCAAGAATGCGTGTGTGTGGCACATCCGTAAAATAGATGAAAAGGTCGAAACTTTGCGGAACACTTTTATTAGTAATTGCAAAATGCTACTTGGAGGGAAGGACCGGCCCTTTTCATTCAATATTGACCGAGTTGGTGTCAGCACTTGAAGAAGAAATTGCTGTATTGTGTCTTGAAAAAAAATTCCATATGTCATGCCCACTCTAACATATTCCATACATGTATGGATGTATGGTGCAGGCCACCTAGGACGGGGGGTTCCACACAAAACCTTAGCGCCCAACTCCGACTCTAAAACATTTAATATTAAATTACTATAAAGTGAATAAATCGTTATATAGGGCTTTATAGGTGCTTTCTAACACCGTTTTCGATTTTTTTTTATATCTCTATTATAGGTAGAGAAATAATTTTTTTATAATCCTAATACGGGATACAATAAAAAATTTAAAGATTGTATAGTCGATTTTTACATTTTTAAGGGGGGGTTATTATTTAGGTATATAATTGTAAGCGAGTTTTAAATTATTTTTTTATATAGAAACAAGTATATCTTTACTTATAACTAAGATATAAGAAAACTAAAAATAGCAATAGAAAGCCCTTATTAAGCTCTATATTATAATATATTCACTTTAAAATTATATTGTGTTATTGTTTAAGTAGTTGCTAAGATTTTGTGTAGACCCCCCGTCCTAGGTGGCCTGCACTGTTGTCCATAAGTTCAGTACTTTGACATGATATGACAACCCTATTAATTCTCCTTCCCGCAGCTATAATATATATCACAAGGTATTCCCTGACACAAAGAGATCGTCCGATAGTTTATAATCCAAGAAGGCAGCTCCCCCACAGAAAAAGGAACCTCCATCTTTCTAGAAGAGGTAAGATCTACGAAGATCCCAGGCCCCAAATGAACCTCAGTAAAGTTTTCTTGACTCGACCTTTCGATATTCCCTGGTACAGTATTTGGGCTGCTACTGTAATACTGTATGGGAACAGTGGTAAGAGTCATGAAGATCAGAATAACCTTGATGTTCTTGAAAACCTGGTTTGGAATGTCTGTGCTTGGGGTGATGCATAAAGTTTAAGACATTATGCAAATGATGAAATTAATTAATAAGACAATGACTAGTCATGTTACTCTACGTCCAAATTGCCAGTTGGTGACTCTAGTCTCTCAAAGTGAGGTACCAAAAGAAACCAATTAATCGATTAGTAGTAGCGAAGATACTGATAATGAGTGCCGAAAGTACACAACTAAGCCAGCTCAAACGTTTACTCCAATGGTCTCCAGCTCTGGCTTCTAGCGCGACTAGAGACTTTGTGAGCTCTAGCAACAAATGGATTCCCGCTGTTTGAGAAGTACTACTACAGTGACAATGAAAGAGGTGTTTCTGAACTACTTGAAATTTCGAAACCCTGTAAGTTATCTAAGAAACTGCTGTTTTATTCTATGAAAAACAACGCCAAAATAAACTCGTAATAAGAAGTTTTTTACCACTTCCTTTAGCCATTTTGTAAATAACACTTGCAGAAGTTGAGGAGTGTATGTAGATTTTATCTAAGGTTATAAATTAAAGAAGTTCAAACAAAGTTTTTATAATCCTAATCTATTACCTGAACTAACTTGATAACTGGTAGATATTGGCTGACAGTAACAACAAGTTTTAAGAAATAATATCCCCTCCTTCACTCCAACAGTTTCCCTTCCTTCCTCCCTCCAGCTTACTCCTCAATTCCAAAAATCAGGTTCCTTTTTCCGTACGTAACATTTTGAGTGATCGGGTCCCATGGTGCAAAGCCTCCATATTCAGACGTCCTAATGCCACAAAATGGAATGAATATAACAGGTTCACGCCATGCAAGAAGAGCACCATTCAAAGTATCGCCCCACGGCACAGGCATTTTTTCGTCCTCCATAAGTAAGCTATAAGGATCAATCTTGCTTCCTCTCAGATACGCTGTTATTGTGTAGTTGAATTTTACATCTTTCCAAAACGCGAAGCGTTTTGCAGCTTCGTTGAAGTAATCCTTGAAACGTATCGAGGTCCCAGCAAGACCTTCTAGTAGCCAGTCCCAAAAGGAGGAGGTAAATCCTGTCTCATCAATATAGCCTTGATGTCCATATCAGTGACGGAACCATCTATATTAAGTAGCTTAACATTACTCAATCGATCATCGAGAAGACGAAACTCCTCCCAGTCGCGCCCAATAGAGAGTTCCACTACTTTCAGTTCTTCAAGGACAGGGAAGAAATATTTTAAATAGATTGGCATTTCCTCCAGTGGCACCGTAACCATCTGGTGCCACATCAAAAGAGCCATCGAGAGCGAGTCTTTTGACCTTCGAAAAGCATAGGGTAATTTTATCCAATCATAACCTTCTTTCTGCTTAAAAATTCCTCTAAGCGTTCTAACGTTCACAAAAATAATATCTTGATCAACATCCATGTAACTGTTCGAAACTCGGCCGACAGACCCTTGTACATTTTTTTACGTTTTCCTTTCTGACGAAATCTTCGTCTTCTAAACTTGTCTTCAGGGATGAATATCGTTTCCGAAAGACATCTGAAGACTCTTTGGAGACGTGAGCTATCTCCATTGGCACCATGAAGTCGTCTTCTCCCCAGCCAAAAAATACTTTTTGTCTTTCTGCAAAGTGATCGAGTTTGACGAGTCTTGGTTCTGGAAGAACATATTCCCATATTTCAATACATATTTCCGGTGGTAGATGTTTGTATTGCGGAAATGTTGTCTCTACGTGCTCTTCCATCGTAGCTTGGTCGTTGGAAGTTGTGTTTTCCACAATGTGGTATTTTTTATGATTTCGCTAGACAATCAAGATTGTGTTTGAAGACTCATGAGGAGTTTCTCATCAGGATTTTTGGATCCGTGCTGCACCTAAGGTCTATGTAACTTCTTTATAGTGCCAAACCGGATTACTTTGGAGCATAAAAACCCACACTTCTCACACTAGCAGCTGACAATTACTGAGTATTCCTATCTCCAATAGGGAATAATTTTGCTGAGCCCTGCCTTCTAGTCTTTCTACATCATACTTAACTTATCTTGACATTTGTCCTGGTATCATTTGACACTTGTGGAGATCCAAAATTTTATAAAAATACTTGTATTTTTTTTCTTTTTCTATTTTCCTTCTTTTTTTTGTGTTTTTCTGTGATGTGTTTGTCCTCCTACATATTTCTACTCCTGACGTTCCGACGTCCAGTTGCCAACGATTTCCTGCCTCTGCTTTCTCCCTCCATTAAACCCCCGGGCACAGTTGTTGTGACCCAACTGCACCCACACTTCCATTATTTCTCCTCAAAGAGACCCTCGATGCCGACGTACTTATGATCTGGACGTCGATCTTCGTCACAAGGTGTCCAAACTTCAAAATTGGGAAGATAAAGGCTGCCTTTTGGATATCTTAGCACACCACCATAGCGGCCATGCAAACAGAGCCAGGGCGTGCCTGTTTCCTCTGTGTCAACTGTTTCCTCTGTGTCAACTGTTTCCTCCGTGTCAACTTCTCCTGGTATATGCGCGTAGGCAATTACTGAAACTTCCAGCTTGACATTTTGCCAAAACTTATCCTCCTCCGTAGTAACCTGAAATTCCTGCTTCGCCATGGACGCAGACGACGACAGAGATGACATATTAAACTGGGCTTGGGTAACTCGGTAGTTGTAATCCTCAACCTCTTGGTCCGAAACACAAGAGCAATCAAATTCCATATCTAGGAAGGTTTCGTCGACTTCCACGAATGCAGTGTGAGACTGGAGATTATTTAATAGTCGAAAGTTTCCGGGGTGGTCCCATGTGTGAAGAAGAGTAAACTTCTTTAGATTTGGTGCTGCAGCCTTGATAAAAGCCCAAAATTGAATTTTCAATTCGGGATCCCATTCAAGAAGTAATGGAAGGTAGATAACAACTGCTAGATGCTCTACTTTGGCAAGGTTTGGTGGTAGACCTCCGTTGAGAAGTTGATTTTGAAGGCCGTTTCCGGTAAGTATGATAATATCCTTTTCGGCGTCAATCTGAGTGTCGAATATTTGAATGTCTTCGCGAACATAATATTCAGGTGTAGCAGCACTATCATTCGATTGTTCGGGTTGAATGCTAAAGTAGAAGCGATTGAAGACTTTGGTGGATTCGCGACATGTATCTCGAAGCTCAGTCGGAAGTTCAAAACACGCTTCTCCCCACCACACACCTGTGATAGCACCGTTGTAATCGTAGGCAGTCTTATCACAAAGCAATACGAAACGAGGATCAGGAACCGCGTACTCCCAGATCGTGAGTCTCAGCTCTTTTGGTAACTTTGGAAAAAGGATGAATTTGCTGTCGCTGTGCGCAAGTTCGCCAAGTTCGTTTTCGAAGGTGGCATCTCTATCGTTCAAAGGCTTGTGCGCCATATTGCATGCGTCGTTAAAGGACTGCTCCATGACTTTGACTTGAATCTTCATTCAAGTAACGCCGATATTGAAGTTTGTTGGTGTTGTAATATGTAGTGTGTGTTGAATGTTGAAGGTAGTTGAAGGTAGAAGGAAGTAGAAGCTTAACAAGTTAGCGATGCGGCGTCAGGCTGTAACCGAAGAGCGCGCTAGTCCAACAGGTAAATTCACCCTCTGTAACACAATGTATGGTGAATGAAAGGCGATCCTTACTTATACAACCACTTCAATCCTGTGTTGTTTATTCACAACTTTAAGCACACCACACTACACTTATTGAGGAAGTTGAGCATACATCTCTAAGCGAGTCTAGTTTAGGGGTATCATGTGACACTTCACGCCCAATTCTAAAGCACAAGCTGTTTATACTATAATCTTTGAAAGTTTGTAGCTATAGTACTTAAGTTGTTCTAGTTTGTATTCTGTATAGACCTAAGAGCCAGAAATAAGTGTCTTATATAGCTGCCAAGGCCTGTTTGCTCCTTATCCTAGACCGAGTTCACATGACTACTATAGCTTTCACATTTGCCACACGTGTCTAAAAAGGTGTGTGAGCTAGCTCCACATGGTAACATGACTATAATAACAAGCACCTTAAAAACATTCATATTGTCAATACTACTTGAAGTTTACAATGTCGTTATTGATAGCAGCATAGGAAGCAAGAGTCATACATTCTCCTTGTTCTGATATTCTGTTCTTCTGTTGATAAATCATTAAATATCATGCAAGTTTCATTCCCTGTAGAAATAGGATGCTAGTTTGTAATTTCTAGTTAATATTTGAAGCTTTTAAGTGTTAAGGTCGGTAGGTACAAAGTACAAAATAATTTTCAATTGTTAATTAAGCGAGCTAGAGTAGAGGTTAGAAACCACAAAAAGCCAAACTTGGATATTAAAACTGCATAGATATGAGATTATGCACAACTTCTGTAGACAGATATTGAAACAAGATTAATGTATTACGGATTGTCTTTGACTACAAAGTAATTTTAGTTTAATCCGAATTCAGTTTCACTATTATGCCATAGGTGATTATAACAGATTCTCAAATTAGATTATGTTGCTAAAGATAAGCTTCAGTTGAAAATGCTAGCGGAAAGACTTTACTTTTGGTTAAATCATCTGCTAGTGAAAATATAATCTATAGTATTTAGAAAACATTAGGATGACTAAGAGAACACTAGGTACTGAGATGAAAGCTTGATTTTTCAGCTTCTTCTTCTTGAAGGATAGCTTTATATTTGTCAAAACATATTGAAATCTTGATATAGCGGACCCTAACAGATGCTGACACTTAAAGATATATAAGGAGCATCTTGCCTCTCAATCCACATTCCAAACTTTAGAAATTACTTGTTATTATCCCCGCCGCTAAACATTTACATAATTGTACCATCTTCTAACACTTCCTCAACTCTTGTTTCCATGTCGAAAAGCCTTTTTATTCCCTCGTAATTATGGTACCGAGTAAAGTCTTTGTAGCATGGTACGAAACACCACAATGAAGGAAGAAAGAGAAAGCCACTGGGGTACCTTTGTGATGCGAATTCAAGATGCTCTCTTAAATCCAGCTCGTACTGATTATTTTGTCTGTAAGCCCATGGCAAACTTATGATGGTGTGTGGATAGGCAATCGTGCAAACCTTGAATGCAACTTTCCTCCAGTACTCATCATTTTTTGCGACGTTCCGCATGTCTCCCTTGATACCGATTGCAAAATTCTGCCACAATCTCATGTCATACCTATGAAAGTCTATAGAGTCGTTCTCAGCCATTTTCTCCTGGAATTCTGTTGTTGCGAAATCGTCGTCGATTTCAAGAAAAACAAAGTTCTCTAATATCCTAGCCTCCAGCAATGGCCGACTTTCCGAACCTACGACCACAAGAAGTTTCTCTAGACACGGACAAAACTGTTTTACCCGCGAAAAAAACTGTTCATGATCCATTTCAACCGCTGGAAATTTTACATCCACAGCAAGCCTTGTAATTTTAGCAAAGTCAGGCCAAATCTTCCTAGGCTCTAGTGCTTCAAATTGTTGTAATATAACCTTGATCACATCTTGGCGTGGATCAGCCAAACTTTCGCATCGGTGGGTCTTCCCTAAAGCGCCTACACCCTCTTTCAGAGGCTGTAACATGATATATTTATGAAGGCACACTTGCTTTGCTTCTCGGCACACTTCCATAAGCCTGGATAGATGTGTGTTTTCATACAACTCTTTCATTCTCGGAGCACGGTGTTGGCCTGAACGGACATTTATAAAAGTTCTATGCCTCTCGACCCATCCTATACTCCATCCGAATTCTGTGCTGGGATCTTCCGGTCGATCAGATTTCCCTAGTAAAGTTAGGAACAGTAGACGTGGTTGTAGTAGCGCATATTCCCAGATCATCAAGCGCAACTCCTTCGGCAACTTCAAAAATTTGTGGAAAGATTTGTCGCTTTCGACAGATTTTTGTAGCTGTCTCAAACAACCTTTTATGTGGTTAGATTCTGCAAGCGTATTAGCTATATATTTCCACTAAATTATATCATCCTCTGCCTACCATGCTCACAAGTATTCGTAGGCGGCATGGGATTGTTGTGTTCTGTCGCAGATCTTGAAGGAATGCTGTCTGTCGCCATCAGAAAAAATGCCTGATCACCGAAGCGATGAATAGCAGCCGCACTAGTAGTGGGTTTCTTGAAAATATTATGTATTTGACAATAAAATTGCTGAATGCTTAAGGTACTCTCGAAGTAGTTGAAAGTCGAATGTTGTTACCTATAGACAGTTGGGAGAAGGGAGGCCGATAATGGTTTCGAGATGCGAAATAATCATGAATTAGTAACTTGTGCGCAAAAGACTTTTGCGCTATAAAGCCGTAGTTAGAATTAGCTTGTGTAGCGACTTTAGACTTAGTCCACTGGCAACTCAATAAGCGACTAAAATTCTCATTTAAAATAGTAGATTTGATTCAATAGACCAAATTATTAATTGAATAATCGTAATGCTTATAAGAATAGAGATATGCTAATGAAGTGGTTATTTCTTAAAGTATTACAGACTTATATCCTACTTATTTTGGTCAGTCACCTAGTCGTTAGTGTTCAGACATAGAAAAAATAAACTATGTTACCTAAATCAGATAGGTTACTAAAACCTAAATTGCTGGTCTAATGAAATCAGCTAGTTAAATCTAGTAAGTTACTTGCTTTATTTGAGTTAGTCAGGTGAGTGTAAATGAATTTCCCAAATCAAATGAGTTGCTTAAATCAAACAGCTTATACAAATCCAAATTAGGGAATACTATACCGTCCATATTGACGGTATCATAACCAAGGATCTGGCTGTCTCGTGCGGTAAAAAAGGACGATTTTGCGAAGCGCGTGCTGAAGCTGTAGGTGGCATGTGTTCGAAGTGTACGGTAGGAACACGGAATTCACGTGGCCAAAGAGTTGCTATTTAAATATGCGGTCTTGTGCTTAAGAGCTTTGACTGCTTTAGTATAGCTTAGAAGAGTTGTAAGAAAGACAATCGTTAAGTGAGTTGAAAGTGTGCTGTTTCTCAAATCGTGTCATGAATTGAAGACTCCACAGGAGAAAAATAAAAACTGCATATATATAGCGCTTGAATCAAAGTCTCTAGTGACCTTGCTATTAAAGTACCTTGACTTTAATATCGTAGATTCGAAAGAGGCATCAATCTTCAACGAGATCGATAGTGTACTGCTCCCGAAATTGTCCATGACCTGAGAAGCATAGCGAAAACAAAAGTTTAGAAAACAAGGCAAAAGGTGATAGAGAGAGACCAAGAGACCAGAGGCTGTGGAAAAGAATTGTGGAGACTCCAGAGATTTGTATAGCACGTGGCACTAAAGGCTTCGAGAATTACCAAGTCTTTAACTGAATCGAAAGTGGACTACACCCTGAGTCATGTATAACTTAAGACCTCCAGCAGAGCCAATAGTAGGAACCCAAGGTAAGAGGTGAAAGGAGAGAGACGAAGACAACTGAGAGGGAGAAGCAGAGAAGTCAATGAGAGACATGGGAGTCCATCCTCGCTCTTGCTCTTGTGCTGGCTTTCCTAATCTGCCGCTATAACCATCTAGAGCCTGTGATCACGCAATTCCTTTTGCATATTGACAACCGGGGCCCTTGTTTCCTCGCTTATGCTAAGTGACATAAGCTCTGATAAGGTAGGTCCAAACGATTGGTGCTGAGTCTTAATATGGCATTGATTGAGCAATGACGCTAAGCCAATTAGGCATTGCGGTTCATATTCAAGATCGATGGCAAGACGACGAGGAAAGCGAGAGATCATCGATATGTGATGATGAAGAAGAGTGAAGGAGTAGTCAGTGAGGGGAGTCAGATTAGACTACTCTATTATACGGTGTAACGGTTAGCAAACTTCCGTTTCCAGGGCGGGTTGGCCGCTGTTTTCAGGGGTCTGCTAGCTAGTGTGGCAACCCCATATCTAAATAGCTTCAATTCAGTCAATTCATTATATTATTCCTGACAAGTATAAAACCAGAGAATAGGAAACTCTACTAAAGGTATCAGTAATAGTCTTCTTGACAAGGTCTTCCTCCTTAAATCCATAGGAATCAACAAGTAAGTCTATTAAAAATTGCCCAATTTCTTTGTTCCTGATTGTTCTAGATGTTTCTTGCGCTTTGCTGATGCCCGGTGATTGTTTTCTTCGCTTTATTGCTCTCTTCTTGTGGGATGGAACGGGTCCAAGTTCGCTGTAAACTATGAAATTTCCTTAGGTTCGGCTAGGACTCCACAACACCTTATCAGTCCAGTGTTTTATGCTAGAAGAATGCTTATGATAAAGATATTTCCGCTCTTGATCAAGCTTAAATGCTCGCCGTCGTTGGGTCTGCGGGCAGCACTACTTTATCATGCGTGCCTACTTTTCTCTCTCTTCTCCAACTTGCAAACTATCACATCCTTCCTAACTGACACCCATCTCTAGTTTCGCGAAACCAGAAATCTACCTTATAGTCACCGTTGTCTTCTCCCGCTACACCAACATACAACTCTTCGATACCGAATGTGAGAGAGATGTAAAGATTGTCAGTGATGCGTTCTTCCCTAGACATCGGAATGGGGCCCCATGGGGCCCCATTCCGTAGTCTATTCTTCCCACAGCCAAACAGGGAGAGTAAAGGAGTTAGTATTGTTCAGTGAATAGATTAGCTTGGAATTTTAAAGGGTTTTTATATCTTTGGAGGGACGAATGTTTCAGATGCTTGTGGGTGGGGCTTCATGAGTTAAGATATTTGAGGTAGTTTTTCATATCCTCCTACGACAATATATGGCGAGACCAGCTCTAACAACCCCTACCCATACAACCTTCCCTCCACCCCATTGCGATATTGTCTGCAAGACGCCCCAACCCCCTTATATGGTCGGATGAAACCAGTCATTCCACATTAAAGGACTTTACAACAACTTGAGTCTATCCTGTCTGATTGTAGTCTCAATCGTCAATGGAATCCCTCTTCGACGGTGGAGGTCCCTTTGGTGGAGGTGGCTTTTTCGGCGGTGTTTTAGATGGAGGACTTGACTTTACTGGTGGAAATTTCGGTGGTGGTGGTTTGGAAAAAGGAGGTGACGATTTTGGCGTCGAACTTTTCTTATCTGCGGGATTAGTAGTGATAATGTAGACGAGACAAGCAATTAATAAATCGAACGAAAATGTTGTCCATTGAAGAACAACAATAGCAGGGCCTTTCTTGATAGCAGACTCCGCTCCAAAGTTTACAGAAGCCAGAGCTGCAACAATATACGTTACAGCCCAAGCTCCAGTGAAAGAACACAGAACCGAGCCCCAGACAAGAAGTTGCGTCGATTTGACAAGGCCATTCCACCTAAAACGCCTCAGGCATACCAAGGATACGATTCCAAGAGCAAATGAGATCCAACTTATCGCCGGCATAAGCAGACTCGCAGAGTTTTGAAGGGTAATGACTTGGCGAATTGCGTCCTCGGTTGTGGAAAGCTTGTCGCTTAGGAAGCTAGCAGAGTTACCCAGTGTTGATGCACAAACAATCCCATTGCCAGCAACATCATTACAAACGCCTTTGCACGAGTTAGATATATTTAACCTGGGAAGCCGCATTACACATACCGATATATCCAAACCGCAAAGATGTACCTGCAAACTTTGCCACGAATATATTTGGGATTCCCGCACTAGCTGAAGTGCATCCGCCAATAGCCAGGCCTATATTTTATTAGAAAATGAACACTATCAAGTGGGAAACTCTGAATTACTCACTGGAGATGATGATTTGAGGAATAACTAGCCCATAGGCTACGTTTCAAGCAGTCTCGCTCGCTATTGATTGTTAACAAACTTCCATTTCTTTGCGAGGTGTTTATGTCTTGCTATAGAACGGAAATAGTTTTACCTTGAAAACGCATTGCGGTAGATTCGTGTTGTTAATTGGAAAATATGTTTACGTTGTTTAGGTAAATTGATAATGAAAATAGATGAAAGATGAAAGAATTTGATTTGATTATAATTTGACTGTCGAGAAGACAACACAGAGAACTTATATACCCTCAGGGTGGGTGAGCGATACAGGCTATTAGTGTCCAAAGAGCTTCCAATCAATGCACAAAAATAGAACTAGGTAATTGGCGTTGGGATGTGGAGTACTACTTGAGCCATGAAACTTGGAATATCCAATCTAATGTAGAAGTCTCGACAACAGTCAGAACCATACTTTCTTCGAAGCTAGAGCTTCAACGCTCATCACCTCTTGCCGCTCGGGGGCCCTTTCAGAATTACCAGATTCCTTACTACTGCTCCTTGAAACTGTCTCCAATCGGTCGCTAGCCCGGAGGAATATAGATGTAGTTTCCCTTGATTAAAACATATCAAAATTCCGAGGCCTACCGTTTAATGACCAACTAGAATGATGTGAAAGTTGTCTTGACGCGCGCCAAAGAAATACTGACATGATTGCACAACTCTAATTCGAGAACATACTTGGTATCGGTGCATTACAAGCGCTCAAGCGGCTGGGGTCTTCAATTATGGTCATTTTGGATGTTACTTTGTGGGGAAATTGTTGGTGGCAATGAAAAATATGGCACGTGTTGGTTTCACGGAGAGTGGAGTTCCTAAGTGCCAGCGTGCTCCAAGAGAGCTAGGTCACACGATGAGTAGTTGTTGGTTGGCACCGGGAAATGTCGATTTTGACTTTAATGCCTTAAAGTGCTTTATAATATTAGTGTAATTTTAATTATTTCAACCCTACCCTAGGGTTTTAAAAACCACTATATTAAAACCACCCTATAGAAATAAAAATCACTTACTAGTAATAATAAAACCTTATTTTCTATATAAATTATAGTATAATTATAATCTCTTATTGTCGGTATACTGGGTATACCGCTATCGATCCTTGTCAAATAACCCACTGCGTTCGACTAGTGGTTCTCACTTAGTATGGACGCATATAGGTCTATTGACGTTGGATTCGATTGGTTGCTAATAGCTAATAACTAAGAGAGTGGTTCTTGTAGTCGGAACTGACTATCGGGCTAATCCCGAATAGGCTTGGTTCCGGCATGGGCCGCTGGCTTCTGATTGGCCAGGGCGACGAGGTTCAACATATGAAATAACTAATGAATGAAATACCAGATATTGACGTTGCAACACTTATATATAGCATATTCTTTAAAACTTTTAAAATTATTAAAAAATATATAAGACTTAAGCCTAAAAAGCTATTATAACTAAATATTATTTAAGAGGAATAAAGTTATTAGTCTAATATTAAAGTAAATAGATTTATTAAAAAGTTTTAATCTTAGCTTTAATTTAAACTACTTATAAACCTATACTATTATAAGGTGGTACAGTTATTATAATTATAGTAATTATAGGTATCTGGGTATCTGATTTAATATAGTGGTTTTTAAAACCCTAGGGTAGAGTTGAAATTATTAAAATTACACTAATGTTATAAAGCACTTTACTACGGTCAGCCCAACAACGGGGTAAGTCGCCTCATCGAGCTCTGCAGCGCTTAAGTGAACCCGAGGATCTGGTCTGCCCCTGTTAGCCTTCTCATCCTTTTACGTTTGGTGTACTTTGGAGCCAGATCAAGTATCGAATTCGACATCTTAGAATTGTCAAATTGAGCGCGCTTTTCAGTCAGTAGCGCCTATGCGAGTCTGAACATGTTGGAATAAGAGGAAACAGCACCACTCATTGCTTGATCAGAATGGCCGCCTGGCCACTTATGGACGCATACTCTTTCGAATATATCTGTTTAAAAGGATTTCACCCACTATCAAATCTGTTGGAGTGGATTCAAATGCAGCGCCCCGAAGAAGAACGGTTCCTTATTGGAACCTTCAGCTGGTCGTCAATCGCCCAAAGAAATAGCCGCTGGTCTAATATAGCAGCTACTCCTATGGATAATTAAGAATCGAGGTGACCGAAGTTCTGAATCGTATCGAGAGAGAACCAACCCAATCCTTCAGTTGGATTTTGGGAGAGCGCTTCGCAATGTTTCCTACCACGCTTTCGTGATTCCGTGCGGCAGGAAATATTAATTCCAAGAATCTCAAAACTATATAAGCTGGCTCATTATCGCTTTGAGAACCTTTCAAAATCCCATCCACGCTCATCACAACGTCACTACTACCATCGGCATTAAATCTTGCTTCCAAAGATACTTTTCACACGCACCTTCAGAGAATTTGCCAACAACACCTAAGTTTCTAATACCGCTATTGGAAATGGGTGAAACTTGGGTACGCCACTTCGATCAACCATTACAGGCTTGGTATTATCATAATACTGCGACCGGCGAAACAAGATGGGAGGATAACGATGGCGGGGATAACGCTGAAGAAGAAGCAGCAGCCGCTATAGATGAATGGCGCCAGGTCTACATTGTAAGATCCAGAGGAGGTGGGCCTGCGTTCAAGCACTGGGCCCTCTATGTCGTTGACGAAGTGGGCGATAATACAGGGTTTTTGTGCCACCTCGAAGGCCGGAGGGAACATTATCGTTATGTTTGCAAAAGAACCAAAGACCCAACGTCTTCCGAAAATTTCGTTGATATACATCAGGTTGGGTATGTGGACACCAACTCTCTCAAAAAACTCAGAGACTTTGCAAAAGCCAAAACAATCCACAACGAAGACAAATATTGGGGCTGTCAAGACTGGGCCTGGGAGATTTTGGATGAACTTGAGAAGGAAGATCTACTCGAGCACAGAGATGAGTTCGAAAAAGAGAAGGCTGAACTTGAGAGTTTGAAAGGGCCAGGGTAGGGGGTGCTCGTCTTGAGGTCCACAGAGCAACTGAGAGATGAATTGTTGGGGTTCAATGTGTTTTGCTCCTGGTTTCTTTTTAAAGGTTGGGCTTGTAATCGTTCATGATTGTATTTGTTTTGGTTAGATCTGTCATTATCCTGGTTTTTATTGCCCCGGTTGATCTGGGAGAGTTTGTATCTGCTGTTTTGCGTTTTTTTGGGAAACATTTATTCAATCATATGATGCCTCTACACAAATTCAGCCGTTATGTAGTGTAGTGATATTCATCCTCCTTTACTGCCGAAAAACCCAAGGACATCGTCCAGATGCGCCCAACAAGAAATCGTTCAGGATGTCTTGCGGGAGAGATACAATGCGGCAGGTAGTGATACCAATCGCTTTCCACGTTGCGGTCGAAAAGGTGTAACACTTGCATTGACTCCACATATTCGGGGTAAAATCCACTCATTTCCCAGTCGATTATTCCAGATACAGTGTACCCACCATTAGTATCTTGTTCCACCATGATGTTCGCTGGGCGTACGTCGCCATGGGTGAAGACACACTCGTTGTTTGGTGGAGGTAAGAAGCTGCGTAGAAAGGTGGTGAATGCCGGACTTGGGGGTAATGAATTGACAGAAAATTGAAAGGCTTCAAATGCTGATATTGTGTTAAGTTGTTGAGTGTCGTGGTCGTCCATATGAAAATCTTGCACACCCTCACCTCTAACCCCTCCCATGTTGCGGCCCGGTGGCAATTTCAAGCTCCGGAGTGTGCTAAATATACTCTGTAGTCTGTTTTGAATGGATAGTTTGTTGTCGAGAGTAAGATTTGGCCACACACTCTCTAGCGTTGTTGTTGGAATATAGGTCATAAGCATAATGTAAACTTCTGAAAATTTGATGAGCCCGTGAGGCTTGGGTGCAGGTATGTCGGGAGCGCGCGCATTAAGGTACTGGAGAGACGTGTACTCCGTGTAGTCGTTATTCACATAGACGATTTTTGCAGCAATCTCCTCGTTGCACCTTAGGACGGCGCGAAACGCCTGGTTCTCCCACACCTTTGTTGATGCTGATATCATTCTTTTAAGCGCACCCACAAGTTGATTTTTCGTACCTCTCAAGCTAGGACTAACGTCAATGTAACCATCCACGAGATTGGTTGCTGCATCGGATAATGGAAATACGATTTCCGCAATCTTAGGACCGAAAACAAGGCTCTCGCAGAAATCCATTTTCTTTGGAGGTTTCGACTTTTTGGCAACAGGAGGATTAACATCTTTGTGTATCTTGCGCAATGATGCAATCATATCTATTTCAGGGTCGCTCTTAAGTTCTGCTGTCAAGAGCTCCATCATTGCCTGATTTCTCTCAGCCTTGGTGGATAACATTGTGACACCTGTGGGCAAAACCACATCCTGCTCCTGCCCGCCTCTAGACATTGATTAGCAAAAGATTATGCATCTGGGAAAGAGTCTTTCTTACATGTGGGATTGCATCTTGTGAATTTTCTAAGAGAGATTTTGCTCAGCCTCATTGGCTGTGCCACTAACCGACCGCTCTCAGAATGGTCTTCTGTTGCTTAGGAAATGAGGCAGACTAGGCGCCGCGTATGGAAGGCGGGAAAGAGGGGACGATGTGTGAGGGTGAAGGTGGATGGGGAGAGAGGGAGAGAGAGGGTTCTTATGGAAAATGTCGAAAAGCATCATCGGGATAAAGCAAGGGCGCCTTACTAGAAGCCGCCACGCTAAGCCTGAATAGGTCGTCGTGTTCCCTAAACGAGCACTGCTACACCTACGCGCCGTCGACCTTGGAGACTACCATTTGAACAAATGATGGTAGTTTATCTATGTCTAGCAATCTGCGATTTCGTCTCCTTCATCGACCTAAATTCCACAACAACATCGCTACCAGTAATTGCAAAAGCCCTAAGTGCTCAGAGTAGCATAACATGGGCAGCAACGGCTTATCTCCTTGCCTATGCAGCATTCCAGGTCTTGTATGGCCGCATATCAAATATCTTTGGTCGCAAACCGGTTTTGATTTAGTCCGTTGGCATGCTTATCTTGGGTGATATTATTTGCGGTTTCGCTAAGAATTCAGCATGGCTTTACATCTATCGAGCTTTGAGTGAAATTGGAGGTGGAGGCATCAGCTCTTTGGTACAGATTTATTATCAGTGATCTGGTGTCTTTGAAAGAGCGAGGCAAGTATCAAGGATTCATCAGTGCCACAATTGGTCTTGGTGTGGTCCTCTCGTTTCTGCAGGACTACTTGCAACTGGTTCTAAAAGATGGCGATGGGCTTTCTGGGTGCCTACAGTGCTCGCAGCTGCTCGCATTATCTGTATCGTCTTACTTCTACCAAATAAGTTAATGACAGGGAGTTTGCGGGATAAAGTACGCAAGATCAACTAGCTAGGTTTGGGTACAGCTGTAGTAGCAATGCTCTTCATTTCGGTTTGTTCTCCTCTGAGCTGGCCAATCATAACATACGCATTTACTAAGTCATCTTTCAGATTCCAGTCAACTCAGGAGGAAGTATTTAGCCTTGGGACAGTGTAATTATCATAACATTACTCGTTATCGGATCCATTTCTCTCATTCTTTTCTTGAGCACCGAGAAGCTATCAAAACTGCCAATAATGCCACTCCGTTTATTTCAGTCTCCATCACAAGCGATTATATTTGGACAGAACCTCCTTTTTAGGTCTGTATTCCAGGCTGATTTATATTATTTACCCATTTACTTTCAAGACATACGGCAATTTTCTCCGCTTCGTAGTACATCACTGGTACTACCTCTGTTACTATTTCAAAGCGTTTTTGGTGTTCTGTCAGGGCTGTTGATGAGTCGTCTAGCGAGGTATGAATGAATTGAATTGTCACAAAGGAATGGAGCATAGCTAATCAAGGAACAGATTTCGCCCGATAATGTACCTCGGTTTTGTATTATGGACCCTTGGAGCAGGTTTAAAGATACTCTTCTCAAGGACAACATCAGCAGGTGTCTATGTTGCAGTATTACCCATAGAAGGTGCCGACGCCGGATTTATATTTCAACCAAGTAAGTAATTACTTCTCAAACAACCATCAAAGCAAGCAACGACGATTCTAACCTTTTAACTTCAGCACTCGTAGCACTCCAAGCACTTTCTACACCCAAAGATTTAGCCATAGTAACCTCAACCAGAAATCTACTGAGAGCAGTAAGATCGGGGAACTCGAGCTTCCACCTGTACGTGGTGTCCCCTACGAACCTTCAGCACTTCGTGTAGTATCTAGAGAGCAGAGAGAGGCTCAAAACGATCGATCGGGGGCAGGGACTGACACCTGTCCTAAGCAACAAAATATCAGAACACGACAACGCTAGTACATTAGACGCGACGAGGAAGATAAAGGCAGACACTCTATACACGAAGCGATAATCTAGACATCTTAAGTCAGATGTCTGTAGAAGCAAGCTGTCGGAGGGCGATTTATATAACAAGAGGGAATAACACGATAGGGGTACTAGGCTGGCAGAGATATAGGCACTAAATACCTATAGGAGAAGTGGACCGTCTCCCTCGAGTATAAATACAATCTATAATCAATTACACACATAAGTTCAAAGACATAAGAGAGCTACTAGATATAAAGGGTTCAATATGTTTCGCGCACCTCTAGTATACAGAGACGGGATACTAGTTAGGGCCTCTAACGTATATAGGAGGAGGTATAGGAGGGAGATGTACTTATTATAAATCAAATATACTCGGAGGATAGTTTTCTATAAGGGCAATAGCCTATAAGGTATACTAGTAGGAGTTATATAAGATTCTAAGCAATCTACGGATGCTACTATAGTATTAATATATAGCTTATATGTAGTCTATTACAATATGTTGAATAGGCACAATATGGACAGCAATAAGTCGGTAGCAATAGTGGTGGATTCTGTGTTCTGTGTAGAAGCTAGAGTGCTAGAATGGGCCTACTTGTAGTAGTAGGACGATTATATAACTATTCCTATATATTCATTGAATTCAACACAATATTACGAATAGTACCTATTAACATCCTTAGAATAGAGGGCGGGAGTAGCTAGGCTTAGCCCAAAGGGTAGGGAGTGTTTCCTTCTATTAGGCAGGAGCCTCTATAGGGATAGAGATAGGAAGACATTTGTTGCAATATTAGGGCTTAAAGGAGGGTTTTAGGGAAGAGAGAGTTGTTGTTTTTGACCCTTTCCCTTTTGTATCTTAGACGTGTCTCTATATAGGGCTTATGGTTCTTAAGGCCATTTAAGCAATGCTAAAAAGAGTATTGGTTCAAAAAAACAAAAACAAAAGAGCAATAGGATCAGCGACCGGTGTAGCCGTCTCAACAGCGATAGGATACGCCGCAATTAAATCATCATTACCATCGACACTACCCCTATTATTACAATCACAAATTCTAAATGGTATTTGGGGTTGCTGATTTGACAGATTATCCACAATGGACTCCAAGTACACTAGATGCGAAAATGAAAGGGACACATGTTATTTTTACTACTTTCGTTCCGTTGATGGGTTTATGCTTGATTGGATGTCTTGTTGTTCAAGATAGAATACTGATGAGTGATGCGAAGCCGGAAGCGAATGAGAAAGGGGTTGGGACTAGGAGTCCAAACACTGCGGAAGTAATTTAACTACGGAAGCTACGGAGATGGGAGAAGTGTTCGAGGACTTAGAAAATGGTCGGATATCTAAACCCGAGAGGAAATCCGAATAAAGATAGATCGTACATAGAACTTCAATTTTAGATTTTGAAAAAGTTATAATATCCCCAATCGATAGTGCAAATGGTGTTGTGATAACTTTGGAAACGTAGGGAGAGATTTGGGAGAAAAGGCATAAATATAAACGTAACACTTTTAGAACGCGTATCTGCATTCCTATGACACGCCTCGCAAGAGGGAGACGCGTTTATTGGTACAGCTACAAACTACCTAGAATAGAATATCGCGCTGCTTCAGTAAATGCGAAGATTCAACAGTCTATTCCCTATGTATAACAAAAGAATTTAGTTCAAAATAGATGATAACTCAAATTCAAAACGATGAGTCTTCAAGGAGATCTCAATAGGGGTAGAATTCTCGCTTCGCCTCAATACCAATAGGTCGTGATATGTGAAGTTCTTGGTTATGTGAAAATTGAAGGAGAATTTGGCTAGATGAAATAACGTAGTTATTGGCTGACACTGCGCGTTTTGGAGTGTTTGGTATTTAACTCCCAGTTTAATAAAACTTGGAGAGCTGGTAAGGCTGGCAGAGCCGGCAGAGCCGGCACAGCTGGCGATTATGCTTTGGAGTTTCTTTGGCAGGGTTTATATTAATTTGGAAAGCACAACTTGAGGATTTGTACAGAACGCTATCTCTATGACTGGATCATACGAAAATAAACACCACTAAAATGTTGGACTTATCTCTTTGTAAATTGAGACCAAGTCTTAGGCTTGATGTTGTATGAAAACCACATACTCTTAGATAACACAAAGAGGCCTTAATTGTCCGGTTTTGAGCCCTAGTAAAATACACGTTGAAGAATCCTTGTCTATGGACTTTTGGGGTTATGTCATCCTTAAATATAGAAAGGAGTTGTAGTATATTACGAAGTGCCTGGTGATCTCCCGCAAGAAGCATCCAATCACTTCCGTGAGAGCTACATTGCCTTGGAGGTAGTTGTTTATACATTTGTTTGTGCCCATAGATGTTATCACATCAAGCGCCAGCTCTATCACTTCAAACCATGCTGGGATGTTCTTGGCGTGGTGGTCGAATTTTGATCTCACTCGTGGTTCCAAGAATCACCCGGAGTTGCTGAATGTTTCACGCAACGGGAGCCGTTCTCGGGTGTAGTGGACGATTATTGTAAGCTGCGCTCTATATGATACATAATACGGCCACACATTTTCTACATTGCTGTACAAAAGTATGAGAGACAAGACGAAAACTTAAAAGTTTAGTTAGGAAAGCCCGAAATAATCACGAGCCAAGAAGTGGGTTTCATGCTTCTCATATTCCTACAGTCGCCTCTTCCTTCTCTGCACCGTACTAACTCATTTTCGCTAAGGTGCTTGGCAGTGAGTAACCTTTTATAGTAGTGATCTGGTTAGACAGTTTGGAAACAGTTTGAAGGATCTAAGAAGATCTAGAGGATTCAACCAACTAGAACTGTTGGATAAGCTGTCAGAACATTTTAGTGAAAACCGGATTTGTTGAGTTAGTACGGTAGATTCGCAGGATACAGTGGGAGTATCATTTTGAGACATTGAAAGAATGTTGAAGCGACTATGAATGTCGCTAATTATTATCCTAAGATTTAGTATACCCATAGTGCAGGATTGCCCCGACCTTGGCATCTAAAAAGCACCACTTTTGTATCGGTAGGATGGCATTGCAAGAGTTTGTTGTCAGAACATCGGTATCCCATCTTACGATATATTACATAGAAGTGTCTTGGGTAGCATATGCTCTATCAGTTTTAGCTATGTGCGCAACAATGTAATGGAATTTCGGCATACGGTTTTGTTTTGAAATCGTTATCAACGTACTTTCAGCTTTGATGGTGCTCAGGTGAATAGCTCACGGAGACTGCAATATTGCACTCGGCCCATTTGTGCAACACTCAAATTAACAGAACCTCAATTATTGTTGTAAGCAAGAGGTTCCTTCGCTGTTGCCAATGCATGTTGGAACTTGGCACACCTGTTTTAGTCTTAGCCCGACAACCTAGTTTGCCCAAGAAGTTGCACATATTCATACGAACCTGCTACACAGGGGTTATGTGTAGCGTACGGAGTCATCTCCTTTACAATGCCGAGAAAAGTTTCAACGCTTTCGATAGACGTAATTGTTTCAATCGTCCGAACTCCTAACTTTATCCTTTGTAGAACTTCATCTGGGGCATTAATGGGGATTTTTCTCGGCTTTAATGCAAATACATTGAGTGTATAAATCGGGTGATCATGCCAAAATCAGGATCCTAAAATCCTGGTTTCGGATCATCCGTTCATCCCACGTCGGCAAAGGCTGCTACTCAAGTAATACATGAAACATTTACAGTAGGAGCTCAATCTTACCCACGGACGAGGATCGATCCTGGTCGGAGACCCTATCTGTGGGACCGCTCATGCACCAACTAACAAAGTGTGTAAGCGAGGCAAGGTATTAAGTTATTTAGCGAATAAATCGATTTATTCTAGTTATTTAATAGATATACTTATATTAAATAAGTAGACTATTTTCCTTAGTATATATATACATACTTCGTTTCGTACTAATTATATTATTTTAGCCTATGTTGTTATGAAGTTAGAAGACTTTCTATCTTTTTCGTTTGCCTACCCTTGCTTTACGCAATACCTAAAGAAGACAGTTAGCATTTGACCTTTCCTAAAGAAGGTAGTTAGGATTGATCCCACAGCTAGGCTTTTAGAGGCTCTCAGAGTCAGAGCTGCACGGATGCCGGAAGTGTAGACTAGATTGGTACGAGCTATGTTCTTGTAAGTGTTAGCCGATTAAGAATTGGTACACACATAAGATCATCGAGATTTCAAAGTGATTTGCGCTTGGTTCTGCATATAGATGTAGCCGGACTCCGGTCACTGGTGACGTGTCTTCGAGTGTTTTCAAAATCAGTATTCGTGCTGATAGGAGGTACTTCACTGTTAACCGTAAAGGCTTTATATGATGAACGAATCTTGTTAATGCAAGAATGGAATACAAAGTAAAAAAAAGGTGACTACTTTTTACTAGTCCAGGATACCTTGATTTCACTTTCCATTCCCATGATTGTTTTACTTTTCGCACTCTCGAATCTACCTACTGAGGTGACAACTCAGTTATAAGACTGGCCTTATTATTTGCGGCTGGTCGGGCCATTGAGTTGGCATTTCATAGTCATCATGAATAGGGCTGAAGATCAACTTCTGGATTCTGGTAGTTGTGATTATAACTTGCATTCCCACAAACACAGCTTGGACGCGAGAGAATAACCCAGTCCTCCCCTTTGCTCGGGAATATCAATTCTGAGCTCGTTCCTTTGTCCTTGACTTAAGCTTTCCCCCCGGTAGTCTCGCTCGGCTAGTTCTCCCAGTTTTCCTTTTCCTGGGATACGATCTGAACTTTATCCAAACGCTCCCAAGCGAGCTCGTATGACATTGTATCACCAACTCCTAAACCAAGCAGTTTATCCTAAATTTTGGATGTTCAATGCTCCGGATACCTCGAATATGAAAGCAACTTGTGATGTTACCAAGTGACTACTAAATTCTGGAAGTAGCTAAACATCAAATTCTTTTGTCCATTTCATTGTAGTTCAACTGCTAAAAAGACAAGACTAAGATGGGTTTCCGTGGAGCATCTAATAGAAAATAAATCCCAAATTTCTAGCGAATTTACTATTTTCTTAGTCCTTGATTCGAGTTTTTGAAGTCTTTAAAAATGTTCAAGTCGTTACCTGTCCTTTTCTACGAAGTACCACTGTACGGCCCACAGGGTTCGTATTCGCTTCGCATTTGTGCCATAGCAAAGACCGAGCCAACGAAACTACTCCTGTTTTATAACCTCTTCAAAAGAAGGATGGAAGGACCAGTCTCATGGAAGACCAGGAATGGACAGATGCTCGTCTCTTTTTTTTTTATCTGATATCACTGGTCGCGGGAGCAGTAAAGCTTATCATTTCAATAGAGACGATCAGCATGATCTTCAATAATAATCCGTGCTTTATCGACTAGGTGGGTCTCAGGGGGCTGTAATGGCTTGGAGAGCTCTCAACCAATCGAGCACACGCCCTTTTTTCTCCAAGGAACAAAAAGTGCGAGGTAACGAGTGACATTGAACATGACAGGAATCCTGAGACCTTTGGCATAGACTCTATTAAAACTCTTGTGAGCGGGTTTACAATTGTGGGGCCTCCCGCCATGACCACATCAGTTGGTATAAACTATAAGCGCCCTCCCACAGTTCGAAGACAAGATGTCAGTCCAGGAAATGTCACTTTAGTCTACACCTGTAGAGATGGCAAAATTAAAGCTCTTCTCACGAAGTAGCACGGCAAGCACAGTAACTTCTTTGGCAGAAAGCACTGCCCCTTCAGCAACTACAAGAGCAACGAGTCTAGGCCCCGATCCTTGCGCATCGTGCAGAACACTGAACAGGAAATGCGACGGTAGTCGTCCGTCATGTGGTTATTGTCAAAGGTACGTTCTAACGTATGGAAGCAGGCAGGCTCGAGAACTAATAATGTACCCTTAGCGAGTCGTTACAGTGCGACTACGAGGTTGAAAGCTCATCCAGTAGGGCCAGTCGAAGAACAACTACCAATTCACAACACAAAAAATTAGAGCTCTTGGATTACCGGAGACCGAGGGTGGAGCTAAAGATAACTGAATTTCCAGCCGCGTACTTTTTGGACGGAAATGTATTTAATCGAGGTGAACTAAGGATTCCCAACGCAGAGCTTACACTGCCAGATTATGTTCGCGATCTTATACCGAACGCTGCCACAGTTAGAAATATTGCATCTCAGTACTTCGCAACTGTTCATACATATATGCCTATAATATCCAAAGGGCGTTTCTTCACTGTCCTGATGAATCCTTTACTTCAGCCACGAACCGATGTTGGGTTACTTCTGCTTTGTATGCAGTTGATCATCTTACCACCTTCGGACAAGATTCCTATGAAGATGGCGCCGGAGTACCTGGCTGCAAAAGAGTTTTACACCGAGATCGAAGCTGCTGGAACTTGCAGTATTCAGGCCATGCAAGCT
This sequence comes from Pezicula radicicola, assembly GCA_003008705.1. NCBI lineage: Eukaryota > Fungi > Ascomycota > Leotiomycetes > Helotiales > Dermateaceae > Pezicula > Pezicula radicicola. The sequence goes on along the minus strand of PDUO01000005.1, from coordinate 1,389,893 downwards.
GGAATTCTGATTGCGCTGTATGAGTTCGGCCATGCGATTTATCCACAAGCTTATTTTTCTGTTGGTGCCTGTGCTAGATATGGTGTAGCGTACGGGATGGATGATATTTATATGGATGTGCAATCGTCAGAGGATTGGGTTGAAGAGGAGGAAAGAAAGAGAGTCTGGTGGGCTGTTCTTATGTTGGATCGGTGTGTACTGCTCCCATCACTCAATACAAAACAAGAATTGACGGTTGTGACAGTTGCATGAATATGGGAAAGCCGATAAGAGCTCTGCTAACTCCAGAACCACATCCTTCATGCACATTACCAATGGATGATGATGCTTGGGACAATGAGGTATATCTTCATACTCTCTCCTAGTGGGTTTTCAGTACTGATATTTATGGTGGTGTAGATTATAGATCCAGAACCTTTTCAGTTATTCTCGCCTTCTAACGCCAACATGGGGAAGTTCGCACAAATGGCGAAGGCAACATACTTATTAGGCCGCGTGTTTGGACATGCATGTGATGCAGTGACTGAAGATTCGTTCGGTGGCGAGCAAGCAGCACAACTGAAAAAGACTCTTCGGGCATTAATCAACCTAACAGAGGTCGAAGGTCCAAACAGAGAAATTGAAAACAGCACGGAATCAGCCATGTGCTTCAGGTACGCAAATGGTCCTCAATCTTATAGCAATGCTAATCAGGTTTAGCGGTCTTCTCATACTGCAAGAATGCTACGGTCCACTTATCGGCGAGTTATCAAATACTCTCAAAGATGTCGAACATGAAATAGTCAACACAGGAATCTACAAAGGAGTGGCAGCAGAGATAACCAAAACTTCCGAGGCGTTCATGGCAGAATCAGGCCATCATATTGGCACAGTTTCCCCATTTGCGTTCCATGCACTATACACTTCAGCGGCCATCTCCATGGAAGCTGGGCGCGTCTCTGGTAGTGAAGATGCTTTTGAACAGGGACGAATCGTGACAAAATTTCTGAAGCTCCTGCGTAGAAGATGGAAATCAGCCGGTATGCTCCATTCTCTGTGAACGGTTGTCAGAACTGTGTCTAATATCAATCAGGAACATATCTTGAACTTCTGGAAACAAGGGAGATCTTGCATTACAGTTGATCAGAGATAGAACGAGGCATTACGAAACCAATGAACTCAATAATACTTTTAATGACCACTTATGACTTTGGGAGTTATGTCTGCTGGATTTGGCGAGGCGTTGGTAAACTGTCAGGATATAATCAAAAGTAGCGATATTCAGGGGCGCCATGGTGTGGGATTCAGACGTCTTTTGGCAAAATCAGGCTGGAGCAGGGCTCTTTCCACTAAATACATAATTTAATTCAACATAAATCCAGACTATCTTCGAAGATAATGTTAAATGACTGTGTTGATATCCTGTCGCTTGTTATTGCTCAGCTCATCAACCCCCCGTAAGCCGTACCAAACATAGCTTCCCACATACCTTTTAAGTTTGCATAAGTACTTCCAATTTTCAACAGGGAGTTTCATATCTAGAAACCAAAATATGTTCCGTGACGCTCAAGCCACTTGACTATATATGAGTCTAAAGTTGGTAACTTACTCAAAACAATATTCCTTCTAAGCTTAAATGCCGTAAGTATAGAGTAGTTGCTAAAACACCATCAAAAAGTTCTTTCATAGACAAATTAAATTGCACTCTTACTACCAACTAGCAATTCTCAAAAGTGTCTATAAGCATCGACAATTACTTGTTGTTTGAGATATTCAAGGCAAGACCAGAAGTAGAAAGACACAATGTCTACTGTCGTCAAGGACAGAGAGATGAGGTGACAACCAAGTCCGGTTTGAATACCGACATCGCTCAAGAAGGACACGGCCCTTAGTCTTTTGTTAATCTAGTCTGTAATCTAGTTGTATGCTTCGAACACAAGCAGGAGCCAGTACGACCGGATATTCCTTAGCTACGTGGAGGATTGCATTCCAAGCGCCCGCATGTTAGTAAACGACGCAATGGGAATGGTCCAAACTATTGACACCTAACGGCCAATTGATTATCAATCTTGCCTATCCAGAGTGTCGGCCGACGACTTTTATGACTTGGAGGGTGGATGGTCACACTATGGACTAAAGAATGGTGCATAGTCAAGCAATTACTACTATGGCAGCAAGGATATTGATGATAGCACAACTTGTGGTTAGTAAACCAATGTACCGTTATATCTTCAGATGTAGTGCAGCAAATAGAGTACATAGAGCCTTGGTTAAGACACCGACATTCTACATAAAGTGCTCCCATGAAGCAAAATATCCTCCCAAATAATACTCATTGTTTCGTATCTCGCCTTTGAGGCTTTGACTTTGCGATCTACTTCTCTGATCAAGTTTTCGGATCAGTTGCCTATGTCGATGGATATAGTTCATAGGATCTGGAAAATGGCCCTATTTAGGTAATCGTTAGGGCAGTATTGCGGTCCAAAGCATTACGGATGGAAAAAAACACAAATACTACATGATGTGCAATGGGCAACATGATGCTCTCTGGCTGTTTACATTATATCTGAAATTTTACACCATCAGAATAGACGAGAAATTTTGGGAAATCTTCTAGTGTTTTGTAGAAGGCATCGATTATAGAGTTCAGTTTTCACTTTCAATTGGCTCTATTAGGTATGACAGCAAATATACTTGTGACAGCACAACTTACAGTTTCTAAATCAGCAGAGTCTTTTGTAAGAAGGAACTGTTTTTAAACTAATGTCTATGATTATAATTTTAATCCCAATTTATTCAATATATAAGGTAAGACGAAAAGCCTAAAGAGACGATCCATAGGGCAGTTTGGTATAATGGTTCCTAAACGTTACTAAGCAAGTCTAAGTTGAAGGTGTGGTTAAGGAGTTAAAAGATGCATAACTCATTCCATAGCCTGCTTTCTTATTAAATATAAATTACTGTACGAAGTAGATCTCCAGGAATCCTCGCCGTAGTCTTTCGAAATTGTTTACAAACGAGGTGAAGGATTTACCTGTTACAAAGACTCCTAATATTTGTGTCAAGCCGAAGAAGTTCATAGGCTCATAGCGTTCTAGAAAGAATCGAGCCATAACTTCCCGGAATGTACTTCACTTCTGCCAATCTCATTGTTCGTAATTTATAGTATATAGATAGCCCTTTAAAATGAGGTGACGAGCATAATTCCTAGTTTAATATCAACGGTATCTCATTTTACGTTAATTTGGTAGAACAGGCAGTTGAAGCAGGCTTTCAAATCCGGAGATTTCCTGATCATAGTCCACTATACTGCGGAGAGTGCCTCAGATATTTGGACAGGTATTAGGTTTCTTGCAGAGCCCTGGGTCTTTCTCTGGTTTAGTCTATAATAAGGGCGGGATATACCAAAGATAAAGAGCGCATAGTACTTAAATAATAGGTAACATGGCAGCAAGGTTACTCATAACAGCACAACTTATAGTTATTAAAACGACATAGTTTATTATCAAAAGGAACATTTCTAGACTTATTTGTAATAGAATGATTCTCCATCGTACATAATAACAGTGTAATAAATGATCATTGCCCTCTCCATAGTTGTCCCATAATATTTGTCTATCTGAATCTTCTGTATGGTAGGTTTGAGTCCATTCTGCGAAAGTTCTCTCCACAAGCCAAGATTTCATCTTCTTTCCACATCGAGGTAAGGTACTTGATATGGGAAGTGGTTCCTCCTCCAGCATTTCCAAGTACCGTAACTGAATTTGATTTTTCATCATTTCAGATTCTTGATAGGCAATTTTGCAACTTAGTTGGTGACATTAGACATGACAAGACGGCTATTTGTTGCAACAGAGATAATCGATAGACACCATTAGGAATAGGAGGAGGTTTCGGCAGAGTTACGACCAGCCCTTAATAAGTAGACAAGTAGACTTTAAACCAATAAAATAATTAAAATTTAAAGTTCTGGATAACTAAATAAACAGCAACGATACTTTGGATGGAATTTCCAGAACCTAAGAGCCAATTAGAACGGCTAAGTTCCACCGAGGTGATAGTATTATCGAATTAAACAGAGAGCTTGAGAGATAGTTTTGGTACTTTGAGAACAATGTTACCTATGGGACTTTTCCAAGGAAAGGCATAGGAAACTTGGTAAAACAATGGCAATAATTAAGTTGATAATAGCAAGGTACTTACATTTAAATTCTTATAAGATAATCATGGCTCTAGCTGCTGAAATCGACGCGAGCATCTTAGCGTGCTTCTAGATTTCCCCAATTTGGACTGTGGAATATCCATCTGCCGAATTTGAGGCGAAGAAACAGGGGAGCAGGGAGAAAGAACAACTAAAACTACGCGTAGAATTCTTTTTCTTTTTCTACCCCATGAAATGAATTTCTAGTGCATCAAAATCTAAGCTTCCACGACCTCAGCAAATCCCTTATTCTCTAGCTCTGCTGCTCCTGCATCAGGCACAAGCGGAGACTCTGTTCCGCTATCTTTACCATCGCCTCCTAAGACACCCCAAGGAGCTTTATTCTTCTTGGTCTCCCCCGGTCCATCACTCTTGAAGTGGTATCCTCGTATTCTAGGTCCTTGCCCACTCTTTTCTGGCAACTCGCTCTCGTACACTTTTGCAAAAATATCACAATCTTCTTCGAAAGTACCTGCTTCTATACTAGCTCTGATAGACGTAAAGAACGAAGAGAGGATTTGGTGATTGTGGATTTGGAGTAAGGTCCATCCAAGCATTTCTTTCGCGGAGAGTAAATGCTGGATGTAGGCTCGGTGGTGAGATGTGCAGGTGTAGCATGTGCAGGCCTTGGAGAGTGGTAGGAGTGACGTTGCATGCGTCGATGTCCACATGTCGGTTCCGAGAGGTTTGACTGCGCTGCCATTGCTGGGAGTATCGACATCCTCAGACGATGGTTTTGGGAAGCAGAACGTTAATGCTATCCCTGCATCTGTTGCGAATCCGACGAACGGGATAGTGAAGAGATCCATGCCCAGTGACACTTGTCGAAGGATCTGATGAGGCGAAACAACTTCATCAAGTGAGAGGCGAGGTAGTCGTGAAAATGATGTAGTTGCCGGAATATCTAGGAGAATGTTGGAGTCGTAAAACGCCAATCCGGAGAGATCATCCGCAAGTTCGTCTGCAAGATAGTTGATATATTCAGACTGGCTCAAGAAGTCAATTGGCAAGATTGGTGCAAAAATCGCTTGATGTTCATTCTTCGTGCTTAATAGCTCTGATACCCATTCCTGGGTTACCTCTCCCATCTTAGCCGCTCTCTTTTTTCCAGGCTTGTTTCCATACGCAATATCAGCAAGGCCAACACTGATATCGGGATTGAGCTTCTTGATTGCTTTATTGTATGAAGTATTGCTCAAAGGCTGAAATCCAGTAGAAGTAAAAAGCGAGATGGAGGTTGATGTATTGCCATGTGGAGCTGTGACCGCAGGGATGCGACGAGGTGTTAAGAGAGTAAAGAGAGACTGTGGAAGAGAGGTGAAGGTGTGAATTGGAGACGAAATGTTGCTTGGACAATTCATGATTGGCGGTGTATCTGTCTCAGTTCTGCTTTTCTCTATGACTGTAGCCAGGTTAGGAAGAGAACCTTACAACCCGAATTTTGTACCAACTCACAGTCCTCTAGCGCCAGGTGAACACCCCCAAATCGGGCATTTGCCAGAATGACATCTGGAGAGAGATGTGGCACGACACCTCTTGAGCTAATAGCCAAGAAATTGGGAGTGCTGATAGGCTGGCGGCCAGGGAAAGCCATTTGCCCAACTCTTGGGCCCATGACAGCAGGTTCCACGGCGCCCAGGAGGATCCTGAATGAAAGACATTTGTCCATGACTGGTTCTGAATGCTCTTTATCGGCCATAGATGTACAGGTGTATTTTCAAAAAGATGTACCGAAAGGAAAAGGGGAAAGCTGGTTTATCTGCAGGCCAGCAACCCTCAGATACTATCGTGAATATCTACTTCAGACACACTATATCTGTTGCAACTGCTCAGCATTTCTTGCGTCAATTGAGTGCAAAAGACAGGAGATATCACGTGGACTCAGGGCTCTGGAGATGTAACATTCTTTGGTGGGTTTTGATGTTGAAGAAACGAAAGTGGTTAGCTCAGACACTAGAGCGCTTCGAGCTAGTCCCTGTTCGGCTAAGCGATAGGCTGAAGACAATCTTATCTGCAGTGGGGGTGGTCTGATCAGCACGTCTATGCGGCATCCTCGGCCTGTGGTCAAACAAAAACTCGTAATCAGGATGGCCTCTCTCTCTCTCACACTCACTCTCTCTCTCTCTTGTGTACATACTTGTTTCCTCGTACATACTGCTTTTGCGCTCTTAGAATTGCTCTAGAATATGCTTCTTCCCGATTGACTGCGTGGTATGCCATTTAGCAACGAGAATTTGCAACCAAATATTGACTAGTAAGTAATGCGCCGCCGCATCTCTTACCTTGTTGACCTTGAAACTGATGCGCTGTGCCAAGATTGAATACAAAGGAGAGACAATGGCTGTCAACAGTGACCAGGAGAGGACAAGGCCTGCACCGCGAGAAGATGAACACCCCGACAACCCCATTAGCGCTCCATTGCTACTCGACAACCTCTCCGAAGATAGCTCTCCTCCGACCCCGCGATGGATGCAGGACGAAGGACAATACCAGCACTGGAAGTGGGTGCCATTGCCAGTGAGACGGGTTGCAAAAGCAGCTGCGAAGTGGGCAAAGGGCCCAAATCCTCCGCAAATTCACACTATCAAACCGCTCTTGCCATCTATCCAAGAAGCGCCCGTAATACTTTTGGACAAATACATCCCAAAAAGAAGACACAGGATATGTCTCTTAATTGGGTACTATTTTCTTTGGGTACTGTCATTCGCTCTGGTTATGCATGAGAGTACGATTGCGACAGAAATCGAAGGATTTGGAAGTCCCAATAACATCGGCTGTGGGAATACGTACTGGGTTCCCGGCAATAGATGCGGCGTAAATGGGAATGAGTGCAGGCCCTTCAGTGGGAGCGCGTTTGCTTTCAGATGTCCAGCAGACTGCGCCGGCACTTGGGTTCTAAATCCTCGAGCGGTTGGTGGCCAGGAGGTCTTATACCAGCCGTTGGTAATTGGTGGGCCGAGCGAAGATGATACGACACCCGTGTATCGAAGCGACTCATTCATTTGTAGTGCTGCAATCCACGCTGGAGTTATTGACGATGTCAAAGGAGGCTGTGGTGTTGTGTCTCTTATCGGCCAACAGCGCAACTATGTCAGCTCTCTACGGAACGGAATCAAAAGCATAGGCTTTGATTCTTACTTTCCATCATCGTTCACCTTCCACACGGCAACTTCCTGCGAAGCTAAGGATCCACGTTGGCAACTGTTATTCGTCTCGCTATCATTCACAATAGTGCTTTCATTATGCACCACCTCACCAGCAGTCTTCTTCTTCAGCATCTTCACAGGTCTATTCTTCCACGTTGGACTTGCCTCCGATCCTCCCGGACACAGCTCAATTGCTGGACTCATCTCTACTATTTTAGGAAGGTTCTTACCTGCAGCGTTCTGCGCCTTCGTTATGTATGAGCATATGGGAATTCGGCGAGCTTTGAATGGCCTCACTGCCCAAATTGAGAAGACCGTCTTATGGCTAGGAGGGTGTTGGGTCGGTGCGCTATCCAATTACACATTCGAGTGGATCCCGATTCAACGACTGAATTCCCACGATCTCAACCAACAACCTGGAGCAAAACTGGCTCTTGCCATTATAATCTTAATCCTCGTTGCTATTGTTATTAAGCAAATATTCTATTTCCGCCTGGAGGCGAGACTGATTCAATATTTGGGTATCTACGGTATCTTCATTCTTGCAATCTTGGTCTCCTTAACACTCCCCGGACTCAGCTTGCGTATACATCACTACATCCTGGCATTACTTCTGCTCCCCGGTACGAGTATGCAAACTCGCCCTGCACTTCTCTATCAAGGAATTCTTGTGGGGCTCTTCATCAATGGTATTGCCCGCTGGAATTTTGATCCTGTGCTACAAACACCTGCAGCTCTTCAAGGAGACGCACAACACAATTCAAAATTGCCTAAAATTACACATCCCACGATATCATTAGGAATGAATGTCTCCACCATATCTTTTGCCTGGCTTACACCACCGGACCCGTTCGATGGCATCAGTGTGCTAGTCAATGACGTCGAGAGGTTCCGAGGCTATACCGACGAGGGATTTGCAAGTGATAAGCACTTCGTATGGTCTAGGGATCCGATGATGGCGGAACCTGAATACTTCCGCTTTGCGTACATGCAGGGCCCACAGAGCTGGGACTATACAAAAGCCGGCATCTGGAACGCGGATGGCAGTTGGACAGATATGAAGGCGGGCCCAAGTAAGATAAAGAGTAGAGCTTTAGATGGTGAGAAATTCACGCTCTAATGTGGAATCATGTTGGATATATGTTTAGATCAAGTATTCCATTATATAATGTCCGAATTATAGTGTACGAGACCTATTCAATTTTCTTCTTCTCGTGATCTTGCTCAAGCTCCAACACCACCCTTGACAAGGTTCTCCAGTCCCGCATCATCCAATTCCTTGATTCCAAGCAACTCATTGTCAACCTTGGGGAAGTGACCGCCATAACCCGCACCAAAAATGGCCCTGTAGATAAAGTTGATCATAACCTGCATCGTGATCTCCCCTTTTCCCAAACTCTCAAGGGAAGACTTCTCCAAATCCGCCGACTTCACATCATCAATAACCCAACCCTCCTCCCCAACAAACTTCTTCGCAATAGAAACAAGCTTCTTCTGCGTAACATCAGCATCCTTAACATAAACAGCCCGATTAGCAGTCTCCTGCGGCTTCAACAGCGTCCCAACAACAGCCTGTCCCACAGTAGCCAAAGTAGTAGCACTGAAAGGAACATCTCCACCATCCTTATAAGTAGCCTTCTTCCCCTTTACATCAACAAGGAACCCAACGGCCAAACCCCAATCCAAGAACCCTCCATTAATAATCAAAGAATAAGAGAAGCTTGGATTTGCAGCTGACTTCTCCTTCAAATAAGCTTGAACTGCGACTTTATCACCGAAGACGGGGAGGGCTGCCGTATTGGTATTCACAGTATCGGAACCGAATTCAGATGGGATAAATCTTTGCACTCCTGCGGCGATGGCGGCGTCGATGAGGGTCTTTTGATCGGCTAATGCTGTGGCTGAGAGGGTTGCCACTACTGCATCTTGTCCGGCGAGGGCGGCTGTCAAGGAGGATACAGATTTGTAGTCTACCGATTTGACTGTTACGTTTGAGGGGAATGTGTGGTTGGATTCCGGGCGTGTGAGAACTGTTATTTTGAATGCATTGGAAGAGAGGAGGGCCTTGAGGATTGCTGGACCTAGGTTTCCGGTTGCGCCTGCGATGGCTACGTTTTTGATTGGGGACATTTTGGATGTTGTTTGATTGATTGAGTGTTGATTAAGTGTTATAGTAGGTAGGGTTTGAAAGTTTGGAAAGTTACTGTAGATGTAGGGTTGAATTGATGTGGAAGTGAGACGAGATGGTTTGATGTATGGTTAAGTGAAGGCAGGTATCATCTATCTATATACTTCCAAGCTCTCCCTCACAAGCTACTGCAATCGAAAGAACACATGGCATCATCACGTCAATCAACGCATTTACTAATCTACAAAGTGCATGTCTCGCTCAGCTTTCAAAGCAAAAAACCGCAAAAGCACGCAAAAGCATGCACAACGGATAGATTTCCGCACTTAATGATCTTTCTTCTTCGTAATTAGTGGTATAAATATCATACGAGAGCACGGTAGGTACCGACACCTTCTCAAACAAATAACGAGGTAAGTACAAGTAGGTACAAATAAGACCAGCGGTGCCGTTCCACCATCTCCAACGAGTTCCACGACTCTTAGCACTAGTTCATCTGATTCAACTCCTCGCTTGTTTTCATACTTCCTCGTTTAATTTATTGGCGCTTTGCCGCTTGCGAATTTCTTCGCGGGCCAAAGAACGCCTGGAACAGCACCGGAGGTTTTAGTGGGTCCAAGTCTATTGGGTTTAAAATCTGAAGCCGCGATGCACCACGTACTAGTTTGTGGAACTCTTTTCTTATGGTGATCCTTTCTTGTACATGTGTTATGACCTTTTTTATCTGGGTACTTTCCATGCCTTGTACTAGAGATGGGAAGTCTACATTCCGTCTTGCTTAGAAATCAGATACTGGGTTTATTCCGTGTTGGTTTGGTACAAGTACGAAAGGTACGAAGGTACTTGTATAGTTTGTGTTTCTTTTTGTACTAGATTTGCTTGCAATGAGATGAGATTTTAATCATTTTATTACTAAAATAGGTAAGTGGAATTAGAATATATCAAACTTAGTGAGATGCGAAGGAAAATACTTAGTTAAATATTCTGTATTCTGTACTTTGAAACTAAATATAAAGTAGCATTCTCTCACCAAGCTTTAATAAGGGCTGGACAGTTCCTGGTGTCATTTTGACAAGCTAATCACAATTATCATTATTTGACTATCCCTTCCCTTGTATATTAGCTAACACTCGGGCCATAGGGACGTGCATTAAGTTATTGATCAAACGAAGTAGTTCTAAGTATGTTTGCCTTCGAGACGCGTTAAGTGGTAGTAGACGAGTAGAGTCTCAAACCCTTAGTCTAGTAGCTAATATACAAGGGAAGGGATAGTTTGTTTTTTATTATATTTCCAAAACTTAGATGTCTTAAATTTAAAGCTATTAGTAGTAATTCCAGGGAAGATGTAGATGAATGTGGAGGCGAAAGTAAGTTTAAGTGACAGTAGGATTGCAAATAACAACATGCTGTCTTTATTCTTAGTAAATCTTTTTGTTCTTTGTTGTTATTTAGTTGGAATATTGTTGTCAATTTTTTTTTAAAAAAATATCAAGAAAAATAAAATGGCGAGTAAAGAAGGAGAGAAGGAGTCGTAGCATTAGCCAAGCCCAAAACTCGCTTCTTGTTGGATTCGCGACTGCATCTCTAAGCCATTCTAACCAGGCCGACGTTTCATTGAACTTTCTTGCAGACCTCCTTGCATGTGGGAGGGGTTTCCACGGCTGTAGCAGATATCGTTTCAACAAAAATCTCTCTAGTGGCTAACTCTTTTCTAAGGAAATATTGCTTAGTATTAAGCCTTAACATACCGACTATAACCCTAATTATTAACTTACACAGGGTGATATGTTTCTTTATCAACCACCTAACTATATAAACTATTTCAATCTCGAACAGATCATACACTCTATTACTATTCGGAAGTAGCGTATAGTTAGAGCTATGACGCTAGAAGAGTAGGGTTTTCCACAGATATCCGTAGGATCGATAATGCTAGCGCCCCTCTAGGAAGGGATTATAAGTGCATAGTAAGAGCTTACCAGTCATCCTATTTGCTAACCCCATTGCCCTATTAAGGTAGGATGTCTTGTACCAATTCTTTAATAAAGATACTACATTCATTATTTAGATCATTAATAGCTGGCGGCGAATCTCTTCATTAGTTGTTATTCTAATACAACTTGTCAAATTAATTTTGAAACAATAAATCAAAAAGTATTCTAGGAATTTCTTTATAATACTACCAGCTACTACATTATTTCTGTTAGCATCTTTCTGTTACACTTCCTAGCCTAGTGGAATGATTTAAGAATGTAGTTTAGAAGAGTGCGTCTCCTTTCTTATGACAGTAACTAGTGTCTTGCTGTTAGAACCAAAGCTATTAATGAAAGCTATACATTATTAAAAACGTTATGTTAGTTTAATAAATTAGCTCGCAATTAAATAGCTAGATCAATTAAATCAAGTCAGTTACTTAAATCAAGTCAGTTACTTAAATCAAGTCAGTTACTTAAACCAAGTCAGTTACTTAAATCAAGTCAGTTACTTAAATCAAGTCAGTTACTTAAACCAAGTCATTGTGGTATTCGATTACTGTGTTATATAGATGGAATCCTTTTTGATAATTTGTTTATTGTGTCGATTTGTAGTTGTATGTGATTTTGGGAGGCGTGTAATTTTCGGGAGAGGAGAATTAGGCCATTTGGTTGGGGAGGTTGGGACATCTTGATTGCTTGTTTGGGTGACAGTACTAGAATTTTTAAGGGATTGAAATATTATGCTCTCCCCTTCGCGTATGTTGCAGCTGCATGAATGCAAATAAGAAACTGAAGTAGTGGCTGCATAAGAGCGTAGTAATCTACCTATATTAGAATTACTTTCCTACAAGAATGTTAGTAAAAAATTAACTTCTTGCAGTCTTCGGTAGCGGCAGCTCAATAACTACTATACACTATCTAGACAACCTCAGACTTCCTCAATTCCAACTCCAACTCCTACAAGTACCGCTCCCAATGCTACGAGCCAAAAACTATCAAATAGACTTGGACCCAGCAGCATGCCCTCTGCCCATAAGCCTCATGAAACCTTCACACAACCCACGTAGTAAGATTAAAACACCAGAACACACGGTAATGGTTGGGATTCAAAGGAAGGATATTTTGATAGTGTACAAGATCACACCTATGGTACAAAGTACAACAAGGAACAGAGTATGAATGGAGGATACGCCGCGAATAGACAAGATGATAAGACCTCATCCATCCGCAACAATAGGCTGGATTTCATGGAACTATTAGCCTCTCCTCCTAGGTAATCCCGAATTTACAAAACTACTTTACTTCCTGCTTTTAAACATGGGCGTTTACCTTACAATGTAAGCTCTTCCTCTATTCCTCTGACATTGTTATTCTTACGCTCCATAGGGTTCTAAGGACAATAAGGTATTGTCAACTGCCGGCCTAGTAGCATTGATGTCCGCTCTGGCAAGTGCAGCTTCGATATAATTATTATAGCTATTACCTTTTGTTAACTCTACTATAGTATTAAATATATTGGTGATGCCTGTTGGGCTCACGTGACTTCTTAGAAGGCTAGGGTGAATGGCAAATATAATTCGATTTTAAAGCTTATATTACTAGTAATTCGATTTCAGAGCCTATATTAGTGGCATTTCGAAGCCCATATTACTGGCACTTGCCATGCCTATATAATTCGATTTTGGAGCCTAAGGTAGTATTACCTAAGTTAAAATTACATATTAAAAATAGCCTCGATTATTTCTCCTAAATAGGATTATGAAATAACCTCGACTATTTATCCTAAATAGGAAAAAAAGACTACTAAGATTAGGCTAAGTTTTATATTAAGAAAGTCTATTTTCTAGTAACTTTTCCTCCCGGGATAACTCTTCTTCTCTGTTGTACCTCCTTCTAAGAAGTAAACTTATATATGGTACAGTGTTATTCTAGAAGTTTCTATAAGTAGCTAGCTAACGTGTCTGCTTCTATATAAAGCAATCGTTCCAATCCCCATCCCATCTCCCTTAGTAACCATCTACTTCAAGCCTGCTCCTAGCTTGCTTTGCGAGGAGCTATTCTGGGGCCCCTTAGCATCCTTGGCGATTTTTTGTTTAGCATCTTCAACTGTCACTTCTCACGCAAGACGCAAGACGTAAGACCGGTCGGTGACATGGCACGCTCATTCGCAGATGACAATGCAGTACCCAACGGCTGGCGGACTCGACAGCCAGGGTTTGCCATTTGGATCATCATCGCTATCTTTCGGGGCATTCTGGAGGCATTCTTCTACAGTATCTACTACATCCCAAGCTCTTTGCGCCAAAGTCCAATGTGGACCTATCGCCAGGCGTGCATGACACGGATTTTTAAGAGAGGTTTTCACATTATCACCGAACTCGGTTTCACGCAATCTTTGAGCTTAGAGCCCGGCAAGCTTGGCGATCGATGGGTGACTATCGATCCAGCACCCGACTCCGCGTATCGCGGTGATTTCACGAGTGACACTATCAAGCCAGAGACGGTCGGCGGCACCTGGTATCCGGAGCTACCATCGAAGCAGTCGCTACTGGAAGAACAAGGGCTAGTGGTTTTGTCCTTCCATTCTGGCTCGCTCCTGTGGCTAACTGGACGGCCAGAAGACTCGGGGCCTACGGCAACCCTGCTGAACAACAGGCTAGGCAACAACACTCGTTCGTTTTGGCTGCAGTACCGTCTCGCCGGCGGCGATAACCCAACGCCGTATCCCGGGGCCATGCAAGACGCGGTGACAGCATACATCTATCTCACCGACAAAATGGGAATCTCCCCATCACGCATTGTCCTCGCCGGCGACTCCACTGGCTCAACCATCGCAGTAGCACTACTGCGCTATCTTACCTCCATCAAGGAGGTACAAGACCATAAACTCGCCGAACTTCCACCTCCAAAGGCATGTCTTCTGTTTTCGCCCTCGGTCGAGTATAGCTTCGAAGGTGATCCCGAGGCCGTCAGCGCAAATAGGAATATCAAGACCGACTACGTCGAGGGGCGTATGATGGCATGGGGTGCAAGGGCTATTGCGCCCCCTGAGACCGTGCGACTAGATGATCCGTATATCTCTCCAGCATTGCATCCATTTGCAACTCCGGTCCCAATGTTTGTTCAGGCAGGAGGCGCAGAGGTTCTTTGTGATAGTGTTCGGGAATTTGCCAACGCGATGAGCGCTGTCCCGGGCAATCGGGTCGAATATTTCGAAGTCCCAGATGTGCCGCATGATGTCTATATTGTAGGGACTATTCTTGGATGGCCGAAGCAGCAGGAAGAGATTCATAAGGCTGCGGCGAGATTTGTTCTGCAATAATCCATCGATGTTTTTATCTAGGTTCTATAACATAAAACTATTTTTTTTGTTTGCGGTAATAATTCTAGAAAATCTATGAACGTGATTGTATACCGAGCGGATTATATTACTGTTAGAATGTAATAACACTTAGTTAGTAGCTTAGACAGCACTTTAGATAAGCTAAGCAAACACTAAGGGTACTAGTTCTACTAACACTATGCTTCTTAGAAGGAGGTATGACGGAGAAGAAGAGTTATCCTAGGGGGAAAAGTTACTAGAAAATAGACTTTCTTAGTATAAAACTTAGTCTAATCTTAGTAGTCTTTTTTTCCTATTTAGGATAAATAGTTAGGGCTATTTTATACATCCTATTTAGGTGAAATAATTAATGTCAACAAGAAAAGCGAGACTTCGTGCTTCGTCTTTTGCATGAGGCTAGATACTCCTGGATGGTGGGACTAAGCCATAAAGGTAGTGAGCTCTTAGAGTTGATTATTTATTTCCTGGTGTCTATTTCTAGGGCGCGTCTAATGAGGGAGTATTTCGGAGAGCGCATAGGGCAGAATAGTGAAGGGCGAAGTGTCGCTGTCAAAATTGCCGTTATGTGCGATAGAAGGCTAATTAGGAATGACTTGAAGAGATGGGCAAAATTGAGGGCCCCATTGTGTCGTTGGTTTCGCGATCTGCTTCAGAAAACCAGCCTAGCTTAGATATCGAAGCAGTCTGTATATAACAGAACAGAAGTCAAATTACTCTCCGCTTAAGTAGCTCTAAGAAAGGCCGCATTCATAAGCTGCTACTTTGTTGCCAAATATAACAGTATTGCCACTCGTTCAGAAACCATAAATATGGTTCATATTCAGTTCATGCTATAGATGAGCCGATGGCATTAGTCAGACAGTTGATTTCTAAGCGTTTCACATACAAGAAGACTGTTTCTCCGATGCTATGCAAGCTGTTTCGGCATTAGCAATTACTCACTCTCGTTTATGTATATATACTCTCATTTTACTACCTATATAGAATCAAGCAACCATCTCTTGACTTCCGACCATATATTCGTCAATATATTCTGCTATTTAGCAACATACTTTAGCTATGCTTTAACTAAGCAGCAGATAGTAAAGCTTTCTCTGGTCGAATTCAGAGTTCTGGGAGAAGAGAAGGTGTAAGGGAGTGAATCGTGAGACTTCACGGCTAGACAATAATTTTGACATTTCTACTAAAGCATACAACTGAAATTTTGAGACTAGTCTTTCATAAGCAGCCTTTGTTTCTTCCACTAAAGCACCTCAGTCCCACCACATCTCCCTCTACGTCTCCCTCTACGTCATCTTCTTCCTTAAATCATAGTAGCCAAATATAGAGCACTAGCAGCACTTAGACCCACTACAGTCCAACCAGTCTTAATAATCTGCTTGTTGGCAAACGCCTTCCCCGTGTCCCAGGTCAAATGTCGAAGACCATTGATACAGTGAAACGTGAATGGCATCGCAAAAAAGAACTTAGTTGCGACCTTCGCAGCTACTGGCCAAGCAGCAAATGCCGCTGCCATGCTTGCACTGTCCAAATGCCATCCAAGGAGTGGACTGACGAGGTATGCGGAGCCGAAAATATAGAAGGTGCCCGACAGAACGCAACCAGTAATGCGGTTAAGGCCTGAAAGGTACCATGTTACTTGTGGTTTGTAGATTCCGAGATGGGGTGATGTCGGCCGGTTCTTTCGCTGTGCTACGAGGATTTCATAACTGTCTGCAGGCGTCATCACCTGGGTAGCTACTGGACTACAAAATGTTAGCTGGAGCTCTTGAAGCTTGAGGAGATGGCCATACCGGGCTTGGATTGGCGACACAGCTGCTACAGGGGCCAGAAACTGCTTAAATGCCAGCTGAGAGACTGAAGGCTTGCTAGCCGCAACTATGAAGGTTGTTTGTTAGCAAGTGATACAATAGATATCCAGACCTCGCCCGGAATTGAGGGGTGGACTTGCGTCGGCGCAGCGATTGCTGGGTAACTCTTTGTGCGAACATTGTGGTGGAGTGGAGATTAATTCCGTATGCGTAGTTGTAGGTCAATTGGAGGATGTCGTAGTCGTACAGAGTAGGTAAATGTGGTTGTCGGCGCTGCCGTCGTTCTTGCTCTTGAGGCTATCCATCTACCGCGGCTCTGGTTCTGGCTGCCGTTCGTTCCCGATCACCAATTAGCCAATCAGATGAAGGTTTATCATAATCACACGTGACTGCATCACGTGAGCTGAAGGGTGCTATGTCTGCGCGAAATTTTCGCGAACAAATTCTTTTCTTCTTTTTCATGAGCATCAACATCAACGCTGCTCGATCCCAAGTGGCAGACGACGGTGGAATGGCAGGCTGATAACGTTATGTTATCGGCACAGTCATATATGTGTTCAGAGAACGAAGGATCTGTCGTTAATCTCGGGCTCGAGGAAATCAATCTCGTGTCCGTTTCATTTTATGATCTATACACCGCGCAATACGATTCCATTTCTTACAGCTATACATAGCACCATACGTCCTCCGAGAATGCGTTTGCCGACTATGAACCTGCTTGAGAGCAGAGACGACGCGACTAGGCTCGCACACTGTGCTATTCGTTTCGAAACAGAAGAGTACCGATAGTTTGAATGCGACAGAAGAACAGGATACTCGAGGAGTTGAGGATTGGGAAGATGTGCAAAGGTGGTTTGGTACGGGAGAGAGGATGGCCTAGGTCGTAGCCCACGCTGAGTAGCTGTGAAGCAAGTTTGGGCTCATAGTCTGTTGTGGGCATGCTCTCCTCCGACCAACTCCAACACTCTACTATCGTACGATGCCTGACAACGCAGGAAGCAAGTCTGCATTTGGAATATAAATGCTAGACTTTGTGCGTCAAAGGACAATACTGGTGCACGACTATTTTGTCCCAACTTCCTTGTCGAATACCCGTTGAATTGCGCTCTGGTCCACATTCAATATAAGTTCTCACGAGATCTATTTGGTTATGATGTTCGAAAATGTACTACATGTACTCGTTAATAAAAATATGAACTTGAACCAATACAGCTGGCGTTGCAGAAGAGCCTTCACCCAAGTTGGCCGCGGAGTGTGTTCCTCCGTAGTTCATCTCTACAGTGCATGTTCGGTAAGCTCCCGAAAAAGGTACCGGTACAGTAAAATCTTAGTTTGAGCTCTACTCCACATTGACGCATAGTCCTATGGATGGCGTGTCTTTTTGTTTGTCCTTGAATCTTTCCTCTCATATAACCCCCGCACTTTTGCTTTTATCCGGCAGAGCCAAGCTCAATATGGCCCATGATATCACCGAGGGTCTGCACGAGGGGTAATTTCTTGAGAACTATATAATCAAATTTCCCCAAGTCGAGACCTCCAGGTTACAATCAAGCCCACTTCGAATTGAACTCCAGAGTCATTTCTCAACCATGGGTATTCTTCAAACTTGTATATTTGCCATAGTGGCCGTACTTAGCACGGCAGTTCAAGCAGCTAACAGTACGTTGCCTGCACCAACAGCTTCTACAACTAGCTGGTCTACTAAAGTATACAATGTCTCGGCGGCGACTACAACTCTGACCTACGATTACAGTGACGAAGAGTTGGCCATGTTGTGGAACCAAGTGGGCTCAATTGCAGTAGGGCCTATCACAACTACGGTTTCTCCGACCCCAGAGCCATCGTCCTATTCAAGACCTGGGATTTTCCATGCTCAGGTGAGAACTATGATGCTACCCGCCAGCGACAAAGCTTGAATTTGTGAACATAAGTCAATGATTGAGTACTCGGAGTCTTGAGCTCAAGGATCTGTTCCTGTTCTGCTATGAATAGCCTGGGAACTGTTGCTTCGTTAACGCGGCGTGATGATCTATTAGCATGTCTATAACACTAACATCTACCCAGGTCCCGACGTATGATACTTCACTTAACACAGCACAGCTGCCAGACGATTTTGTCTGGGGCGTGGCCTCGAGTGCATATCAAGTGGTAAGTCTCAAAGTTCTTAAAGCAAAAATTGCATTCTAGGGTCAATTACTCATTGCTCATACATCATGCTTGACCTATGAGCTTTTATGAACAAGTAAACTAATCGAGATATTTTTTGCTTAAAGGAGGGTGCGGCAAAAGATGAAGGGAAAGGCCCGTCAATTTGGGACTTGATTGCACATCGGGATTATGGTGCCGTTGCCGATAACTCTACAGGAGATATTGTTGGGTCCCAATACTGGCTTTATAAGCAGGACATTGCTCGTCTTGCTAATCTGGGAATTCCATATTACTCGCCATCCTTTTCATGGTATGATATGTCTAGCGGAGTGTCAGGCTAGAGGCTCAATTGCCATTACTAACAGTCATCAAGGCCCAGGTTTTTCCCTTTCGGATCTGGACCTGTAAACCAGCAAGGAGTAGACCACTACGATGATCTTATCGCCAGTATGGTTGCAGCTGGTATAAAGCCTGCAATTACATTATTTCATTGGGGTATGAACACTGTAGTCAAGTACATCCATTAGGCTTTATCCTAACTAGCTACAGACACTCCTCTTGCACTCTTCAATTCATATGGCGCTTGGACAGATCCCCGCATAGTAGATGATTATTTCAACTACGCTACTTATGTAATTAGTCGGTACGACGAGCATGTACCTATTTGGTATACATTCAACGAGCGTAAGTCTACTTCAAGTTCCCCATTTCCCAGAAACCAAACAAACTTACATATTGACGTAGCTCAATACTGCAATTGGCAATACGAATCCTACCCCGCCGGAAACGACAAAGGTAACTACCCGGCCTACCACAACATCACTGGGGGTCTCCCAGCACGTATAGCATGCAGTCATTACACAATCCTCGCACACGCCAAAGTAGCAAAATGGTACCACGAAGAATTCAAAGGAAAAGGCCGGATAACCTTCAAAAACTCCGGGAATTACTTTGAGCCAAACAGCACCTCAGCAGCAGATCTCGACTCTGTGACTAGAAACTTCGAATTTGTACTTGGCTGGTTTGCAGGCTGCTGGCGCGATGGGGACTATTCTTCAACATTAAAAGAGACTCTTGGATCAATGCTACCCACGTTTACTCAAGCAGAAAAAGACATGATTGCCGGTTCCTGCGACTTCTTCGCTATAGATGGATATACAAGCTACTACGCTTACGGAATCGAAGGCGGTTCAGCCGCCTGCGCATCCAACTCCTCTGATCCCAATTTCCCTGAATGTGCCGGCACATCCGCAACAGCTCCAGATGGATTCCCTATCGGTCCAGCCGCAGATCCAGGAGTCAGCTGGCTAACTTCAACACCCACAAGCATTCGAAGATTCTTAAACAAGATCCCACAGCTATTTCCTAGTGTTACGGATATAGTCGTCAGTGAAATCGGGTTCGCGGAACCGTATGAGGGAGATGGAACATCTCTAGATTATATACTCTGGGATTTACGACGAGCTGATTACTTTCAAGGATTTCTTGATAATATTCTCCTTGCTAAAACTGTTGATGGTGTTAATGTAACTGGGGTATTTGGATGGGCTATCTTTGATAATTTTGAATGGGTATGTTGTTCTCCTCTGTGCCTTACCCCTATTTTCCCCTTTCTTTTTCACTTCTCTTTTGAATTTTAGGAGAGGAAGTTTGCTAACCGATTAATAAAATACAGTTCGTTGGAAGTCATGCCAAATTTGGACTACAGTATTTGAATCAGACGAGTTTAGAAAGGGTCCCGAAGGCTAGTATGTTCCAATTTCTGGATTGGTTCAAGTTACATGGTGGTGCTAGTTTGGGTAGTGGTAGTGGACAGGGTAATGGCAGTGCTATTCCTGATACTAGATAAAAAAGAGGTGTAGGAGATTTTGACCTAGTTTAGATCGGTCGCTTAATTTTAATCGTAGTTATTGCTAGTGGTTTAACTACAGTAAATTATAAGAGCTTAGAAGATTAAAGCAAATAATTCCCAAGACCATTCTTGCTAGGAGGGCACAAAGTATTACCTATAACACTTACATAATTTATTCTTAGGTATCTCCTATGATTTACCTCCCCTAACTTGACTTGTGTTACTTTTAGACCAACTAACCACCTACCCCTATAATTCCCCACTGTACCACTCACTTAAACCCCTATAAAAACCATAAACCTATAAACACAAAATTCTACCACTCTCAAGCCGAACACAAAACTATTATTCTTATAATTTACTACCTACAGAGGTAGTCTCCTTGGTGGATAAACTCTGCGTCTCGAAAAATCTAGCGGTCCTCGAGTAAGATATATTGGAATCTAGGATCTACAATTATGAAGACGGCCAATTTGTTACGCAGGGTAATTGCTTCGGCTTCAGGTGTGAAAGTAATTACATCGACAGCGCCAGATTGAGAAACAAAGGCGTAGATATCTCTCATCAATATATTCCTGGGAGTCTGTGATTTGAAGCTCTTCAGCCCTATCTATAAGCAACCGGAGTCCGCACCTAGAGAAAGTTACAAAGTACACTTGGAACTACGAAGCTCCTAGCCTTGCGAGTTCGAATCGAGATTTTAGACCGGACCAAAACAACTCGATTGATAAATCAGCAGGATTCGGGGCTGGAAGATCGAAAAGTAAGAAGAGATCTGCGAAGGCAGCTAATAGCTTGTCTCCCATAAGATCCATTTAATCGATCCCAGGAATTCTATTCCACCTTGGCCATGATTCGAATGTTCCTGTAGCTTTGTGGGTCCAACTGTGTCTCGAATATAGCAAAATAAGTAGTGTTCCGACGCATCTTCGTAATGGGTGAAGTGGTCTACTGCTTGTGAAAGCAACTTTCCCGCTTTACTATCTAGTCATCGAATCTAAGTCGCATTCAGTAGTCTGAGCTTGGAAGTATTTTTGGAGAAAGGACTTCACCTAGCTGGTCTATACCTACAAGGTTAGGGATCACACAGATAACAATGGCATTCAAGTTGGTATTAATATACACACCTCAACATGACCCGCTAGTGCCTAGTCCTTCCATATTATGAAAAGATATCATACCTTCTTGCAAGGCGTTCCCGCAGTGGCACTCGGGTCTACATTGTGATAGAATTTCATTAGGACTGAGCGGCAAGTGAGGTTGAAAGCTCCTATAGTAGAGTAATGTATGTAAGTTCTTGGTAAGAAATATTCGAAGAGATGGAAGACCATCGTGAAAGCCTTGTAATTGGTAAACCTCATTCAGGTGTCAGAATAAGAAGCAGTGGCCTTGCTCACCTTTCTAGACAAAAATAGTTAGGTTCAAGTTTGTAAAGTTGAGGTTGTTGAGGAGTATTCGGCTGGATTAAAACGACAACCACTAGCCAGGCTCGAGACAAAAAAGAAAGAAAGAAAAAAAACATATCCAAAAAAAGCAACTAACAAAACAACAAAACTCCAAGCTATCAAGGGATAATTAAATCAACCTTGATAGCTCTTAGAAACAACTCAGCCTATATGTGAAGAAGTTTTAAAGGGGCAAATAACACATCTGAGAGGGCGGGGTCCAGGCTTGAATTAGATCCAGTCTTGTTTCTTAAGCAAGGGCATTAGCAGGTAGTTAGTTCATCAAACTTAGGTAAGCTGAACTGAACTATCTTACAGCTTATCCAATCAGGAAGTTATTAAGTTGAATTCGCTTGTTTTGATATTTATAGGGATATAGATCCCAGAAAACAGACTTTTTCTGTGTTCAGGTTTGACAACCAGCTCTAATAGGTTCTGATCCTTCCCCTTAATTTAATGCTGAATACAGCATTCTTACTGTAGTTGCCGACCCTACGTAAATGGCAACCATCTAAAAGTTAAGTTAAATAAGTTACTACACTCTATAGTGAAAAGATTCGCTGGCACTTACAGTTCACCCTTGAGCAGCGGTTGGAAACAATCACATTATTGGAAACTGCATATATTTATAAGGTCTCTCTCAATTAATTCATAATCATTGATATAATCATGACAGTATCATCAGTATCAGCATCAGAACCGAAAATATCAAATAATCAACCAGCCACCCAGGAACACATACTTTTACGCCGGGGGTAATCCAATAACGCCAATCAATCAAACCCGCACATACCTAAAACCAAACAATCATATCCAAAAACAAGGTTAATCAACAAAGACTCAAACAATCATTCGTCACCTTTAGCACTTCCACTTTCCCAGACTTCAAAACCTTCTTCAGCCTTTTCAATCGGCGCTAGTAATGCAGCTGTAGAAGTAGGTTCTGAGTTGTCTTTCGACATCAAGGCATCGATGTCAATCTCCTTTCCTTTCCCCTTAACCTCTGCAACAAACTCAAACGTTGCAACTGGCTCTTCGACTTGGATTTCTTCCTCTGGAGAGGCATCAGCAGGGACGACGACAACAGATTCTTTGTCACAGCCCTCTGCATAGAAGTCCTCAGCGATCATCTCACCGAGTGGTGACCTATCAACGTCAATAGCGCCCTCGTCATAAGCTTTCTGTCTCCGTCCAGCCTTGACGGGTAGAGCTTCGTTTGCCGAAGAAGAGGCTGCGTAGGTACGTGTTTGACTAATATCGTCCATGGGTGGTACGTTCTCCTTGCCCCTCATATCCCTCTCTCTCGCAGCTGACTCCTCGTCGCTTGAGATGTCTAGCGTACAAGTAGAGTGTTCCATGAGGTTTGTAGCGAGTTCGTCTTCTGTGTCTTCATGGATCTCGAAGAACCATGATTCTTTGCTTACGGGCTCATGAAGAGTAACAGGTAATGCAGGGGGTGCGGCAGCGGCTTGGCGTTGGCGGGCGCCGTAGGAAGGAATAGTACCCGAAATCGCCGCATCGATGCTAAAACCAAGGCCGGTGGAGGTAGAGAACTTAGGAGGATCAACACGAGTGAACGGCGAGGCCGTACGACGACGGTTGAGAATGCCAATGCGCTTGCGGGTTGGGGACCGGCCAGCTGGCGCAGAGATAGGTGCTGATTTTGGAACATTGGTGTTAAGTCTAGGGGCAGGAGAGCGAGCTTGTAGGATTGGTCGGTTTGTGGTCACAGGTTTGAGCGCACTGCAATAGTCGTTGGGCGAAGGGGGGGCAGGCTTGAGGAAGAACTGGGAGGTTGAAGGCTTGAGAGAGCTGTCTTTGCTTGTACCATCATGACCCTTGGAGCGCTTAGGAGAGAGAAAGATAACAGGATCGATATTCTCAGAGTCGTCTTCGAGGTAGGTGGTTGCCTTGCGTTTGCTGGGCGACGTAAGAGTATTTGGGATTGCTACACGGAGAAAATGTGAGTTCATGACGAGATAATGGATTTGATTGATTGACCCATACCGGCTTGACGATTCTTTAGACTCGTCAAATTCTGGAGCCGGGATGAGTTCAAAGGTGCAAAGGGTTGTCTCGCGGTTGCCATTGTCGTGGTTGCCATTTACAATGTCCTTGTGATTAGGTTTGTTGTCACACTATGATAGGCAATTAACTGTCGCTGGCGATGCCTCAACACTCCAATTGTGATGTTCTAATTCCCTCGAGAACGATTCAGCTGGACAGTGGATCTCAATCGAGGACAGCGACAATAAACAATTGATTGACACTTGATGCTGTTCCACAGTCGAGAAGGGGCGCGCGTCTAGGAGGACAATTGGATTGTTTGTTGTTGTTGTCGACGACCAAGACCGGAGAAGAGCAGCTGAAGAAGATGGACAGCAGGAAAACAGGATATGTATGAATATAATGGGTGCAGGTTGGTCGTCGTCCAGTGGCAAACAGGCTCTCTTTCCCTTGGGGCTCCCCTTACTTCAGGTGGTGCTTAGTGGTGGTAGTTGGTGCAGTAATCTTCGTCGCGTTCAAGGAAAGCTGCAGTCTTTGAAGCGTGTTGCGATGGTGCGGGAGCCAATGAACGACGCGAGATCAAAGATGGGCCTGGGCAAATGGCGTCTTGAACAGGGCACTGCAGGGGAGCATCGCACAGCCGAAGCATCAATGCAAAAGGGGGATCAACGCCTTCACCCAATGGGAGTCACGACCCAACCAAGATTCTACCTACCGAGACGCGATCGCGTTGAAAAGGTATAAAGTCGTGTCTCCCACGCGATGAAGACGTGAGGACGTGAGGACGTGAGGGTGTGAGGAAAATGTGCTGTTCATAACTCTCTCCTCTTATTATATGAAATGCATTGTAACCGCCAGCACACCAGCCAGGCGAGGATAGACGATGAACATTAAAACAGGCACGAGGAACGCCGACCAGCATACATCCAGGCAGCATAAAGTAACAACACCGCGATGAACCAACAACTTGACGTCTTCGAGGTCATTATCAAGGCGCTCGGCCACTGAGGCAGCTTCAGCTTTCCTGGCTTGGTTTTTTATCCGCCTGAGGGCGGTCGACTTGCTGCAGCCCTCTAGCACACTTCACATGAGCATCCAAAGGAAGCCATTCATGCCCATTCATTGGCTTTCCTTGTTTGGGGGGCTGGGCTTTGTGCATATACGATGCCGTCATAAATCATATTGTTGGCTGGAGAGGCATTTCAATTGGCATCTCTAGGACTGTAGTATTTTGCTACGCCTTGTGTATTATCAGGGCCAACTCTGCAACCTCTGGTCATATAGACCTACTATGCTTATGCCTTCTCAGGTGCGTTATGTATCACTGAAGCTTGCGGGGGACTGAGGAGTGAGATTTATTGAATGACTACCTATCCATACTTGATGTCGATAACCTATCCCATTGACGCAATATGTAAAGACCGTCTGAAGTTTGTTGTTGCCAGAAGGAGAAACATGATATGGCAAGGCCGTGAAAAAGAGAAGTTTCATGAGGAAAGCCATTTCCAATCCAAACCTTCACATCACCTCACCCAATCGGGGTGCACTGCCCTCCCATCCATCACGCTCGTAGTAACGAAACACCAAATCATATCCATCGAAATCATGCACAATCCTGTCCACACGACGATAACCTTTGATCTTGTCCATCTTCACACTTCTGATCTTCGACTTTTCAGCCGTCTCATTAGCCAGACTAAGAGCAACGGCATCGCTCGAGTCGGATGTGGCCTCGAAAAGTGTCACGCTGAAACGACCTGGCTTGAAGATATTGACGACATGCTCGATTACTTCAACTGTATCACGTCCAGTCTGGCGACCAGGAACATTGGTCTCAAAAGATGCATATGAGCACTGCGGTTCAGGTGTGACGTGGACAGTGAAGTAATGGGTCGCAGTACCGGCCAGGTCGGGAGCTGGAATGACACCATTGGCCGAGAATCCACACGGTGTGAAGAGGTAAGCATCGACACGAGCATCAGGATATCTAGATGTGGAGTAGACCTCCGACAGTCCACAAGCCTCGGAGACTACTGTACCAAGGGCATGGCCTTCTGTGCTGAGTTCCTCGGGGAAGTCAACATCATTGTCTGGTGTGTAGCCTCCATTGTTGTCAGAAGAAGTGTTGCTAAAGACATCAAAGGACTCGTCGTGCACAGAAACACTACCAGCCGTAGTACCACTCAAACTCAAATTGGTCATGTTGTTTCCATGGAGATCACCCAAACTGCTGACCGCCTCTTTACGTGCCTCCTGAGCCCGCTTAGCATATTTCTCCTCTGCGACCGCACTCGCATGTTCAAGATAGAATTGCTTAGCGTTCTCAGGTTCGAGATCAGTCATGAGAACCTCCAATGTCTCGTCATCATTGTTCATAGAGCTTTGCCCAACAGCAAGAGCTGCTCTCTCAGGAAGATTCAATACCTTTGTCTCTGTAGCCACTCTCTCGTTCTCGGGAGTTCTTGGTGGCGTCAGTGTTGTGTTGGGAGTTGTTAGATAGAGATACCAATGATCTCCATTCATCTTGCCAACCATATAGGCACTGCCACCCATGAACATATCATCAAGGTACTTGACCTCTTGCTTCCAGCTGCGGTGAGGTCCCTGCTGCTTGTCTGGGAAGAGGAAATTCTTGCGACTGTAGAAGACTCTATATGGTGTGGCTGCTATCTTGATATTATCCAAGGGTGTATCGGGCTGAGATGGAAAGCCAGCATCAATGGCTGCAATCCTCAACATGCGACGAAGTCCCAGTAGCAGCGTGGTAGTACCGCAGGTCTTCAAAATGAGTTTGTGGGGGAACACAAACATGCTTGACTCGGAGAGTAAATAGGCATCAACATGCTCGGATTCGACCACTGACAAGACTTTGCAGTTGACGAGGTCCAGCATCTCCTTCCATGTATCAGCTGGTACGGCTTTCAAGCCATCTTTCTTAGCGGACGGAGGAAGAGCGTCTGGTGCAGAAGCAAACCAGACCTCTAGAAGCTTCTCAGGTCCTGCTCTTGTCAGTAGTCATTCTTCCATAGCTTGATCTTCGGCCTCACCTTCAAATGCATTGCTAGAATCAAGATTTTCAGTAGCCTCACGATTGATGGTAAGCTGTGGTGTACCTTCAGAAGGCGAGAAAGTATATTGTGATGGAACTTCAAGGTTGACCATCTCCGCGTACACTGTCGGGATAGCTATTTGATGAATAGGGTATTGGTATTGGTATTTGGATACTCGGTGCCTGTCAAACGAGCTGCTGGCAAGTACAGTGAAGCACTATCTGCCACTCAGACGAACCTTGCGGTGCCCGCCTGAGAAGAGAAGGCCCACAGAACCGTGGGAACAAAATATATGCTGGCAGAGCCAGCCTTTATGGGTTGATATGGAAACGTCTCGTAGGGGACGTTATGGAGGTCGGGCGCACAAGGGGATGAAGAAGTCCTTTGTTGGAAGAATTTTGGCTCCTGTTAGGGGCTCGTTCTGGCAGATTCCGATACCGTAAGGGGATATCGGGTCTAGCAGACGAGTATTATCTGCAGTTGGTGATATTCGTATAGTCTGTGGTGTTGGGGCGTGGCTGGTGCTATCTGGGCCTGAAGAATGAATTAGCATTGGTCCTTGAGAAGCTTCAGCTTGAACACAGTGAGTATATTGGCCCTATCAAGTACTATATTTACTTATATCACAGGACTTGATTGGGTTGGCAGACGACAATTGCAATTGGCAGTCGACAAGATCGCGATAGGTGATCGAGCGGAGAGGGGGAGGCCCGGTGTAACTGTGGTTGCCGCGAGGATTGATAGACTTACTTGGCTGGCTTAGAAAGGAAGCGAAGTAGGTCTTTGATGCTCATAGAGTAACGTGGGAAGTTGGAGGAAAAGGTTGAGGGTCACTGCCCAGAGTCTTCAAGACACTGGCTGTGACAACGACGCAAAGTTTTGCAGGTTCAAAGATGATTTTTGTTCATCGAGATATCCGTCGCGAGAGGAGGGATAGAGTTGTGCGCAGTGGTGGCAAGTATTGAATTAGGGGAAAAGTAGAAGTTGAAGTTGAAGTGTTTTGTTGGTGGTTAATATTTGTCGTGTGTGCAGAAGACCTGTTGACCCACGTCATTAATACCTAACCGCTTTAGAGATAGAAGATTTTTGAACCTACCAGATTGGACTTCAGGCAGTGAATTGCTGGATGTGTGCCAAAATATTGCAGTCGTGGCTACGGATTATCCATTTAATTTGGTGTTCAGGAGAAGTTGTTGTGTGCTGGAGTTGTTCCCTGAGCGATTAAAAATTTATTCAGGCTGCGGTCGTGGCTCTTGCCTTCAGGCTTCTTGGCGGCTGGCAGGCGGGGTTGTGGCCCGAGCAGCCTTGTTGTCTTTTCACATGCGGGATACAAAAGCTTCAATCTAATAGGTCGGTGGTGAATTGAGCTTTGTCCAGTGACTTTAGAGTGCAGAATCCGAAGTCTAAATAGATAGTTATTCAAAATGATCTCTTATAATTCAATTCGCACGGTAGTTACTGAATGCAAAATCAATTTTTGAACTGGAATATCTATCTACTCGAGTATGCCTGCGGTGCAGCAATGTTTTGCAATAAATCGTGCAATGCGATCTCCCCCAAGCCCATTTATTAACGCCATAGCCAATGCCGAATTGTGTCTATATGCCGTATGAGCCCTGAACTCCATTGATAATGCATTTCCCACCTAGGTCGTCTGTATCGTCATTCTGTTACCCGCTCTTGCACAGCCCTTCCTTCAGCAACTGCCATAACATCGTTGGTAATATCCTTGAATATTGGGCACAGCGAGCAACTTTTGTACTTTTCCACTAGCTTCCCGGGCTCTTTTGTGTCAGATAATGCCTCTCCATTGGATTGGGCTCCTATGTCCTGCCCATTGACAGAGGTTCCTATTGGATATACTGGTTTTCTGCCAGCTTCAACCAGCATGACAAACTGAGGATCAATGGGAACACTTGCCAAAAACCTGACATTGAACTCCTGAGCCATGACTCTTCCTCCTCCGGAACTGAAAACATTTGTACACTCTGAGCAGTTCGGGCAAACGAACCCGCTCATGTTCTCCACCACACCAATGACTTTGATTCCAGTTTTGACACAGAAGTTCAATTCCTTTTTCACATCCGCTGTTGCAACAGCCTGCGGAGTGGTGACAACTACAGCTCCTTTCACTTGTCCAGGTAGCGCATTTTTCAACAGCGTTTCTGCCAGACTAATATGCTCATCGCTCGTGCCTGGTGGGGTATCGATTAGAAGATAATCGCATTCCCCCCACAGCACATCTGACAGGAATTGCCGGACCATGGCCGTCTTCTTCGGACCTCTCCACACCACTGCATCACCTCGCTCGCGCAGCAGAAAGCCTAGGGACATACATCGCAAAGAGCCTACTCCAGCTTCGGGGTTCGCTGAATGGACAGGAACTGGAACCCATCCGCCAGGAGCTTGAGTTACTTTTGATGATTCGATGCCGAAGAGACGCGGTATAGAGGGTCCAGTAAGATCGATATCGAGGACACCGACGGATTGCCCAGCAAGGGAGAGGGAGAGTGCTAGCTGGGTTGTGATGGAGGATTTGCCCACGCCACCTTTGCCCGAGAGGACCTGTTCATCTGATCAGTCTGAATGAATTCTTGGGGGTGCTGTGGCTTCTTACTAAAACTATGTTCTTGACTTTATCCAAGGACATCTTGAACTATTGATCCAAGAAAGAATACTGCATTAGGTATCCGTCGCATGTTGAAGTTGAGCAGAAAGAAAAGTTTGGCCCTTATCGGTTGGATTGATCAGCCAGCCATGACGCCGAAGTGCCGCTGAAGACCCTTGTCCACCGAGCCACCGTACCGAGTGAGAATCCGATGTTTTACGGAGCAGCCTGCACTGACACTCATGATACAAAGTACCCCGTATCCCGTACACTTGGCGCCGTCTTAACCCAATATAATGTGCCCTGTATTTTCCCAAATATCAATATGAGAGCCTCCTCTCATTTATTTCGATATGGACGATCCCTGGGGCTCGCCATGGGCAGACGAAATACAACACGAAGCACCAGCGCGGGCAAAAGATGAGGGTGAAGCAAGGCCCGGGACTCCGGTCGGGGTATTGCCACTGGAGGACAAGGCTGGTGTCAAGTCACCTTGGGACGAAGAAGATGGCGGCTTTGGAGATTGGGCTGCAGATTCAGGCAACGTGCAGACTAGTTTGAAATGGAATTCACATGCGGAGAATGGATGGGGAACGAAGGAGACGTCTAAGGAGTCGAAGTCTTCGGAAGGACTCAATGGATTACTTCCATCCTGGGATGATGCATCAGACAATGCCGTTGAGATACCCTCGAATTTAGTTGCACCTGCTGCAACCATAGCTAGGCAACCTTCGCCAGACCCCTGGGCTACGGAGGCACCATCAGAGATCACCTTGAATAATGAGGAGCAGGGGAAGTCGACCTTCGATGCGCAGCTAGGAGAAACCGAATATAAACACGGAGTTGCGGACGATGTCTTGGAGGAGCTACCCAAGTTTCAATGGGATGCACAGCCTACGAAAGGGGATGGTCTGGAACCTTTGCCATTGGGGGATTCTGGGGAGAAGGCGCAGGAGACAGAAACTCCAAAAATAAAGACACGGGAAAGGAACCTAAGTCATGTTCTTGTAGGACACGATTTAGCAGAAGTCCCTGGTCAAGCAAATGATCCAGATAGCGGAATTGCACTTGACGATAATGTTGCTGAGGGCCATAGAGACATAGGATCAGTCAGGAATAGTCAGCATGATTCTGGAGATCGTCCAGTTGATCAGGAGTCGTCTCGGCCATCTTCTTCCCCATCAGAACATAGCCACCATGATGAACAGCCGTTGCCAGAGTCCCCAAGAACATCATTGGACGAGGAGCAAGGACGACCTCAGATGGAGAAAAAAGCATCTTCGAAAGTTCAGGAACTAGTGCATCACTTTGATGATATTATTGCAAAACAAATCGAAGCGGTCGAACCGATTTCAAGGACTCCACAGAAGCCGGACAGAGAAGAGCTCGATGTCAATCGATCGAAAAAGGATACTCAAGATGAAGAAGATGATGACTTTGGGGATGATTTTGGGGATTTCGAAGAAGGCATGTCGGATACTGCTGAAGAACCTGCAGAAAAATCACCATTCAATGGTAGCTCTGTAGAAACAAGCGAGGGAGCAAAGCCAGACTTTGGTCCTGTCACATTTGAAGTCAAGACGCCAATGGTGGGTGCATTATTTCCGGGACTTGAACCTGATTCTTCAACGGAAAAGGTCTTCATATCTGACACACAAATCCATGACTGTTTCAATTCTGTTGAGCAAAGGAAGACATGGTATAGAATATCAAGGTATGGCAGCATGAGAAAGCATAATACCGGGAACGACGATAACTACAAACGAATCAGCTGGCGCAAATCTGAGGTACGAGTGGACACCTTGAAGATAGTAGGCAGGTGGATGGAGGAAGATCGTTTGAGTGGACGTGTGGTACTTGGCGGGGCTAGCAAAGGAAGCTCTATTTTTGGATGGAATGATGCTGCTCAAGCGCCTGTGCCCATTTCGTCGGCTCTTGCAGCGAAGCGCAGCAAGAAAAATTCTCAAGATATCATGGAGAATGCTCCAGAAGTCCCCAGGGAATGGCCCAAAATATCATCTCGACACTCTTCTCCCAGAGGTCACGAACGGGGACATAGCTCCGCAAAGTCTATATCTCATCCTACCGAGACCAAAGTTGAGCCACCAGCAGTCGCAAACTTCGGATGGAATACGCCTTCAGGTGGTGGTGATGTTGCGATAAAAGCGCCGATCCAAGTTCAGGAAAAGCCAGCACAGCGACCTAAACCAAGCATAAGATCAGATTCGCCTAAGAGCAGCCTTCCTCAAAGGTCAGCATCGACAAGTCAGTCTCCCGTTTCCAAGAAGACACACAAGCCAAAGGAAGCCCCAGTTGTTCCTCTCCAACCGCACGTTAAGCCGAAAACGATCAAAGAACCTCTTAGTATTCCATTATCTTCAACGGCACCATCATCTCAGATAAAGCTCCGGGCACAACCACCTGCTTCAGGTCTTATCATTGAGCCTGCACCAACTGATGAGGATGACGAATGGGGAGAAATGGTCTCTTCCCCAATTGTTACTCCTGGTCCTTCTTTCCCGGTACCGCAGTTGCGTCACAAGAGGTCTAGAAGCTTCAATGGAGCATCATCTACCTCACTTCAAAACAAATCTATTCTCGAACCTCAAAAACGAGCATTTGAACTAGATCATAGACCAAGAGCAAGTCTTGACAGTGTTCTCATTCCCCAGGTCGTGAGCCGAGGACTTTCCAATGGCGTTCTATTGACTGCGCCATTATCTTCTAGTTCTCAAAGTATTACTAAAGATGGCACATCTCCCTCTGATAAAGCTACATCAAACAGAAGTACTAGTGACCCTTGGGCATCTGCAGACTTCTCGTTCTTCGACTCAGCACCAGCGCCAAAACCTATTCTGGCGAATGTACCTACGTCACCTCCTAAACAAGCAGTAATACCGGCAAAAGCTGTTAGCTTTGCAAGAAATCCTGTTCCCACGACTAAAGCCCCCGTTCGTGAGTCAAAGGAACATAAAACAAGAGACGAACTAGAGCAAGATCGGATTGTGAGGAGCATTGTTCATGCGTTACCAGATTTGTCGTACATGCTACGGTGAGCAAAACAGAGAGTTGTATAATTGTTTATAAATATCTGGGGCATCATGAAGATTCGTAGCTTGCCTTAATTATGGGTCGGCATACCTGCATTGGGAAGTAGATTCTGTATAATAAAAGGAGCACAGGATTGGGTTTTGGATTAGCGAGCAGGATTGGCATTGTATTTGAGAATTCACACTTTATTCTGTTTTTGGCAGTGCTCTTTGACAGTGTTTTCTAAAAGTTGAGACTTTTTGCCGATCATACGTTCCATAACATGTCGCATCATTTGGGGTTAGTGACGGCGAGACCTTCCAAAGCAGACTATAGTATCCATGGCAAGTAATAAGTGCTCGATTACCAATTTCCGTTGGGTGAGCTATATCTCTATTGAGAAAATACTCAACAGGTAATTTGTTTCATAAGTCAGAAAGAATTGCTATATCTACTAACTAGTTTACAATATTCCAACCAAACACCCAAAGATATTGATCCCAAACCAAACCAAACACCCATAAATTCACATATCACTCACAACTACTTTCCCAAAGGCATAATCTTAGCCTGACTACTCCTACTCCCACCAAGTTCAACAGGTTCCCTCTGCTCCTCAACACCGCTCATCTCAGCATACGAACCAGAACCAGCAGAATATCTAGGCGGAAGTTCCATAGCATTCTTCCTCACTAACTCCACCTCATCCCCTTCTTTCCATCCCTCCCCTCCCATTTGCTCCCATCCATCTCTCCTTCCAAATCCTCTCTCACCTCCACCATTCCCATCAGCCTTTCTTCCCTTAAACCACCCAACAACTAAATTCTTCAAAGATGGAACCTCCGAATTCGGACCAATGAGTTGAGTACCAGGATGAATGATATTCATGATTAGGAGGGCGAAAAACATGGGTACGGCATCGAAGATGTAGAAATAGGATTCGTGGAATGGGAGAGGATTATTTGAGTCTTTACCACCAGAGAATTCGACTAGACGGAATATGATGCGGATCTTTTGTTTGAATGTTAGTTTTCAGTTTAGTTATACGGAGGATGGATCTCAAGGAATAGAACTCACAGTGATAAACCCCAAACTCCCATAAATAATCCACAACAAACTTCTCCACCCCTCCTTCCGCTTCTCAAGCAACCCCAACCTCTCAAACCTTCCCATCTCCCTCTGAAACATCACTGCCACACCCAAGAAAATAAAAATGAAGAATTGTTGGAGACCTATACCTCCCATATAGATATGAATTCCTTTCATGATTTGGGAATCTGGAGATGTGGGACCGGCTAGGGTGCCTCCGATTAATTGGATTATGAAGGAGAGGATGTCGAGGGAGATGAAGAGGAGTGATAGGAGGGGGGTTGGTATTTTGGAGATTTGGTGGAGGGGGTGGTAGTAGTGGATTAGGTGGGTTAGGAGGATATAGTCGAATGCGTTGACCCCTGTTTTGTGGATTTTTGTTAGTTTTTGATTTTGAGGGTTTAGGAATTGAGAGTTTGGCTGGTGGGAGGAACTTGGTTTCGGAAAGATATATATGCGAAGGAGACGGTTCTTCGAGTTATTACTTACAGAGTGGTGCGAGTAATACTAGTATCTGTGACGTTAATGCTACGCCTACGTTTTGCTGATGCTTGGTACTGATAGCTCGAGTAACAAAAGATCCGAATTCCCAAATACAAGCCATGATAAGTACCCAACAGAATTTCTAGATACGCACAAAAATGTTAGCCAGCAATCCTCTCTTTCTTTATGCTAACGGGTTCATGAGCTCGTCAACGCATCCCCCTATTCCTTAACTAAACACAGAAGAAAAGGAGAGCCATACCTTTTTATACTTTGCAGCTTGTCCAATATGCAAAACAGTAACTACACCAAACAACACCGAAAATAAAACAGCCGCACCAAATGATGGATAATAGTCGTACAACGCATTGCATGTTCCGGGTGGTACGTAGCCATTAGAATCTGGTGTGATGGTTTGAATACAGGTTGGAATTGCTATATTGATTGTTTGTCCTGGAATGGTTACATGAGCATTCGTTTGCCCTGCTATTGTGATGTGTTTTGTTGTTATGAATTCGCCGGTTGGAATGCTTGATGTTGTGTCTGTGGTTGTGGGTATGGATGTTTGGGTTGGAGTTGACTCAGTTCGTACTGCTAGGGCAGATGTTAAGGTGAGGATGGTTACAATGGTTGCTAGATGTGGGAGCCGCATGGTAAAATATGTGTTCGTTAGGGCTAAGTGAGGAGGAATGAAAGTGCCAACGACGGTAGGTGTAAGAGGGGAATGAGTGATAAAGTTCAAGTTAGGATTTGGGAATCATAAGTCTATTGAGTTAAGACGTGAAAGTGAAAGGCTTTGAGTGTGGGAACGAATTTCAAATACAGACTACCTCGACGGAAGGGAGGATATTATATAATATTCAACTCCAAAGCCCCAAAAACAACCATAACCTAGAATAGAGAAATGAAAGTATACGATACTTGTCGCCTATAGGTTCCATCGGAATGACTAATCGCCAGAGCATGAAAATAAGCAGCAAAACATGAGCATTCTCAGGCTGAGTATGCCAGGCCTGTGTGTTGCAACAGAGTGGTGGAGGCACAGCAATGATTTATGTACTTAGTGGCAGACGAAACTGAGGCTGGATATTTACCCCTGAAGTCATGTGCCTCTCGAATAAATAAACGACAGAGCCAATGAACAGCCGCGCTTGGAATGAGTAACGAATTATGTAAGGTAAGGAAGGGAAATGTACAATAATACTCTGGGGTAGTAGATATTGAATGGAATTGTCTTCTGTGACAAGGTAGCTTCTGCCAATTTTGTAAGCATGCAGCCATTCTATGTTAGACAATTACGGAACTGCGTCTAGCAGCTGCTTTTAATGTGCATAGCACTTGGGAGCATTCAAACAAGATTTGAATTTGCACAAGAAAGTCCTGGAACACGTAGATATGGAACTGTCCATAGTGCACTTGCAATATTCGGTGCCCCATTTCTGAAGGAATAAGTGCTGGAACCTTCCTGGCAATTGCCTTATGTTTGAACACCTACCGTTAAGATGTCAGCCTCCTTTGTCTCGAATCCACGGCACCCAACATTAGTAAGGTCGTGGACAAATACCATGATACAGAACGTCGTATATATTGACATGGAGACTCCAATGGCAAGCTTCCGTTCATGACTCCAATCCACACTTTGAGAGAGGTTATACATAATGTACACTATTCTACAACCGGCGCCGTCCATGCTATGCAAATAATCACTATAATAGACCCAGCGGCTTTAATACTCGCTCTCTCGCGACTCGTGCTGCAACATCCCCGCCCTTCTGTAAGGCTATCGCTCCGATTATGGCATATATTGAAGTGGCCATCACGACTTCGATGCCGGATGCTTGGATGTTTTTGGGCTGTTCTAATTAGCATATTGCAATGCACTTTGTCCAGAGCCTCTTACATTTCTTGGCTTCCACCTTACGACGTCTGCTAATCCCATTTGCTGTGCCAAGGTACACATTCGTTGCTTGCTCAGGACTTCCGAAAGTGGCACTTGAGCTAAATGTGGGAGCCCTTCCAAAGCAGGATGCGTAAATGGTTCCCGGTCATCCTTTGGGTCTGGGGCAGACGGCGTTGATCCAGCCAGTGGGGAGTCTAATAAGGCAAGACTGGTCTGTAGGTTCAAAATCCGTCGTCCTGCATCACTCAGCTTTTGCCCACTCGGAATCCCTGTAGGTATACATACCAAAGAACGCAAGTCGGTCATTGAAGCCTCTCCGTCCCTGATCAAAACTCTTATGTGTGATTGCAAGCCATTTCACCTCATCCGTGAGCACCTTATCTCCTCCACGTCCTAGGAATTTTACGTACACCTGGTCAACCTTCACAGGGTCCTCGTTGACCTCATACGACTTTTCTGGGTCCTTAATCCGATGCGAAAATGGGGCTATCATCTGTTTTGGTGTGTACGACCATCGTGGCCGATCTCCAGGCTGCTCATCATTCTGTTCATCTCGTCGGATCGTAGAAGTAGAAAATTGTCGAACTGAAGGAGAAGAAGAGGAATTCGAGCTCGCGCCGGTGCAACGTTGTCGGACTTGTCTACTGATCAATCGAAGCGATCTTCCAGCAGGTTTTGATGCCATTGTATTTTAATGGACCAGTACACGCAGTTCGTTGTGAAATAGATGGCCGTAGATTCATGAGTCGGCGGCCTTGAAGCTTTTCAATTTCGCTCTAAAATAGGCGCGGTCTCCCAGCTCCGGACACACCCCTCCCCTGTCTTGCGCGTCTCTTCTCTACTTCAACGACGTCTCAACCTTCACAACTCGACATGACCTCGACATCTTGCTTTTGCTATGTTATTTGACTATGGCCGCACACGAGAGGCTTATCTCCAAAACATCAATTACCTCTCCAACATTGATTGAGCAACTGGCCGCCGCTCTTCCCAAAGATATCACCTTTAAGATATGCCATTTATCTACTCCACCTGCTCGGACCTCAGCACTATATTCTGCACCTCCAGATGAACGTCCCGATCGAACATTCTGTGAAAGTCACTTTTTGACTGTTTCAATTCGCACTGTGGCTGCTGAAAATGCAAGGGATGTGTTGGTATTCGCAATCGAAGTTTTAATATACTCGACGGCATTTTGCACGACGTTCTTTGTTTCGAAGGCCGACTCGACCGGATATCTGCACCTCTTGAGGCTACCGAAAGGGACTCCTTCGCCAATAAGGGATATTACTTCGACATTCTTACAGCACCTTGTTCAGCAGAGACAAAGACCCAATACTCGAAGTGTCATATCTCTCTTTGCTCGAGCGCAAGATCAATACTTGTTTCCGGGAAGCGTTGAGAACGAGGGGAAGCATGTTTTGGATGATAGGGGCCTTGTAAAATGGTGGTGCCGAGTTCTCAATCCGCTTGTAGAGGGCGTCACCAACTTACCGCTCAAGTTGGAATACCAGACGGTCGAGGGGTATTTGACCGTCCCAGGTCTCGACACTCACGAAACCTCATCTTACATCCCATCAAAGATAAAACCTCCTTCTTCGCAGTCTCCATGGTCTATTGGGCATCCACTCCAAGAGCTTTCTCGGTATTCCTACAACATACCTCCAAGATGCTTGATTCCTCATTACCCAGATGACCCAAAAGCCCGATTTCTAGATGAACTTGATGATGAGATATCCAAAGGGAAAAGCAGCGATAGTGGACAGTGGAAAAGTGTGAAATCAATAGAACAGTTCTGGGAAATGATGGCATACCGACAAGAGTGCTCTGCTGGAAGACTCGTTGGTTTTATATGGATTGTGTTCAACCCAATCCGTCACACTCCGCCACACGATTCAATCATTGGTGAAAGTGAGAGCTTACACCTTGGTGCGAATACTGAATCATCGAATAGCCATGACCCTTCATCGATCCATTCTCAAGATGGTCTTCTCACGCCGAACACGTCATTCACAGCATCCAGCCAGGTTCAGCCAACAAGTTCGCCTCTCAAACTCAGCCAGACTGAAATTTCTTCATTTGATCAATTTACTGGTACTATGAAACCACCTGATACCCAAAAGGAGAAGAAAAAGAAGCTTTCAGGAATTATTGTCCCTCGCCAGCCTCGCATCAAGACTAAGAATAGAAACTATCTATTAGAGAGGCCGGAGGAGACTGCATACTATAAATGGAGTCCAGAAGGCCGAGGACAGGTTATCGTTGAGGAAACTGACTACAAACGGATCACTGAGTTGCTACTTCGCCTGGACTTTGCGAACCTGGATTTGGCAATCTCAAGTTCTAAACGATGGACGACCGAAGTACGTTCTAGTGCATGGGGGAGCATGAGTGACTCTTGGGGTCAAAATGTTACCGGCATCAAAGTTGTAGAGGTCCAACGTAGTCCTGGCACTACCGGGATCAATACCCTCACCACTGGACTGGTTAGAAAGAAGAGAAAAGGCGACACAGAAGCTTCTAGCTCTTCTCCAACTCCCTCAGAATATGCAAAGCCTCCTGTGAATATTCTCGGCGCAGGCATGATTCGGAAAAAAGCCAAGGTTTGATCAGTTCTTTTGGCGTTTGTGGTTTAGCATACCCTGGCGTTGGGGAAATATTGTATTTGGCTATTGAATTAACACCGGAACAAAGCGCTTGGGCATATCATGAATATAGAGACATCGTGAGGTCAAGGACTGTCTTGTCATCCAGCGAATCTCAAAGAAAATAATTTTACGAAAGGTATCATGCATTGCGTATATCAAGAATTCAAGATTATAACGAATCGCGGAAATCCAACTAGTTACAAAGGAAATAATGTTCGCAGATATTCAACGTTTTAAGAAACAACTCATC
This sequence comes from Pezicula radicicola, assembly GCA_003008705.1. NCBI lineage: Eukaryota > Fungi > Ascomycota > Leotiomycetes > Helotiales > Dermateaceae > Pezicula > Pezicula radicicola. The sequence goes on along the minus strand of PDUO01000005.1, from coordinate 1,350,799 downwards.
CTCTGCATCCCCACGAAAGATGAAGCACGCATAGGAATTAGCCTGCCACTCCCTTTTCAAAACCAGCCTAAATGTTAAGGATACTGCCATGCGTGGCGATCACAATTTTCTTCGTGGTATATAACCATTTCTCTCACCGCAGCCGGCTATCTTCATTCCCTTCTTGTTCGCTTGTGGTTGGAGGAATCTGTCTCCTCAAACCCTACATCGCCCGTCGTTCTTTTCGCATCTTTGACGTTGAAACTCGCAGCTATCAGAAATTTCCCGCAGTCGTAAATAGAAGCATTTTCCATAGCCTGATGCAGATGTGTAAGCCTGGCAGCGACGTCTTTGGGTGGTTCAGGCTCAATATAATCCACATCCTGAGTGTCACTAGTGGATGGCTCATCGGTGGTCAAGTCTCCCAAGTTAGCGACGGGATTGCCAGAGAGGGCTGGATGTTCTGTGTCAATACTTTTGTACCAAGCGAGCATCTTTTGGAGTTCGCCATGGTAATCCCTCTTGACAGCCTCTCTCATCTTCGGCCTCTGGTCTTTGTAAACGGTGTGGTAGTCGTCCAAGTTATTCAAAAACTCAGACTTAGCCTCAGGGTCGTCCACGAGACTCTCCAGGTCAGAATTGACGATTGCGCCGTGACATTGGCCATCATCGTCTACTTCATCTTCTGGAGGGCCAAAGTCAGCTGCATCATCGTTCTTATTTTTGAACGACATCACCATGTATCGTCTAGGTTGCTTCCGTCTTGTTCTTATTTGCCTTTCCACCGCACTATCTTTATTGACGAAGCTGTAGTAAAGAGCTGAGTATTGTCTGGGCTCTTTAATGCGCGCTTTTGATAGCTCTTCTTCTCTATTGGTGAGAGTTGGCTCTACCAGAATTAGTAGTTGCGAATTGGTGAAGGTAAAACCAGCAGGAAGTATACGCTCATTGCTTATGAGAATAGTTGCGTCGCTCGCGTACTTGGTGGCATCGGTTTCCTGATAAACTTGACGTCCTTCAAAGGCATCAAGTAGCGCCAATTTGTCCTTCGTCGCCGCATGGATGTACAAAACTTTCCTCAATTCAGGGCTACTATTGTGGCCAGTTTGCCACCTCATGTTTTCTTTTGATCTTGTACTTGATAGCCACTGTACCACTCTTAGTACACTTTCATGACAGTATGACATGAGGAAACTAACCAATTGCATAATCAAACATATGGCTGGGAACGAAGAGAAAATGACAATTTTCCTCTCATCTGGCTCCATCTCGCTGTTAAATTATGAGCTAGTATTCAAATTTTCTCATCGAGCGAAGCGCCTCTTAGATAGGAATAATTTCAGTTTATGTCACTTACCTACGCTGTATAAGACCTTCTATCTTCCTAAATTTATCGCTACTAGAAATCATTTCCGGGAGATACCTGATGTATGGGCTATCATCCGACGGCTTGCCTTGCACAATCCACTTCTTCATCTCGTTCTCAGAAAGTTCCCATTTCTCCCGGGGAATTAGCTCGGCGAGTGCTGGTATTGTCGCAGCAAGTCGAAGGTTCCTTATTGCCATCGCCTCTGCCTCCTGCGAGGAGGCTTCACGAACCTTTTTGTGGGCGACTTGGCGCAATCTTGCCAGAGCGTTCTCGTACTTTGGACTGGGCTGACATTTGAAAGTTCTGTGGTCACCAACGAAGCAGTTGTTCTGTAGTGGGGTGCCATCTATCCAATGGGTCGGTGTGAGACTGAGAATATTTCGTCGGATCATCAACTCTTGCAGCGCCTAGTTTTTTCACACATCAGCATTTTCCATTTGGGAGGAACAATAAATGAAAACCAATCTTGCTGGGAGGTAGCTTCCAGAACCTAGCATCGCTCTGATACGGCGTTTTTAAGCTCCAAGATACGTACCCCTTGAAATCGTTGCCGGACTCTCAGTAATTCGCCTTGCTCGTGCTCTGAGCCAGTCGTGAGCCATTCCTGATAGCTGCGTTCATAATATCCCATATTGAGGGCATATCGAAGCCCTATAGAATCCAGCCACTCCATTTCTTCACCATCGGCAGCCATGAGATCGATATAGGCTTTCAAGTCCCCGGGAGAGCCGAATGGTGTTCCACTCACTGCCCATATTGCAGGGGATTTGGGTAACCAGGGCCGAGAAGAATGATAGCCCTTCAAATCTTTAATAATGCTCACTGCTTTTGAGCATGGAGTTTTTTGGTGCTGGAATTCGTCCTGGATGACGCGTACCCACGCAACTTTGTCCAAGTCCTTGCCGATATCTTGCTTGAAGTTTTTCTCGAATGAATTGGGTGTCGATATGATCAGCAGTCTTTCTTCGCCATCCCATGGGTGCCCATCCTCGTCGGTTGGTTGGCCATTAGGGGTTTTGCCAAGGATATCATCGTCGCTTGGATATTCTATCAAATAGGTTAGTTATATAGGGTTTGAGTTATGAAATATTGTGACAAGCTTACGATGTCTGTCTTTTAGATAACTACAAGAGCCATCACTCACGATGGCTATTCTAAACTGCTTCGGGTTGACATGTTTTTCAAATTCATTAACCCAATCTCCGATATTGGTCTCGAATGGTGTAAGTACCAGCGTTGGGCCAGCGTATCCACGTCCCAACCGCGCTGAGATACTACGATCCACACATGGGCAGGGTATACCGAAGCAGTTCCGCCCGTATAAGTGATCTCTCGGACAGACAGCATTCTCATCTTGAGGGAATTCCGGAGTGCCAGCTGCTAAATGAATCGTAGGGCCTCCTCTCTTGGTTCTATCTGCATCTACCTTTGCCCATGCACGCCTCAGATTCCTCGACACAACGAAAAGCCCCAACATTTGAACCCGTCTTTCGAGATCCGTTTCGTCGCACATGAAGCCACCTCTACTCGCTGAACGTTCCCTCCCTAACATCCAGTAGATTCCAAATAGTTGCCAAGGGTAGAGTTCGGTTTTCATTCCCTTAATTCTGACCTTATTATTTCTGGCCAGATCTTTGCCCTTGTAGTCAAATAATTCGCAACATTCACGCCACTCTTGTTGGCTGAATTGCTCGTTCTCCTTTTCGTCGAGCAAACTGTTAAACCTTTTTCAAGTGGTCAGAAAACCCTCTTCCTTTTTCGTGAATGAGGACTTTTACTTACTGATCTTGTACAAGTTCAATATTTTGCTCCTTATTCTCTCCCATTAAGACGTGACGACATTGATGAAAATTCCTGAGCCGCGCATTGAGGTCGCCGACTGCAGTGAAATCCCACTGGTCTGCGTCTCGTTGAAAAACCGACATCTCATCGATGATAGTCATATTCTCCATAGACTTCAATATTTCATCGACATGAGTTTGTTTCTTCTTTATAACACTAGGGTGTGTATTTCGTGGAAAATTTAAAGTACCAACCATCTCTACGACTTTTTCGTAGAAAATATCTGGATTCTGCCTCTTCGGTGGCGAATCACTAGGCTTATGAATATCAAGAACCGGTTCGTCGGATTCATCAATGATATCCCTACGCCAGTATTCTGTATCTATTTGTACTCCGTTATTCGTAGGTGGTCGTCTTGGAAATACAAAGCAGAGTGGTTCTTCTTCCCATTGTACTTGTTTGGATATTTCAACTGCCCACGCCCAATCATCATTTGCCCAAAATCCTGGACAAGCAGGAGCTTTTTGAGTTGGACTTTGGATGTATAGATCTTCTTTTGATTGATCGTAGAAATGACGTCGGATTTTGTTGAAGTCGAAGGCCCAGGGATTCATTTGCCAGTCTTTTGTTAGATCTCGAATTCGCATCTTGATTCTTTCACCGTTTGGGTATTGGTCGGCCCAGAATAGCCAAAGTCGAGTGTTGTGTCTAAATGGTTCAAAATCTTGAGGTTAGTGTTTTATCTCTCTTAGGGTGTCTGGTGTAATTAAAAAAGTAATAGGATTTAGGGCCTTGTTTTGGCCAAGGTTTTGACTGCTTATATACCTGACCCGATTCGCATCATACCACCTGCCCCCCAAATCCAAAGTCGGCTCCTCATCCTCATACAAAAACGTATACACTATACGATTCGGTTTCAAAGTATAGAGACGACAAAGAACCAAAGCCCATTTATCAATATCCCAAGCTTCAAACGGACCAAAATCATTTATTAGAAGTGATCTAATACTTCCTGAATCTGGCCATGGATTTTGAAACATTTGAGGAACTTCGATGGCCCCATTAATAGCTAGCGGTTGGATTATCGATGTCTTTTCTTCTCCAGTTGCTGTTCGTCGGATTTGAATTGTTCTGTTGGCAAGGCCGGCTGGGTATTGAGGTGCCCCTGGGAGACCGAATAGTGCGAAGGGGTATTGGATATTGGCTAGTTGTGTGGCCATTGTTGACCTTGTGTGAGATGTTTGTTCTGCGCTAAGTGTACTGATGAAGGTCAAGAAGAGTTTTAGATAATGCTTAGAGTTCCTTAAACAACTCTCCAAAAGTTCAGAAAATCTGGAGACAAAAGCCAAAGGATGAGAGCATTTGAGAATCGAGGATCGAGAAGTCCTGAATGTTTATGTGATGATGTTTGATCAAAACAAGCCATATTCATTCCCAGCGCCCATTACATACACTTACAGAAACATATCCAATTAACCTATCTATCTCCTTTGTAATTGGCATAAGTCAATATTTTTGACATACCTGACCACATAGCAATGCTCGAGAGAGGAATGTTATACTTCAGATATTAAGCGAGCCCCTTTCTTCTCAAAGTCGCTTGGGGAGCCAGCGTGTATAAAGTACAATATAGTTCCTTAACATCTGTAGCAGCCTCTTTACCTAAGTTATTAGGTGCGATGTCATTTCTCTATGATCTTCTCGTGATATACGTCAGACGATCTTCTGGATTAAATGTTAGCTTCCTAATTCGAGGCTTATTTATCCGCAAGTGCTAACTAAGTTATCTAGTTTGTTAAATTTGGGTCACTAAGTACTAACATATCAATTAGTCGCAAACGATCAACTTTATTTTGTATAGCTAAGGAAGTTTAAGGCAGAAATTTTGTTGTCAATTGCGTTCTTGTTGTCACCTTGGTTCTGAGTAGTCCCAAGAGCATTCTATTTTTCAATGCTCCTAGACTTCTAATCCTCTGTGTCCATCCTAGGAGCAGAGTAGTTGTTGAGGCTTACGAGGTAATTCTTCTGGCACAGTTATCAGAGCTATCTGGGTCTCCTCAAGACTATCTTCAGACGGTGGAGGTGATGCTAGAATAAAATGAACTGAATTAGGGAACAACATTCAAGCCTTTAATACATATCTTACCCAAGAGTAGACACACCTTTAAGTTAGTCATCGATACTTGACGTTCATTCTATGCGCATGATTTATTTCTGTCACCTAGTTTGCTAGCCTTGGGTTCGGTAACCACCGTCCTCATTAGCAATAAACATTTTCATATAGAATAAATCTAAATGCTAGTAGCTCGAGAACACAAAAAATCTCCTTCTATGATACAGTAACGTCACCCACAGACCCGGAAACAGCAAACTCCCTCAATCACAGCATAACGCAAAAATCCCTCAAAATGGGAAACGTATCCTCGCGACAGAGGCTTAATAAAAAGGAAACTAGCAAATCATCTTTCAAAACTCCCGAACCACGCTACCACAGTTCAGATTTCCCAGACTTCGACTCAACAATTGACCCCCATGAAAAAGCAAGAGCAAGTCATACAGATCCCCCACAAGAAAGATGGACAAACGACCAATGTCGCCAATGGATTCAAGAAGTATTAGTTCACCGTTGTGAGGGATGGTATGGAGATGATGCGCAGGAGACTGCTCGGAAGATAATGGCTAGGAAGAGTGATGCGGGACCTAAATTGTTTCAGATAAAGAGGGAGGATTGGATGGATAGATTAGGGGATATGGAAGCTGGGAAGATCATTTTTGCATTGATTTTTACCACGAGGATTAAGGGTGAACATCTTTTGGGGAGCATTGATTGGGGTGAGACATCTACGCTGACGGATTCATTGATGAAGGATTTGGATGTGAAGCCTTCTTATCAGTAACTTCATGGTATGAGGACTTATACTTAGGTGGGATTGCTTGCTGGGAATTTGGTGACATACAGTAGACTTTAATTGTCTGCGAACTTGGGAACTCAAGAGGACGAGAATGGTACTACCAGTGGAGAGAACCAGTTGACGTGGTATCATTAAGGGTCGGTGGAGATCAATGGACTTGGTAAACAGAATAGCAATGGAGGACAACGAAGTTGTGTTTCTTAAAAATTCGACTTCATTTTTTTTTTTCAAGCAAGCCATTCACAGATCGCCCAACAGAAGGAAGGTGAAAACTCTATATAGTACCATCTCCTCGCCTACTTATCTTTTTCTTTTCTCAATTTTTTTAAAAATAAGCTACCTGGTATTAACTCCTTCTCTAAGTATGAAGCATATAATTAAGTAATTCAAAGCGCTTAAGCGATTGATATGTACTTCCCAAGAAACAGAGCAAGAAGCTCCAAGTCTAATTAGACAAATGTTGTTCGTTACTATACACAATACGCATAGTTACAAATTCAGAATCAAAATCGTTACCCAGAGTAACTTATTATCTAGGACACTATCCTTACTAATAAATTAATCCGTTTAATCCGTAAGAGTGACGGTACAGAAGCGGGTTGCGGTCACCAGAACCCTCCCAGCCACATCGCGATATATCAACTCTTAACCACAAAACCGCACAATAAACCACAACCTCTCTGTCACAAACACCCAAAAACGAATAAGACCCCGAGTTTCCGCAAACATCAATCACCATTCTCCCGAATCTCCCTCAAAATCCTCGCACGTGAGACAAACTCTATTCCCCCTCGTGCCCTCTTACGGTCTATCTCATTCCTCTTCCATTCCAACAACTCCCTCCTCACACAACGATAATCAACCACCCTGAAACCTAAAACCTCCAGTTCAGCTCCCATATCCATCCGAAACAAAAAGCAAAACCCTTCCACGTTTCCTTTCCGCATCCAGAACAACTTACCGTCCTGCTATAGTCTCGTGCGACTGGAAAAGGGGTCTCGCTAAAGTCCCCTCGCCATGATGAGGAATGTACGCTATGCGAAGAATGCAATACCTCCGTCACCATCACCACATCCACGACGCAACCAGATCAACCCTCAAAGTATCTTATCGATAGGCAGTGCAATAAAACGCAACAAATAAAGTATACGCTAAATCGCCTGATGTTCCTACAGTAGGATAATCCCCAGCCCTTCAGTTTCCTGCATACGAAGGTACTGTGTGCGTTTCTGGTTCCAGCTCCTGTTTCTGTTTCTTTCTTCCGGTTCCAGGTCCCTTCAATTCCTGTCACCAACCTCGCAGGTTTCTTCAGGAACCTTCTGTGAGGGGTGATTTGGGTCTGGAACTAAAGCTATTGAATCTTGCGCGAGTGACTCGCCTTCTCTCTTTTTCTCGTTTCTCTTTTCTTATTTATTTCCCTGCAGTTTTTTTCTGCCAAATTCTCTCGTTTTCATTTTCATATTACCCTTTGCATTCTTTATTTTGAAAAGCGAAACAAAACTTGACATGCTAAATAGTATTACCCTGGTGGTGATATTGCGAGTCAAGTCGCTGTAACTAACCTGCAGGTTTCAATCAACAGCACACGCTTGTTGTTTAGAGAACTCAGGTACTGAGAAGGATATAAATGAGATAACTTACAATGCGACCTCCGAACGAGAAGAAGAAATCTTACGCTGACCTCGGACAGTTGCGACCACCACCCCGAGTCTCGAAGGTGTTAGCACCAAATGTTGTTGCGACCACAGTTGCGGTTTTGCTTCTATCTTCAATTGCTGGCATTGTTGTTGCTGTTGTAGTTTTCTCTACTCGAACTTCCTCTCCAGGTTACATTGGCGCAAGCGAGGCTTTCGTTATAATGGCTGTAAGTAGCTTTGTGGATCTGACGGTGATACAATCGCTGATGGTGTATGGACAGTCCTCCGTTTCGATTTTATACCTATTCCTTCATTATTTTGCGGCAGTACACAACAAGGCGGTTGGTCCTTCGAGACCTCCGCAACATAAGATACATGCATTTTGCTTTATTGTCGCTCGTTTGGCATTGGTGGCATGGATCATAGCTCTCATCACTTCGTCTGTCGTTGTCTCGAAGAAGTCTGTGTGTCCGGGTCGAAAAACAGCGTGTCGGCTCCAGATTATAGACATTGTGGCATCAGCTCTTGCCTTGTAAGTGAGATAAATTCAGGGAAGCGAACTAAAGCTGACGCTTTTTAGCCTCTCATGCGGTATCATTTTGACAGCTCTTGAGTCATGCCAGCATCCTTTCCAGGCACCGAGGGCCTGTACAGGTATTACCTGCCGAGTGAGCTCTTTTGGCGACGTTGTTATCGATCGTCCGGTCTCGACAGGTAGTTCTGCGGTTATACAAGAGAAGTCTAGCCAAGGCGACAAGATAATCTGGCAGAACAACATAAAGAGGAAACCAGTGCCAAAGACCTCGATGCCTGGAGAGTTTCTTAAGGGTAGCCCAGCAAAAGTATCAGACCGACGCATGACGCCTTTACTACCGTCGGCGAGAATAAGGTCTCCGAGAAAGAGCTGGGGTGAAGAATGGAAACATCTAGCTGAGGCGACCGAAGTGAAACCGACAACTTTGTCAAAGTCGCTTTCGTTGAACTCGATATCTTCGATTGGCTCATTGAGTATCATCAGTAATTCAGAGGGCTCCCTGACTAAACAGCAGAGTCGTGCTAAAACTGTTACACCGAGCAGTAGTATCAGTAACTTATCCCGGAGATCTCCACTCTCTAAGATGCGGTATGTACCATAGTCTCCAACTCCGTGACGCTTACTGATAAGTATAAAGCTCTGTGGAGTTCCCAGATGTGGTCGTGTGCCCAGAATTATATGTCCTCCCACCGAAGATACCGCCGCCACATGAATGGAGCACAACACAAACCGAGAACTTGCAGCAGTTACTGCCCATATCTGACGTGAGAGCTTTGCAACGACAAGCTTCTGGTATGCAGCGGAGACCCTCCGTAATGATTGCGCCGTTGGCCATTCGGAAATATGCCAGACATCCACCCCCAAGCAGACATTCACCCCCCATCAGGAATCAATCCTTGAATAGACATCAACCTCTGAGCAGACATCAGTCCTTGCGGCAACCCCTAGCAGGCGGACTCGTAAGGAGGACGACATTGGATGTGAGAGTACCAGGTGCATATATAGACTATCGGCTCTCGCGTGAGGACGAGGCCAAGGTGAATGAACACGCCAGGAAGATCGACGTAGGGTCGCGCAACATCGATAGGAGCCAAAGTGGACGTGCAAGCAAGCCTAGATCACTACCGCGAGTGCCGCGCGGCGAGATTAACGGCATATTCTCTCCCACTCGGGTCAATTCAATGACGAGGTATCGAAATACTAGACCTCAATGGCCTGGACCGCAACGGGGCAACACTGTCTGCGGACTCAGGCAACATCCGCCAGATATTACATATCCCTCTAAGAGTGCGACTACTAGCGTCAAGAAACTGCGACGCTTGACTCTAGGTGACATTGGTGTTGACCTCGGGAAGCTGTGGGAAGAAATCTGATAGGAAGGCTGAGGGATGATTGATGCAGCGTCGTTTAGGTAGTTAGCTCTAACGAGAGAATATGATATATGAACATGACATTGCCACATAATAATGCCAGTCTTTGCAATGATAGAGCATAGGCTGACGGATAAGTTGACTTCAACTTGGCATGCTGCAGCACAAAGGGTTCCAACACTACACTACAACCACTACAGCACCCTTAGTAAGGGATTTGCGTGTATAAAGGTATTGTCAGGCTTGAGGCTTTTCAGGGTACTGTACCTCTCATAGACCCACAGCATCCGTTGTGGTCTGCACAGTGACGTTGACGTACGTCCAAGGCATAGACGGCCTCGTTGGTAAAGAGATAAAGCAGCACGCGCTCCCACTGAGGAGGCTGCACAGCGACTTCCAATGACAAGCTTGGGTCGACCTCTCTGCAATCTCCATCACTACTACAACGCCATTCGATCTCGCCGCCTGGGTCATATACCTTTCGTAGCATGGCTCCAACATCAGGCCCTGCCGCTTTTCCTCTGTATGGTCTCTTGAAACCCTCGTGGCGGGGTACTTACAGGCGCTGGCAACCCCGCATCACACCAAAGCTGCGAACGGTTGGAGAAATGCTCTCGTAGTGCTCCGTAGCGTTGCAGCCATTGGAACGGCTGAGGAAGCGGCGGCTGAACAATAAAAATGCAATAACGTGCTGATGCGGCAGGCTGATGCGGCAGAACGTGGTTTCCCATGTCTCGTGAAAATAGAGAATTAGATGACCGTGATGACATCAGGATCTTCCCATCATCAGCATCCCCCATCAATCATCTGAAAACGAGAGAAGCGAGAGACCCCCCAGCCACACCACTTTCACCACCACCACCACCACCTACATTCCACGCATTCCAGCCGTATCCACTCCTGGTCACACGAACACGAAATGCCCAGCCTGTGATTGTGGTTATTGAACGCCACGGATTATATCTACATCAGCCTCGACAAAGAACCTTCCGTTCCGCTTACAGTATCTCCCAATTTGCAGTCCGTCAACGGACCACCGCAATCAACAAGAAGCAAGAACGAAGCTTTCGTAGCTCGACATATCGAGTATATCAATATCGTTGCAAGAACTCTATTCGTCTCCGGCATCAAGCTCACTCATAATGGCCACCATGACGACCCAACCAGAGTCTACACATGTCATACACAGCCCTCCCAGTCCCGCGGCAAAGCGACCAAAAGGTATCGCACCATCGCTCCCTAGCAACTTTCAGAGCGCACAGCTAACCATCGCCATAAAGGGATCCTCAAAAATTCATACCACCGATCACCACCCAACCAAGCCGCCATCACAACCAGCGAACCCCCTCCACCAGTCCATGCCTCCCGCTCACCCACGAATGTCCGCCCTCCCCTCGCCGGAACTCAAGCTTCCTCCGAAAAAGACATCACCCTCGCCAACACCCTTCAAAATGCAGGCCATCGCCGCTCCTCCTCAGCCGCCAGAATGACACGACGCCACAGCAGCAACACGCCCTCAATCCACGAGAATGACCAGGAGCAGCGCTTGAAATGGGACGAAGCAAACCTATATCTTACAGAGCAGGAGAAGAACAGCACAATGAAGATTGACGAGCCGAAGACACCTTACGCGAAGCATTATGATCCGACTGAGGATTCCGATGATGAGGTTTCGATGATAGATACGGATGAGATTATGGTTGATGAGTTGGATGCTGCGCGTGAAGGAAAGACTATCAAGAAGACACATTCAAAGGCCCGCGAAGACGATATCCCTGGTCTTAGCCTAGGTGAGCCGGAAGAGGCCGTGCCAGAGAACGAGTTCGAGGAATCTAAAGGTAGACAGAGATCGCATTCGCACGATAAGGCGGTGCACGTTGATGAGTCGATTCCTGATGGACAGGAGCTTTGGACAAAGGAGGAACGGGAGAAGCATCGTAAGTTCGAGGAGATGCGCAAGAAACACTACGAGATGAAGAACGTTGCTAGTCTATTGGGGCATCCCGAAGATCTTGATGAGCTGGATGACGGTGATGAGGAAATGAACGGAAATGCGCGATGATCATTCAACACATGATAGCACGATGGAGATGCAGGCATGAATTAATGGCTTATGGTTACACATGGCGTTCGTTTCATGGAAGGGAAAGGGAAATCCTGAGGACAGACATCCTCGGAGCTTTGTATTAATGACCTCCTTCACTTGGTCTCTTTTTTATTTGCTATCGTCCCTCTTCTTTACCTTCAATGATGGGCGTTAGATAACAACCTAACAATACAAATCAGCATCACTGCAAGCTTTTGCCATTAGATTCTTAGTTACAAGTCTCCGTACAGTTTTTATTTGTGTAGTTGCTGCCTCGGACGATGTCTCCTTGCATGGTTGGGAAGCATCAAGTGGTATAGGAACTTCCAGAGTAGGCCACATGACTTCGCTCCAAAAGCACTGGACCTGTTGAACACTTCTCAATTTTGAACTTCAAGTACATATTCATCTCCTTGAAACCTCAAACATTTAATCCTGATGCTTTGCAGTATAGAAATCAGAAAGAATCCATGAGCAAGTCATGGTCCCTAGCGGTATTTCCTAAATACTCTCTACGTTGCACTATACAATAGATCTCAGCACGCACTCCGTTCAACAAAGAACAAATCCAAATCCTGGACAGCGAAACGAAATTCCAAGGAAATTCCACTAACACTTCCAAATCTGAATCTAAATTCCAACTCCTACAATTACTGGTAACCTCTATCAGTGCCGTAGTCACAGATAACGTAGAGATTAGATTCGTTGAGTTGAAGTATGTTGACAATAGAGCTGTAGTTTAAGCTTTAAATTTAAAATAATAAAAGAACTCGTTGTCCGATATTTAAGTCTACTCAGTTTAAAGGGCCATTTCGGAGCATGAAAGGAAGGAAGGTTTGCGTTTATTTGGTGGTGGGAATTCTGTATAGTACATTGTGAGTTTTTAGTGTATTGTCTTTGCTAGAATAGGGATTGGAGTTAGTAGGATGAGTATAGCCATACTTATAAAAAGTTAGGGATACAGTACATGGATTTGCTTTGGTGAAGATGAGATGTATTGTTTTGATTTGTGGATAGGGAGTAGTTGATACAGGAGATATGTACTTATCTAAAGCTGTTAATTTACAGAGGACCTCAACAAATTTCAATGAATAATAAGAGATTTCCTTCCAATAGTAAGACTAGAACCGCCGTCGTTTAAGAGAGTCCCCTACACGGCAGATCTCTACTAGGAGTAGATGCAAGACTTGTAGATGTAATCGTACTTACAAAGGTGACCGCACTTACAGACGTAACCGTATTGAGGATGAAGAGACAGACCTCACCCGTAAAGAAACCAGAACCCAAGAGTAAGAAGAGCATGAGAATCAACACAGTTGTGGCATTCCCTTGATCACGGTCCTAGCGTCAAGCCGGTCGCGAACATCTTCACACAAGCTACCTATGTTGCGAAACATGCTTTTGTGGCGTCTAAAAATCACGTTGTTAGGATTAACTTTGTTGTTAATTTTATCTGTTGTAGATTTCAAAGAAAAGAATTCGTTCCTTTACTCTAAACTATTGCATGCTTACCAATAAAGACCTTGTGACATTGTTTCCAAATGTAAAATCCTAGACTTTTTTGAATCCCTGAACATTCCTTGATATCAAAGGTCAGAAAGATCTTGGGGAACTGTGCTAATCAACTGACCGAGTGACTCCAGCGAACTTGACTAGTCGTCGAAGCTTGGTAGGGCTATGTAATTTCAAAGTTCTGGATCTTCCTTGACATGAAATCGATTGTTCTATCTCAAGGTAGCACAACATAAAAATCAAAGTGTCTTCCGTTAACTACACTTGATGGCTCCTATCTCATCAAGTCGAGTTAGCGTAATCTCCATTATAATTGGAGAAGGGAGATACGGGGAGTACATTAGGTACCGTAAGTAGAATGGTTATATGGGATGAAGTTTATTGCCAGCTTTCAGTCGGCACTCTTTTTCCTTGGAGCATTTATTGTATCATACAAATAATAAACTTCAATAGAACAGAATTCAGGTATTCATCTTTTTTATTTTCAGGCAGCATTCGTGAGGCTGCTCTTGTTAAGTGATTTCTGTTGGCGGAGCTGGTGTTGAAATACGCGAGGCTGCGGCCATCGTGTACTATAACGCATTTGTTGACTTGACGTTTACCATCTTTGCAAAGACGATTTCTCCAAACCGTCGCGACCCCGAAAATTCTAATCCTGCAGCTTTGCACTCGACCCCTCATGACGCGCTGGAGAAGAGCTGGGGACGAGATATACCGAAGAAAACTTACACCAACACCTTCTCCATAGACTCGGTAGCCCTCCTCGACGCGATGTACGGATCCCAAAATCGACCGAGATCTGGTCATTCACTGCAGAGTGAACAGAAGTTGGAAAAGAATGAGAAGAAGATGAAGGATAAAAAGCGCAAGTCTCGTGGTGAGGATGAGCATGATGGGGATGGCACTGGAGAGAGAACCGATACGAAGGCACGAAAGAAGAAGCGCAAGTCGCACCATGAGAATGGCTTGGAGCGAGATGAAGAGCAGAGTGCACGGAGGAAACTGAGGAAGCATAAGAAGGACTCGGACGAGAAGCGTCAGCCTGATGAAGAGTTGGTGATGGAGCGCGGGGTCAAGACTAAGATCAAGAAGTCCAAGACGAATCTTGGAGAACCGACAGATCAAGAACTTTCGGCAAACACCGGTACAATTGCAACTCTTTCCAAGATACCAGGTCTTGGCGCTTATCAAGATGTTCTTCTTCAGAGCATCGTCAAAGCTGGTGCCAAGAAAGGTGGTGAGCAGACAGGTACTGAGAACTTGGAGAAATCTATAGAGAACAATGGATATTCTTCGAGAAGCAAGAAGACTCGTAAGGGAAAGGAGCTCAAGAGGTCAGAAAAGAAACAACAACCCGTTGCCGAAAAGCCAGCATCTACAGAAATCAAAGAGGCGCCTGCCAAAGTGGCCAAAACCAAGAAGGTCAAAGTCTCTCTGGCTGATACTAAGATGAAAGGGAAGCCTACCAAGGCGAAAAAGGACAAGAATCGAAAGGTCACTCCAGTAAAAGAGTCTACCGAGATCGAGACTAAGCCGGCCAGCGTTATCGAGGCGAAGAAAGAAAAGAGCAAAGAAGGCAAGGGCAAAGCATCCAAGAAATCCGCCGAGGCAAAGTTACAAACAGAAGGAGGATGGGAGTCGTTCTCGATATTACAGCTGAAAGAGGAACTCGAGAAGCAAGGCCTTCCGAAATCTGGCAATAAGGAAAAACTTGTCGCGCGTCTTGAGAAAGTACAACCTGAACCAGACGCCACAGGTGCGGGTGGGCTTGAATCCGCAGTAGCAAACTTACGAAAGGATTTATTTAAGGAGATGACGACGCTCGACATGGATTCGTTCTGGGACGATGAACCTTTGATGAAGAAGCGAGAACGATGGTCTCGCCCTTCCAAGTTAACACCTGGAACCGAAATTCCTCAACCAAAGGGAAAATCGCTCGCTCGTAAGCCAATTATTGTACAAGAGAAGACTGAAGCTGTATCGCGATGGCTAAAGGCTCAGAGTAAGATCACTGCCGAGAGCTGGGAAATCAAACCAGGACGGTTTCGTGGACATGTCAAGGTTGACGAGAACGTGGATGACGATGAAGAAATCGAAGAAAGTAAGTACCTAAATCTCAAGAGCAAGGCTATCAAGCCCCCCAGGCACATTTAGATAGTGAGATTGCACTATCAAATATGGAGATTTATAACACTGACCTAACCTCGCAATGACTACATACACCTCTTACCAAAACTATACTAACACAATACCACTCACAGACATAGCCTTCGCATCCCGCTACATTACCAACCGTCTCAAAGGCATTAAAATCTCCAACGTAACCTTCCAAATCCACACCATCAAACCAGAGACATCCCACCTCTTCGATACACAAGCAATGTCTCTTCGAATCTGCTCGGTTGCTAGGGGGAAGGTACATGTAACTCTCGGAACACAATCTCTTAAGTTTGGGGTCTCTGAGAATGGAATGTGGAGGATTAAAATGGGAGAAAGATGTGTGGCTAGGAATTTGGACGGAGAAAATGCAGTGATTCATGTTTGTGTTGTTGAGTGATTGTTGATGTCTAGGAGAGGAGGATGGCAAAAGCTTTGTTTGCTAGTTTAGCTTGCATCATCGTGGACTTGGGAAGGGAGCTTGGCTTCGCTGTCAATGTTGCAGAGGGGTGGTTGGTTTTGTTTGTGCTTCTAATTCTGTTTGTACTGGAACGAACAGGTGATGTTTTTGTTTTGGGGTTTACGGCTCTTCCCTCTTTTGACAATAGTCGCATCACTTGAAACGTTATGTTTGTTGTTTTATAAGTTGAGGTAGAAAACTTTGTGTATGCTAATTTCATTTGCTTTTTAACGATCTCGTGCTTTGTTTGCACACAATTCGCCTTTTCAGAGTTGTTTGTAGATTGTAGGTATTTAAGAAACTGTTGTCCTCAAGATTGTGACGATGGCACAACCACTTTGAAATCTTAGACTTTCGTTCAGGGGGTCACTGAAACGTAATCTAATTGGACAATATGGAAGACCTTAAGGATGATGTGATGCCATGCATAGAAAGTTCTAAACATGCCTGTCGCCTACTAGTCCATTCATGCCAGATTCAAGTCACGTAGGAAAGTATATAAAGGACAAGCTGAAGACCAGTAGACTATTGAGAAACTACCACCTTATGACCGAGCCACGAAGCTTATGGAACCCAATATGTGCCCTAAAAGCGCAATAATATTCGTTTTCTCTTTGTCATTTTATGCCATTGGGCTAAGCGAGGAAATGCCACCGTCGAATAATTAAGGCATTATAAAATGGGTTGTTAGAAAAAGCTTCATAATCTATTGCAACTATTAAGAACAATACTTTAGCTAAATCATGCTTATATATAAAATCCTCCATTAAGAAAAACACTAAAGTTTAGTCGTTGGCATTCACAACTTACTCCCTCGCTTAGCACTATTTTATTTGACCCTTCCTCGACCTCGACCTTCTCCTAGCCACTTAAAATAACTTATCTCCAAGTACGGCGCGCCCCGAGTTTTGCAACTCTCTATTCACCACCACCAACCTCACTTAGCGCGAAATTCCGTCCTATCTCCCCAAATAAGTTGCTCTTCCTCTTCCCACAATCCACAACCTTTCTTTCCCATTCATACGCACAGTACACAACACACCGCAACATACATCCCGATCGCTGCATTCAATCCCCTCACGATATCAAAACAAATTCCAACCTCCAGAAAACAGAATAGAAAACTCTCGATATCTCGAGAAGAATCACAGTAAGTCCTCCCCTTTCTCTCTACCTCCTCAACGCGCCCCGAAACATACCAAGGCTACGAACAACACTGAGTTTTATTTCCTCCATTCACCACCCCCTCCTCGCACTAGCTACCAGCTTCCTTAGCGCGAAATTTTTTCACTTACTTCCTCGACCTCTTCCTCTACTTCTTCCCAAACTCCATAATCCACAACTCTTCTTTTACCTTCATACAACAAAACAACAACAACTTCACATTAAACAACTCTTAAAAGGCAAAGCTAATTTCTATCAACAACACAGAGAACAGTCTTCAAGCCTACACCCACGAAAAGTAAGTCGGCGCCTTTTTCTCCTCAAGCACAGCTAGTTACACCCGCCTCGGCGCACCCCAAACCGCACCAAGTCATTTCGCTGTGCGATATTACTGCCTCTTCCTTCAACTCACTCGCTATTACCTTCCCTCTCAGAAATACAAACCGAACACCCACAACTAACTCGCAACAAGGTCCAACACACTTTCATACCTCTTCACAAAAGTGCAGTAAGTCCGCACCTTCTCCCTTCAACCACAGTGTTCATAATATCTCCGGCGCATAACTCCTTTCCTCTCCCTTTCTTTCCCCAAACCAAACATTCACAACCACCTACCCAAACACTCGACTTTCTTGCACTACACCATCACCACCACCATCTCCTCACAACCCAAATACGCACACCATATTCTCCAGATACCTCATCGCAAGACGTGCTCTTTGTTCCTTGTCCTCTCACCACTAAGTAGTGGTACTGGACTTGAGCTCATTGCGCTCGCTTAGCGAAGCGACCTTGAGTCGACATTGGAAGAAGGATATTGTTGCGCACCGTACCATTGACAAGTTGTCATACCTTACACCTCACCCAGATATTTACCTTCTGTCTCTCATTGCAAGTTGCGTACCTTATTCTTTGTTTTTCTACTACTAAGTTGTGGTACTGGACTTGGACCTGGACTTGTTTAGCGAGGCGACTTCGAGTTGATGAGATTCGAAGAAGGGTATTGGTGTGCGGCGTTGATGAGTTGTCATACGGCGCTGCTGCTTCCTATGTTAGTCGATTTTTCTTTGTTTTGTGTTGAGCTCATTGAACGAAAAGTCTAACACTTACAGATAGACTCCTTCTCATTAGAAACAATGTCGGGAAACAACAGAAACGCTCGTAACACTCCTAACAACCGCCAATCCTTTCACCGCCAGGCGAATCAGGAGGAAACACAAGACCAAGCTCCCCTGGTACCAGGTGGATGGTGTGAGCCTCCATTGACCTCTGACAGCTTCCCACCAGGAGTCGAGGCGCCGGAAGGGTTTGGCAGACGTGAGATTGAGCCTTACGGAGGCGTACCACACCTTGCTCCTGTAAGTTATGTCCACTCTTTTAAGTAGCTATAGCTAACTCGGTGATTTAGTTGAGTGCCAATCGCCCTACAGCCACAACTACAGCTACGGGCAATGATACGTCAGGCTGGACTGCTCCAGAGCAAAACGCTGTAAGTACTACGTCCAATATCTCATTAACTATGGCTAACTTAGTGATCCAGCAACAAACCGCAGCTACATCCTCCACTGCACCTAGTGCAGCAGTAGCACCAGCAGCAGCACCAGCAGCAGTAGCACTAGCAGCTACTACTGCTCAAGACCAAATTTCTGTAAGTCTCAAGCCCACTTTTTTATTAACCATAGCTAACTTAGTGATCCAGCAACTGCGTGCCGCTCGATCTAGAGCAGCAGCTATAGCCCGCATGGGCGCAGCACTTGCTGCTTGGGCGGAGAGAGAAGTGGCTCGGCCAATGGAGAATGCTGAGGACTCTGAGAGTGATGAAGAGGATGGCGAAATGATTCCTATGGCTGGTGTAGTTGTAAGTCTTAAGTCCTGTCTCCAAGTAATTGAATGTAGCTTACTTAGTTATTCAGCTGCGTATGAATGATGGTTCCACAGTAACTCGAGATCTGGAACCAACATCAGCCTCGAGCACTGTTTCAGCGGAACCAGCTCTAGCTTCAAGTCCTACGTTAGGCTCCACTGAAATCCCGGCATCAAGTCCTACCTTACGTGGAGGCTCATCTTCAGGCCCAACATCTCCAACCTTGAATGGAGCTGAAACCTCTGAGTCTAGCACTAGTAATAAGTCTGAGCATGGCGAAGAGGTTGGTAGCGACGACTCGGAGGTAAAGGACGAGCAAAACGATGAGGCCGCTAACAAGGGAAAGGAGCCTGCTAAGAAAGAGACTGGCAAGGAAGAAGAGAGCGAAGACGATTCGAATTCAGAGGACAGTAGCAACGAGGAGTCTTCTGACAACGAGACAACAGCAGCGCCAAACACTAGCACAGTAAGTTCTCCTCTTGTTCCCCATCTATTTCTTCATTACATCAAGATCAGAATTACTTCCCTCTGCCTCAGTAAACAATTTTGATCACAATAACTAACGAACGAATAATAGCCAAACCGCCACCTCCATACACCTGTTACACCAAAGGGAACCCTTTTCAAATGGGCCGACAATGGCCACATTGACGAGACACCCATCAAGAAGGTTAAGAAGGAGGCGGACAAGGCGGCGGAGGAGGCCAAGACGACGTTGGTGTTGAAGTCTACGGAAACGGATAAGAAAACTAAGCAAAAGAAAGCTTATACATACACTTATCCAGGAACTCTCAATATGGATAACCCAGAGAGCATTTCGGCAGCAAACCGTTGGCGTCGACAAATCTTGAACCGTCGACTGAATCGTCGTGGTAAGTTTCTTCTATTTGCCTCGCACAGAGTAAGACTAACGGTCAATTTTAGGTGATGGCCATGCCAAAGAGTCTCGACAAGCATGGAGCGTTACCGAGCAACAAGCAACCCAGAGACTCATCAAGGAGCACGTCATCAAGACGAAGACCGCTCCTTCGTTCAAGGACTTCGAAGCCATTAGCCAGAAGTTCAACAAGACAGTCTCCGGACAGAAGCTTCCCAAGGGATCAGCTCTTGCGGCTCGAGAGATTCAGAAGGACGGTAGCAAGGTCATGTCGGCCGCTGGAAAGACGTCGACTAAAGATACGACTGTTCCGAATCGTTCTGGTGCTGCTATTGCAAACATGTCAAAGAAGTGGCCGGTCATTGCACAGACTGTTGATGCTGCTTTGGTCGAGGTTGGCAGTGGTTCTAGTGGCGCTTCGTCGGGTGCTACTGGTATGGCCGGGGTATCTTCGTCGGGTGCTGCGGGCAACGGTAACAATGTAAACGGAGAGGGAGACAGCGAGGAGGAAGATGAGGAGAGCGTCAATGCCGAAGATAGCAATGATGATGCGGAGATGCCAGACGTTGAGTAGTTGAACGAGTGGCTTCTGTAGTAATAATGTACATGTATTTGTTTTAACAAAAGTGAGATTTGTGGTTCTTCTATGAATGGTAAGTCGTGGTCATAAGCGTGGGGACCAGCTTAACTCGCCTCGTATCCATTGCCATCGATGCGCTTCAAGACCATACTGTTGTCAACTGTTACATTGGCGGACATCGGATTACGAACTGAGGGCATTTGCATAACTAACTTAGCATGGTGCATGTAAAGTCTTCGATTGATTACTTAAATTTCCTCCGAAGCACGCACAATATACTCCTTACCCGCCAGCGAAACCGTCTTCCCAATCTCCCAAGCATCCTCACCCTCCGTATCAAAACTAGCAATAGAAGGAACAGTCTCCACCTCCCCAAGAGCATACTTAGTATTCCACTTCCCACCCACACTCTCCAAATCTTCTCTCCTTGCCGAGAAAGACGTTTCTTCACCTTGCGACATAGCCATATAAGAACCACCGATCCTACCCAAGAAAGTCTTCCCATCTAAACTCTGTATAATCCAAGCACGTTTCGAACCAGGAAGAATCTCTACATCGCGCCATACTTCTTCGTAATCGGTCATTGCGTCGTTCTTTTCTGGACATGGCATTGAGCCTGTTTCGAGGGAGTCACCGTTGGGGAGTGGTTCGAATGCTCCTTCGTCTGCTTCACCTGCTGCACCGAGGGAATCTATGACTTTGTTCCACCGGCATTTTACTGCGCAGTTGTTAGCTTAAGATTTCAGAAGGTTCTGAGAGACGGAGACATACAAGGTTTCTCGCTCAAAATCTCTCGTACTCCTGCCATACCCCAATCAATCGAGTGATCCTTCTTCAACACCCGCAGATCAATAAAGTAACTTCCAACATTGAAAACCAGAGTATCAGTCGGCTCGTCTGCTTCATCAGGCACCCATCGAAGACTAATACGCGTAGAGATTCGGCCTGCCATTGTAAGAGTTGCTTATTTCAAAAGCTGTGGAAGACAAGAAAGACAAGAAACAAAAAGTGGGAATGAAGAATCTGTTACTGTACAGGCAGGATGAGCTCTTCCTCCAATATACAAAATGACAAATGGAATCCTACCAGTATACTATGTACCCCTCTTAACTCAGCACCACTCTTGAAGTCATCCATCTCTTCAAGATACTACTTCAAGTATAGCCTCAATTACGGATCGTAAGTGAAAGAGGCTGCGTCTGACACGTTCTTACTTACGACAACCACATGCTAAGTTGGTGCACCAGCGTTTCCCGTTTGATTTCCATGTGCATCATGTATCACGTATGAAGGGTCGACGGAAAGTCCGACGAAGGAACGGCGAGAGCCCTTTAACACATGGCTGTTGGTCCATTGGATTGGTAATGCGGGGAGCTGAGGCATAGAAGTCTGGAGGGGAATGTTGAAGAGATCTAGGTGGATGGGTCGAAGACGTCTCTTTGGCCTGTCTCTTGGAATTTCCAGATTGGGCTTCCCTTGCCGGCTGACGAGATTTGATTGCCGGGAGCGAGAAAGCGGCATCGTGGATAAAATTCACATTCTGGATGATGTTTTCCTTTGGTGGAAAACAGCTCTGGTCGTCTACTCGAATTATTTGAGAACCCATTCGGAGTATTTAACGCCCTTGACGCCGTTTGACTTTGATATAATGGATTGAATTACTAAGGGATTGGTTTTTATATACAGCGCCGCTTTGACACAACCTTCAGTGAGCCGATACTTTGTAACCCCCTGTCAATATATTAGTGAAGAAAATACATCATCAAGCATCACGGTTGACAAGAAAGCATCACAATGCGCCATAAGAAGAGATAAGATAGGGCTGTCAATCTTGCTTATCTTTAACAAACTCCCATACGAATTATATAAACAAGAAGACAATGCCCTCCCAATACAGACTTCTTCCTTCTCCTCAGTGTTGCAATCCACCCTTTCCTTCATAATGGCCCAAGCACAGGAAAAAACCGCTCTTCATGAGCCTTCCAACTACGATGCCGAGAAAGGAGAGATTCTCGTTCCCAGTTCTTCACATGAGGGTCCAGTAATATCGACAGCAAGATTAGATCCCTTCGGTAACGCCCTAGTACCCACCCCCACAAACGACGCAATGGACCCTCTAAACTGGACAAAAGCACGAAAATACATCTGCGTATCAATAGTCTGCTATGCATATTTCCTCTTCACATATCTCACAACAGCACCAATACCATCATTCGCCTTACTCCAAGAACAATTCAATGCAACATATACCGAAGTAAATTGGTCATTTGCAATTCCTTCTTTAGGATTAGCATTAGGGCCGCTTTTCTGTTCTGCTTTGGCTGATATTTATGGGAGGAGGATTGTTATGATTGGTGGTACTTGTATTGCGCTTATTGCGAGTGGTTGTACTTCTTTACATGGCATTTCTCTGAATGGGTATATGGCTGCTAGATTCTTTCAGGGTATTGGTGCTAGTCCGGCTGCGACTGTGGGGTTGAGCATTATTAATGATCTTTCTTGGGAACATGAACGCGGGTTCAGGATTGGTCTTTGGGTTATGGCTATTGATTTGGGTGGACTTTGTGGTGGTTTCAGTAAGTACCTAATACCTTTGAGAATTTAAGAGAGAGCCGTACTTATTATTTTACTAGTTGGCGGCTTTATTGCAACAGTCGACCAATACTGGATCGCCTACCACGTCACAATTCTCTTCGCTTTCCTTCTGGTCCTAGAATGTTGTTTCCTACCAGAAACCCTCTTCCCAAGAGGTCTGGTCGTCGCCTCAGAAGAAAGCAACCTTGCAGCAGAATCGATCCCCAAAACCAAAGAACTAGGCTACTTTTATGTTAGCAAGATCCCAGGAGTCGTACATCCTAAGCCCTGGGATACAATCCTACGAGTAACCAAGATCTGGGGTTACCCAACCGTGGTAATCAGCACACTATCCTTCGTTTACTTCCAATATTGGTGGATCTGCTCATTGCTCACCATGGAACCAGCTGCGTACGCTACATACAAACTTCAAGTCCAGGGTTTATTCTTCTCGGGTTTGATCGTGGGTACTGTGGTTGCGGAATTGTTGGTTAGTGGGAGATTGAGTGATTGGATGATGGTTAGGATGGCGAAGAAAAATGGTGGTGTGAGGTTACCTGAGTGGAGACTTTATCTTGGGTATCCTTCTGCTATTATTTGTTCGATTGGCCTTGTGGTTTGGGGGTTAAGTATTGATCGCGATTGGCATTGGATTACAGGGCAGATTGCCTTTTTCTTGTGTAAGTTCCTTCCCCCTAAAACCCGAGCCTTGACTCATTCTTTTTAGTTGGCGCGGGATTACAAATGGGCAACACTGCCTTGTCGAATTACATTGTCGACTCTTACTATGAACACGCGATGGACATCATCACGTTCTACACCGTCCTCATCAACGTAAGTAATTCATTTACAGTTGAAAAAATCACCTATTAACGTCAAATACAGCTCTCAGCATTTGCTGAGCCTTGGTTCATAAATATTTGGGTCGAAGCTTCCGGTAAGCCACGCACATAAACACCTCTTTCCCACCTAAGTAAACTGACGCCTCTTAGGTTATACCTGGTCTTTCGCCGCCCAAGCAATAATTTGCACCTTTGGAGTCATCCCAACATACCTAGTCCTTCAGAAATTCGGAGCGAAATGGAGAAGACCAATGAACCTAGGCATCCCCGCCTCCACCAAACCAACACAAGACTCCTCATGATACCCCAAAAAGTCATTTAAATCGTACACCATATAGTAAACTAATAAGGAATAAAATCACAATTCTCTCCTTCTACAGAGATCATATCAGAGACCCACACTGAGGGAAATTGGACTGGGAACTCACCTTGAGAAAAGCCACTATCATCGTTAGCCCAATGCAACTCCAAATAGTCTAGCGAGCGTCTGATATTCATCAACTTTAGATCAACGTAAAGCTGTCGTAGCAGCGTCCGAAAATATTCCCGGTCCTCTTCCAATGCTTCTACACCTGCGGTGAAAAGAGGCATCGTTAATACGATATATGGACTCAAGCCCGATCGTGGCTTGATTGCTTTCGAGCATTCCAGAACCCGCTTTACAGATTGCTGCACCGCAATATCTGTCTTGGGCATCTGCTTCACCCGTCGCAAGATGTGAATCAAAGCCGTATGTTGGTAAGCCTCGTTGCAGAGGTAGAACTCCGTGATTACCTCTGGTGAAAGCCTCTCTGCGATTCCGGGGAAGAAAGATGGCGGTGTTGTTTGATCCCGATGTATCATGGTCCAGATCGACTGTTCAAGCATGTTGGCTTCTTCTTCGATATCCTCTTCAGAAAGGGAGACATGTTCGGATGATTGATTCATGCCTCGGCGTTCCCATGCTGCAGCACCGATCTCTTTGAAAGCTTGCGCCAGGTCTGTCGAGAAGCCAAAGTAGTCATCTAGATAAACCTGTTCTGATTCTTCTTTGACCATTTCTATGTCAGAAGAGCTTGCTGTGAGCTGGCCCGCCCGCAGACCTTTCGCTGTGAGAGCTGCCAATGCTTCGATGGATATGTACCATCTCGCCAGTAAGCTAGATTCGCCATTGGGGTCATCAATCTCTGTCTTGGTCTTATCTCCAATGAGGGCCTTTGCACCCTCGAGATGCAATCGCCATGATCGAGGCTGATCTGCACCGGAGTGGATCTCACACATGCACAAAGTAAGGGCTGTCGCTAAGACAGCATTCTTCATCCGCTTGTCCGGCTTTGTTGGAAGCTGGAGTTCTGAGCGTAGTTTGGTGATGCTGGAAGTCTTTAAAGCGATGACATTATTGGCTTCTATTGTCGAGTCATACAATGAATTTCTGTGGATTGCAGAGAGTGCCATGATAGCCGAGAGGAGAGGTGGATAGTTAACTGCCATGGGGAGAAGGAAGGAGCAAAAGTCCGCTTGTATCTGGGGATGGCATGAGGTGATTTTGATGGCTTCATGGGCATAGTGGTGTAGTAATAGCCTCTCCATAGGCTTGGCTAAAGCTAATGGTTCTAATGATCGACATGGCGACGGTATAATAGATCTTTCAGCTGAAGAGGACGCTATTGAAGAAGATGCAACCGAAGTTGTTGAAAAGGTCGAAGTTACCGAAGAAGCTCGCTTCAAGGCCGGAGTACTAGGCTTTCCTGACGAAGCAACATAGACAAAGTTGCCCGGCTCAGTTTCTACACTAAGTCAGCTTAATCACTTCAAAGCAAAGCTTATCAAGTCCGAAAGGCAGTTACAAACCATATTTTTTAATCTTATCATTCTTCGCGAAAGCTTTATAACTGGAAAAGGCCCTTCCTCCCCACTGCAAATTCACGGTATAAGCACAAGCATCAGCACTACCATTCTCTTGACATCGTGAGCATGCCGGCCTCTGCTCATCACACTTCTGTCGCCGCGTTCGACAACGATTACATCCTCCACGTGACCGGTTGTGCTTTGGTTTCGCCGGAGTTTCAGAGGGACTTTGATTGCTCATTGCGTACTGAGCGGGCAATCAATAATGGTGGGGGTGGGGGATTGTGACAGACAAGACTTCGGGTGGTGGTGATTGATGACACAGAGAATAATGCATCTGTCTAATGATATGTCATAAAGTGATCGGTCCCACGGTTCTGGAAGCAATAATGAGTGAGCGTTGTGTCGCATTCCCGCGCGTGCGGAGGAAAGGTGGATGTTTTAGGATGGAAATGCTGTTTAGAGACTAGCGGTGGCGCTAGGATAAATAATTAATCCAGCGAAAACCCCCCTTAAATCGCCAACCAATATTCCATCTTCCTTCACATTTTCAACACTAAATTACGTCCCTCTTATCCTTCTTCTTTCTCAATTTCTTTTGTGTCTTGCTATAAATCTTTCCTTTATTCTGTTCTTGTGGCAGTCGTTCGATTTCAGGTAGTTCCTCTGTGATATCATTAGCGCCTGTGCATACAAATTTTCTCTCTATCAAACACAACAACCTTATGACGTAGAAAGTAGTCCTGTGTATCCTTGCGTACCCAGTCGAAGTAGCTCTCCGATCGAGCGTTATACAACCTAGGTCTTCGACAGGCCTTTGGTTTCACATCAAGGGTCACTAGGGCCTTGTAGGTTTTCAGAATCATATTTCTTGCTCTAAGCTCCCTTCTTGAATTGAGATCAAATTGCACTTGATAGGTGAAGTGAATCCGGTAACTAATAGCGCCAGCGCTCAAGTTAATATGTTTGTAGTCTATATATCTATGTATGGATATGAAGGTTTCAAGAAGGTTTACCAGGTTACCTAATACTTCTAAAAGTATTTTCAGGGCCCACATCGGTTTCTCTACTCTAGCTAGAATACTTGCTCATCCCGGGGGGAGTTGGTGGAACCTTTGCAGCTAACTGCTGCGTATTGTCTGAGGGTTAGTACTTTGATGGCTGTTGTTAGACGCTAAAAAAGTAAGGAAATGTCTCTTGACTTGAGTATCTCGAGTTTTAAGTAACTTGTTAAGCCTGAGTAAATGCACAGTTCGACAAGAGCTTCATGTACTCGTCAGCACAAACTGTCTTTCTATCATCGCTCGCTTACAAGCACCAGTCATATCAAACGTTAGCATGTCCCACCAACCTCAGTCATAGCATTTCTTACTTTGACGACACCGAGATGAATGACAAGTGCATCAAGAACTATACCAAAATGCTTCGTTTGATGTATAGGGCTGTAGCGATGTACTGGGCTTGAATTCCGTCCTATCCCCATGGAGTTCTTTCTTTTCTTTGTCACCAACAAAGCGCATCGCTAAATTACCATTCTCACCTATACATCCTGTACTCCTCAACTTCGTTTTGCAGGTTGATGTGAACAAGCATCAATGTTTTCAAGCAATTTCAGGCTTGACGAATTTATCTTTGTCTTACCAACAGTATAATTCCCACATCACAACCATTTACCCAACAGTGAACTCCGCAGAATTTCCATCACCTCCATATCCCAATACCAAAGTCCTTCCCTTCTCAACCAAGACACTCCAACCCACAAAAGAAAATGACAACAACAGGAGAACAAATTCACCAAACCAACCTCCCAATCCTCCCAGGCCTCTCAACTCTACTACACCAGCCCCCAACCCCTTCCCCCCAAAACCCTCCCAAAACCAACCCTCCTCATCACCCACGGCCGCAGCCACGGACTCACCAATTCCAAAACCAGAAAGGGCAAAGAAATAAAACAAGACAAAGCAATCCACGCATTCCTACGAGGATACAGCAGCATATCCCCAGCCCTAGCATTCGAACAACTCCCCCAACAATGAAGATGGACAATACAGACGTATAGCCTTATTCCGTACCCTCTACGCCTCATTTCTATCAGAAGACTTTCATGAGAAAGGAGCTTTTGGAGGTCATTCTATGGGAGGACGTTGTAGTGTTAAAGCTAGTTATTATACACCTATTAAACGACATATTTGTTTTGCTTATTCTTTACATAGGGATATGAATATTAGATATGAGGATTTTGTGGGGTTGCCGGAGTGGTTAGAGGTGCTTTTTATTAGTGGGGATGATGATCCTAGGTGTGTTGAGCCGCTGTTGGGAAAGTGTAGGGAGATGATGAGGGCGAGGAGTTGGTTTATTAAAGGTTTGTTTTTTCTCTCCTTTCTTTATGACAATTATTGCTAATCATAGATGATGTATAGTTAATGGAATGGGTCATAATATGCAATTTAAAGAAGATAGGAAGGCCAGTGCAGAAATGTGTAGAGAATTGGGCATCAGAGCAGCACAGTGGCAATTGGAGGGTAATGATCCCAAGTTGACAGAGGCGGAACTTCAGTAGGAGGTTGGTGATAAGAAGAATGGTGATGGGAAGCTTGTTTTTACAGACTGGCATGCTCCTCCTGCTTCGGCTTTAAAAGGTGGTTCTGCGAGTGCGGAGCTTACTGGGAAGTGGGTATTCGAGGGTACGCTTTCGTAATTTTATAGGCGATATACCACCTTAATAAAAATTTCATTTTAGAAGAAATCTTTATATATGTTAAGATGGTATCCTAAATGGCCGTTATTGTCTAATTCAAGGAGCCATCTCCTGTCTAGAATGAAAAGGCCGGACAATTACTTGTCAGATCACTATAATACAATAGTTTCTTTACTTTTATAAACAAAAAGTCTAAGAACCTTATCCCCAGATATGTTCAATCTATTATTAGCAATAAAGTTTCTAAATATCCTTCTTTCCTCAAATCTACATACTATACAATCTAATACTATTCCCTATCAAAGATTAGAATCAACCATATTATACACCAAATATCATCAGTTGCTAAAAGACTATACCTTAATTCGTTCACCAGTTATATCAACAATCACTGTGGGAGTAGTTTATATTTATGCTTAGCACACTATACTTACTATTAACTAAATTTAGAGTTACAGCAGTAAAAACTATAATCGTTTCTTGCATTTCTATATATATTCTATCTTGACCAAAGAAATGGGTATTAATTTCCTAGTGACACTGACTGGCGGACTACCTACCTATTTTCAGCCACCATTCCCTCTCTCAACAATTTTGTAACTCTAGTGGATTTCCCTTCGTCTACTACCACTCAAGTGTTCAAGCTGGTGGATCTTCATCATCGAGGACTCAGAGATCGATATCACAGAAGACTGGTAATACGACGAAGCATCTGATTCTGAATTCGTACCTTTTTAGCCTTGGAATGGCGTTCATAGAGTTAGTTTACCAAGCGCCTCTCAGCCACCTGTACCTGAATGAGGAGATGGTAACTGGCTAACCTATAACCAATCAGACTTCTTCGTTGCTGCTCGACTAAGTACTACGATGGATTCCTCGTTAGGGTCGACTTACGGGGCTGTTGTAAGAAAATGCATTGGATGTGATTTTGGCCAAGGAACAAGCAATCTCAATGACCCGAAATTGCAGGCCGTCATTTATAAAGATGTCGTATGCGAAGTCGAGACTTGAGAGAGGATTTGCAATGCTGCAACTCGGCGCATAGACCGAGGTCCCATGGGTATAGCGCTCGTATTCTATGCCACCTAATCTAAGAAAATATACAACTCCTGTGCTCATTGTACAAGACTATGAGGTTCGTTCGCCGGGAGAAATGAGGCACTATGGTAGAACCAGCCTACAAAAACACTCCATTTCAATCCTTCGTATACATTAGGGACATTAAACGAAACCAACCAACACCTAAATCACAAATTCCTCTCTCTTTAAACCCTCTGATAACCACCCTGGTTCTGCGAATATCCTTGCTGTTGTGGCCATCCTTGCTGCCCTCCGAAATCGAAGCCTCCTGAACTTAAAGGGCCGTTATGCTGCGGTTGTGGTTCTTGACGGAAGTCAAAACCGCTAGAGCCTCCTGAGATGTTGCGGCTGTTGCCTCCGTAACCGCCTGAGTATGCGTTGCCTGCATTCCCGATTAAGCCGCCTTCGTTCCCGCCGTTCCATCTTGGAGGGATGGGGCTTTGAGGTTGAGGTGAGATGATTGATAGAGCGGGACTTCTGGCCATGCCTCTATCGACTCCCATACCAGCCTGGTTATTAAATCCATTACCAGGAGTTCCCATCCTGCCAGGAATCTCGTTCGCGGAGACATTTGTTGGAACTTTTGGAACAGCTGGGACTAGTGCCTCAGTCTCACCCTCGTGACGGTTACCTGCCCATCCTCCCAGCTCGTCTTCTCCCAAACCGCTATTCTGTGCGAAACCACCAAGTCCCTTCTCGCGAAGCTCCATTTGCTCACGGTAGGCATCTTCTCTTTCCTTTTCAACCTTGGCATTGTACTCTTCGCGTTCCTTACGACCAGCTCGTCTTTGACGGATACAGGCGAAGAGAGCCGCAGCAATGAGGATAGCACCGGCGGCGCCTGATCCAGCGTAGATGGCCATCTTTGTGGAAGATGGAAGTGATGTGAACTTTTCGGCGATAGACTCGCTGGTCGAGGTTGCGCTTGCTGCGGATGCGGATGAGGATGAGGATGAAGATGAGGATGAAGATGAGGATGAGGATGAAGATGAAGAAGAGGATGAGGATGATGTTCCAGATGAAGTTGTGTCAGGAATAACGCCTGTAACGAGGGTATTATTGACAGTTGAGGTACCACTAAAGGGAATGTTAGCATGTGTAGGCAAGACGAAATGAAGTTAATACGTACGAAATAACCTTGATGCTTTGCCAGTCGCCAGTCTTATCCGTCCATTCATATTCAGATCCAGTAGAGTAATCAGTAATCGCAGCTGACTTGACATACATGGTGTATGGTCCGGAATCATAATCAGTCTCTCCTCCCGCCCACTCAATGGTCCCTTGCGAGTTGTCTGGATCTCCACCAGCCCAGATACCGAGACGAACATTCATCGGTGTCTGAGGAAAGTTCTTTCCTCCATTTGCATCGGCATATGGCAAAGTCCTGACCAAGGCACTATCAATCCACCATTGTATTCGGTCTGATGTCCAGTCGACGGTATAGTTGTGGAAGCTGCCCGTGGGATCAGAAACTCCGTAATAGATGGCACGATCATATGAGGTAGTATTGCCCTTGCCAAAGTAGTTCGTCTCGACCGAAGTGTTGTTACCGCCAATAAATTCCCAGTCAACCTCGTCCAGATCGTCGGATTCGAGAACGATAGAAGAGATGATGCCTGTACCTGGCGCAGCTTTCATAATCACGGAAACGGAGCCAAAGAAAATATAGAACTGCGACTGGATGGTGGGAGAATCGCCCTCCTTGGACACGGTAAACTCGGCGCCATCTGAACCGTACGAGATGGAACCAGCGGTGATGTTCCAAGCTTGAGCAATAGTAGTCGAGGAGTTGAAGACGAATTCATGGCTTATACCAAGAGCGGGATCATTGGGACATGTTGTGTTGGTGGGATCGCAAGCCGTAAATGTTTGGGCGAACACAGGCGCAAGGAGAACAGAAGCTCCAACGAGGAAGGAAAGTGGTGAGAATTGCATCGTGGTTTTTAAATGAATGTGATATGATATGTGGAAAAATTAGGTTTGAGTTAATGAGTGACTTGCGTGCCAAAGACGCGTTGAGTTTGGTTTGGATGCAACTCTACTGAAGGAGTGGAATGTGTAGAAACTACACAGCGACGGCGAAGGGGGTCGTCAACGGCTCTCTGGATGGCGAGAGAAGGGGGAGAAGAATTGGAGATATTCGCTGGGAGGGAGCGAGCCATGGCATTTCCAAAGAGTGGAGGAAATCCGTGATGGCCAATCATCTCGCTCAATTGGCCCAGATTAAAGGGTAAAGGGGTCGGTGGGTGATAAGAAGGAAGCTCCGTACTCTCGGTACCACAGTACCTTGCAGGAAAGCCTGAAGGAACCTTGCCGGTGCCACAAGAAGCCAAGCGCCGAGAAGATTGACATTGAAATTAATTTCTGAGGTTGCAGCACGAACTTCGGAAAGCCTGCGATTGAATACGAAAAAAGGACAACAGATTGTCTGTCATACCAGATCTGAAAATAGCCAACGTCATGGTTCATCGCATGTCGGGATGACAGCTCCATCTCACGAACGTGTGGGATGAGCCGCCGTTTTAAGATCCGCGTTTAGCCCTTGCCTTATCTTCCGTAGCTTAACGAGATGCTTAAAGGCTAAATGCTACAGTAGATGCTGGACCTTAGAAGCGATGCATAACGGTATGCTTAAACTTAAGAAAAGTCAAGCGACTTTGCAGTCATTCTTTACCTATGGAGTATATCACACAGCTAGGTTCTAATTTCTCTAAATCAGTTTCTCAAGTAATTTTCATCAAGATTTTGAGCATGTCACTCGATCGGCCGAGAGCAAGTTCTATACAGTTCAGACTTTGAGAGCGCCAACTGACATACGTCGCTTGGAGCTATTTACGGAGGTACAGGACCTAAGTTTTGTCTCACCGCTTTGGTTTCTGCCACGCAAAATGTGGCTACAGCGCGTGTTATAGGGTATGCTAGCATCCCCCCTGAAAAGCGGTGAGACAAAACTTAGGTCCTGTACCTTCGTAGAGAGCTTACAAACCCAGCTGGTCTTTACAGGTTCTCAATATGTCCTAAAGCTTCGCGTATTACTTTTTGGGTGAGTTACTTGGATACCTAGAGCTGGAGAAGCTACCCAAGTGAGTTGTTCCCGTCACTCGATTACTTAAATGAGTTTTAAAAGTCAAGGGACTTGCTTGGATCAAGCGAGCACATCAAATCAATAGAACGCATTGCAGGACGAATTAACGATCTAAAAGCCATGCTTACCAATAATTCCATCACAGTACCAAAATCACCAATCTACCCTTCTCTCCTCAGTTCTTCATCCCAACCATCAACCCAACTCTCTCCTCATTTCTCACGCCAACCGAACCTTCACTCCCTTCACCTTCCCCATCTCCATCTCCATCTCCATCTCCATCAAAACCAACACCATCACTAGCAACCCGTCTTCCCTCCTCCAACTCCAAAGCCTCCTCCCTCGCTTCCTGAGACTCCTCATCATCATCAATAGCATCCCCACAAAACCTCTTCTGACAAGCCTGGATCGCGTTAATCAATCCTTGTCCTACAAGAACAGGCGGGAAGAAGATTATGAAGAATACGCCAATGAAGAATGAATGTTCTTGAATTGGGAATTTCTTAATTGCGCGGGGACCCCAGAGATTCCTGAGTAACATAAGCCAACACATTGCCCCAAATGAAGCCCACCATGCGACGATACCAAAGAAAATCCACCACATTACTCGGGGAAGTGTCCGTAGCGGACTCCATGTAGCGCAATAGATATTTCCTTGGATTAAAAGGGCAATAAGGAATAAAGTGATGAGGTTGCTGATGAAGAGGAAGGTGCCCACAACGAAGTTGTGTGCTGATGAACGTTTTGCTTTTGGCTTCTGGGTAGTAGGCTGCGTATCTGGTGGATTGCTCGACTGTGAGGATGGCTGGTATGGGGGCGGTTCTTCCTGTGTTGGGGCTTCAGAGGCGTGATTTGAGGCTGGAGTCTCAGGCTGAGCGTGGCCGGCCTCATTGTCCGCATTATTGACAGGCGTGGGCGTGAGCTTGACATATGCGTCTACAACTCCAGGCGTGATCTTGCGGATGAAGCCAGTCAAGGCGGCGGACAAGGCAGCGAAGACGAAAGGACCAAACATCAAAACCATGTCGTAAGTCTCATGAAAAAAGAGAGCGCTATTGATGCATTCTGAACTATGTTGGATGTCCCATATTCGAGAATGTTGGGTAATCGTCATTGTAATAGTGTGGTTCTCCATTACAGCTGGAGTTGAAGATGTTGCTATAATGCTATCGAGTTTGCGGGTTTGCAGTGCGGCGGTGTTTATTTAAGGGGTCTCAAATGCCCGTCGTGAGCTTACAAAATCTGCGCCTCACCTCAACAGTGCCACCATAGGTTCAGCTTATGATTCTGCCTAACATGTACGTAAAACAAGGCGATTCCTTACTGGACTTCGTACTTCCTTCACTAT
The DNA here is from genome assembly GCA_003008705.1 of Pezicula radicicola. NCBI lineage: Eukaryota > Fungi > Ascomycota > Leotiomycetes > Helotiales > Dermateaceae > Pezicula > Pezicula radicicola. The sequence continues at coordinate 1,317,061 of PDUO01000005.1, read as the reverse complement.
GCACACTTGTGATGGCCTCGAAGACATTTCGCGATTTTACGTGTCGAGTCTTGCGACACACCTCAACTTGTTTTGTACTACAGTAAGAGTAGGCAACTACAAATATGGACCACTGAAGTGTTTTTTTACCTAAGTGAGTAGGACCACGCATTCACTAGACGATCAAGATTTAAATCCAGCACCTAAAGCAAGACTCAGACCAGGTGCCAGAAAAATATTTATCGGCATCAGGATCCCAACCCTAGGTTCCATCCTTGTGGGATGATATTGTTGGTTGGAAAGACTTGAATGATTTGGACCAAGTTGGTAATCAATATGCATAAGGCGTACACACTAGTTCTTTCCATCGCCAAGCTATTACCCCACGTAGCAAATCCCTCGGGCTCCCATTTAAAAAATAGCTCAAGAGTAAAAGTAATAGGAATGGAGGTGAAAGACGAAAAGAGACATACCCTATCCCTCTAACAACTTACCTACTCATCATCCCCTACCTCAAGCTTCTTGACCGGCGCTTCCTTCCTCGCAGCAGCCTCCGCATACTTCTCATTCGCCTTATTCAAAGCATCCCTATAAGCCTTAACATGCTCGGGAACTCCCTCGACTTCGTTATAAGGACCCGGCACTGGCTGTCCAAACTGCTCGTATAGAGGCAAAACCCCAGTCCACACCCTTTGCGTAACACTCTTATCTTCAAGATCAACCTTCTCATCATTCGGCACACCTTCGCGCACCTTTGCACTCCCGCTATCAATCCTCACTCGCAGGATCTGTGTCGATGCCATTTCCCCAGCGTTGGGAGGTATCCGGGTATTAGCCCAGCGCGAAGGCACAACAGAGTTGGTAATGAGCTCCATAGCCCAGAGCTTTTCATCAACAGCCGTCACTAGCTCTGCATATCCAAATAAAACCGCGGAGCGATAATTGTAATTGTGAGAGTTAGGAGTAAGGGTGAGGACAAGCCCATCGACTTTGGAGGCTGCGATGCACACAGGTAGACCTTTGTTCGGGCCAGACTTCCGAGCCAGGTTCATGATGCGAGAAGAGACATAGCCGTGCAGGTAGCAGTCGAGCGGATCACCTAGACCTGCGCTCGGTCGGTCAAAAGAACCCATCTGCCCGATTAGGGGCAGGATTACAGGGAATGGGTCATCAGGGTGTGGTTGGAAGGAGACGTGGAGGACGGGGGAGGTATTGATTATGGTGTGGATTGTCGTGAGGGAATAGACAGCTAGATATCATATAAGTAATAGCAGTGAAGCTCACGAGGAAGACTGAGTACCTTGATGCTTGTATCTATTGACGGAGTTCCTATCACCCTTGGGATATTGGAGGTTGTATCGAGGCATAGTGATGTCGTCGGATTGAAATTTGCTTGGTCTCTCGATCTGGATAAGCCACATGCACCGGAGAACAGAGGGAAAGATAGATGCCAGCCATATTGGATTGCTACTCCAGCTTTGATATAAATGCTTTAGGATTGGAGGACGGTGGTGAAGGCTAACAGTTGTCGTCTCCTCGCATCTATGGTGTTGTCGCATGGACTTCCCATATCGAGCTAACCTTCAACCCCCACCATCAAAACCACCACTTCAATTTCGACATAGCTTGATTGCTCTTATCATTCTGGATTCAAGCACAAGATAGGAAATCTCACCCGCAGCCACTCATTCCAATTCTTTCAAGCCTCCAAACCTTCTAGTCACGGAGTTGGGCTTCAATTACTTAGCTCCAGATGAGTCGTGACCCAAGGCCATCAACCTTGTACTTCAACCCTCAAAACGCCGAGGAAGCAAAATGCCACCTTTGCTAGAGATCGCTTGCTTCAACCCTACATCTGCTCAGATAGCAGCAGGAGCAGGCGCAGATCGCATTGAATTTTGTGCAGATGGCTCAGTCGGAGGAATTACACCATCTCTCACAGATTTCATCGCATTGAAACAAGAAATCAGTATCCCTATTTATGTTATGATACGTCCAAGAGGAGGCAACTTTGTCTATACGGACGAGGAATTCAAGCAGATGAAAGATAATATCATTGCTTTCCGTGAAGCATCTGCTGATGGATTAGTATTAGGCGTCTTGAATGCCGAGGGAAAAGTAGACGTGGAGAGATGTAGGGAATTAGTTCGTCTGGCTGATCCACGGAAATGTACTTTTCATCGAGCTTTTGATGAGATAACAGGATCATGGGAGGAAGCAAGATCGGATATCAAAGAATGTGGATTTAGTACAATTTTGACCAGCGCCGGCAAGCCAACCGCACTTCTTGGAAGTGAACAACTTAAGTCGATGGTCGCTTGCCATGCACCTCCCGACATTATTGTAGGAGGTGGAGTCCGAAGCGGACACTTGAAGGATTTGCATGAGAAGCTACAGGCGAGTTGGTATCACTCGAGTGCCATTGTTGACGGAGGTGATACCGCGAGCGCGGAGGAGGTAAAGGCTTTGAGAGAAGCTTTGGGTAAATAGAGATGGGAAGTGGCACCTCCCTTGTACAGTACAGGAGGGTCTTTCGGGTCCTTCAAATCAAGTAACTCGAATCGCTTGACTTGAATATCTCAAAAGCCTAAGTAATCACTTCATCTGAGTAACTTGCTTAGGTTGCCTCCACGAGTGACTCAAAACCTACAGACTCACTGGGTAAAACTCCTTGACAGTAGTAAAGAAAGGACTAGAAGTCCATAGCAATAATTAAAATAGAAATAATCTACACAGATGCTTAACTAGATATCTTCCGCAATCAAAACACCCAGTACATCTAACTGCTCCATTTCTTCCAACTAATCAAGAATTGAATCATTCAGTACCCTAAGTGTAGACAAAGTTTCCATTTCTCAAAACAACCTAGAACTTAATATTGGATCCACATTACAACATCTTAACTTTTTTACTTTAAGACTCTCTTAGTTATAAATACTTCATGTAGCTACCAACACTTAAAAGCATTGAACAACACTTTCAGCCGCAATTATCAATACAAAGATGTGCTTTAACATCCACACTCTACTTACATTTCGGATGATCTCACAGCGAATTTCCTTTCCATTTCCCAACCACTGAACCAAGAAGCAATCCCAACCAAGAACATATATACCCCACCATTGAACGTTTCTTAGACCACTAGATCAATCTCGTATCCGTCATTTAGAACGTCCCATCCAAATCTCAATCCCGATGTCCAATTCCGTACTCAAACCTCCCATCTTTTCGGCAACTAATTCATTGTACGAGAAAGTTGGAAATTTCAACTTCTACTTCCAAAGAACCTTTCTATACCATCATCCGACCTCGTGTTCTTGCTTCTATAGTTCGAGTTAACTCGTTAGAATGTAGTGATTGCTGCAAGAATCAGATGGCAACGCGGGCGGCAATCAACATGAGCTTTTTCACTCTCCAGCTGACCATTTGTCAAGTTCTCCAATGAGTATGAATTAGTTGGTAGACATTCATGGGATCATTTTGTGTTGGTTACTTGAGTATGGAGCAGCATTGCCATATCAACAAGAGCAAGAACAGCATCAGAAACAGGGAAAAACTTGTGGTTGAAATTAATTCTGCTAATGGTCTAAACAACTATTATGTCCTCAACCATCAACAGCAGGATAGCCCCAGGCGAGCAACATTGGAAAGTATGTACTGAGAAGTTATCTGAACAATATGAGCAAAGTGTGTGACAACAATCAACAACTGATCTGTCAAAAGAAGCAAAAGCAAATACGATGATCATACCATGACCGTGATTCGTCCCAAAATGAATGTCCTTTTTACTCCACATCCCGATCCTTCGTCCACATCATTAAGCATAATTGATTTGAATTGTTTCTTGTAATTACAAGAGTATGGCAAGGCCTGCAGCAGCCATGACACCAAAGCCAGCCTCTCGCTTGATAGCAGCGTTGGCTGAGAATATGACAGGTCCGCTTGTGGTTGGGCTGATTGGGGTGTTGGTAGCCGATGTTCGAGACGGAACAGTGGTTGGAGTGGTAGCCAGCGTGGTCTCATGGACCGTTGGTGTGGTGGGGGTGCCCAAGATAATTGGAGTGTGGGTTTCAACGGGTGGAGTTGTAACGCTGATGACAGGAATTGTTGCATATCCGGAGGTAGATTGAACGATTGTGGTAGCACCAGTAATGATCGTAGTGGGAGCTAACAAAGTTAGCAATTGAAAATGAAATTCATGGGCAAAGTTTACTTACTTGGGCAATAAGAAGTGGTGTAAGAGATAACAGAGGTGATTGGTGTTGGGGTGGTAACTGGTAGTGCCGGAGGAGTCGTAACACTGATGATTGGAATGGTCACATATCCAGTGGTGGACTGGACAATGGTGTGACTTCCGGTAATAATAGTGGTAGGAGCTGATAAGTCAGTGCTTGAATTAGAACGTTCGAAGACGCTTTGGCGGCTGGACAAAGATGGAACATGATGGGAATTCCTTCATGCTGAAGCAGGTAGGAAGGGAAGTGCAAAAACTCACTTGGGCAATATGAAGTGGTGTAAGTAGTGTACGTAGAAGGGGTCGGGGTTGGTACGTATGGAGGAGTTGATGTGTAACTGATGGTGCAGGGGCAGTCTGCTGCAAGTCAGCAATCAAATCACATTTGAGGACCTGGATAGAATCTTACCAGTAATAGTGATTGTAGCAGACGAGGTCGAAACGGTAATCGTCTTGTTGTTGTGTGGTAGTACGATGGTAGTTGGGACTGGACAGTAAGTTGTGTACACACTGACAACCTCGGTTGTGTAGACTGGAAGTGAAAGAGTGTAGGTCTTGGTAGATGGAGGTCTTGGGTGCACATAGGTAGTTGTGTTGGTAATTGGGTACGTAGTTGGCTTGCCTGGTGGAACTACGGTGGTAGTGGGCACAGCTGGGGTCGTGGTGGGAACATGAGTGGTTGTTTCATTCTTGGAAACTGGGTATGTGATGACCGGCTTTGAATACGTGCATGGACAATCTGAAAGGTCAGCTTCTCCTCGTGTATAAAAGATTCCAAACTTACCGGTGATGGTCAAAGTCGTAGCCTCAGTGACCGTGTAGGTCTTGGTACCCAAGGAGAAAGTGGTCGGACTTGGGCATACGGTGGTGTAAATATCCGTAGTCCTGGATCTGTCAGTTGCAATCCCATAGCAAGCAAGGACGTCGGCCAAAGCTAGTTCCTCTACTTTTTGTAACTCGAAAAGAACCGTCACCAGAAGAGGAAGAGGAAATGGGAACGGGGGAACAACGTGGAGAAGATGGGCAGACGAGGATGTGTGGATGAATGGGGAGTATGAGAGGGCGAGTGTGATGCTGGTGAAGACAACAAACTATTGCATTACTTACAATGTGGTGTAGACGATGGTCTCAGTGGTATTGGACCACCCGTGACCACCCCAGGCAGCAGCCAGTCCGAAGACGATGGGGAGAGCTTGGAAGGACTTCATTTTGAACGAAGGATGTTGTGGTTGTGGTTCTTAACGACAGTGGGTTGTAGATGATATCAAGAAGATGATATCAAGAAGACTTCAATGAAGAAGGGAGCAGAACCAACGAGTGTGATGTTGTGGTTGTGATGTGTATGAGAGAAGAAGGATTTGGGTGGGAGACGAAGATTTAAGTACCTACATAGGCAGCCCATGCCTCAGTCGTAAACAATACGGGAATGGCAGGAACTGAGGGAGGTGAAGTGTTGACATGACTTGCGGCTTAACAGGCAGGTACGAGCTTCTGACCACCGCTCCGTACCGTTGACTGTAGACCGTAGACCGCAGACCGTAGACCGTAGATTGTAGTAGCTGCTCACATCTCACTCTTCACAACCAATCCTGCAGATTCTATTTTCAGCTCCACTGGCTCCAGACACGAGAGAGGCTTTTTTCTTTAAAAGGCATGATAATACAGCTTATTTTGCCATCTTGCTGTCTTGTCATCGGAAAAGCCAAGACAAGCCCAGCGGTGGCACTTGCGCCGATCCTATTCAATAGATGCTCTTTGCTCAATATGCTTAAAAGACTGGACAAACTCGCTCGCATTAGGAGACACCTCGCAATAAATCATCCCAAGCCTTCTCATCCATAAGTCGTCAACTAATCAGACACAGGGCAATAATGTCAATCTCAACTTGATAGTCCATGCGCCCGTCTACGGATCGCGATGCCGTACCTTCGAGATGCAGCATGTCGAGTGAGCAGTTCTCTATACGATGATGCATTCCCCCTCATTGCTCACATGTCATCAGGGTTCTCCAGAGAAGCGCCAGTCGAGCTAACAGCGCTTGTGGGTAGCGTGGGGCGACGGCGACTGGCCAAGATGCCTGCGATACGAGACAACCTTTAGCTACATCGGGATTTCCGTTGCTCCGAACAACTCTATAAAGACGAACTTGAATGTTGGAGATTTTGGAGAACAGGAAGTTATGATATTTGGAAAGACTCAATTCCATGCGCGACCTTTGGCACCAGCCTGCAAGCAGACAACTTGTCTTCCTTCGAAATAACTTGAAGTTGGGGAGTATATTGCATATCGGTCCGTATCCTGCATAAGCAGACGGGCAAGATGGGATACGAGCGCCAACACGCCATGAGCTTACTATTTATTGTAACACGAACTCTCCAGGCTTCCATTTAAGTACGGACGACCAAATGCTATCACTCCTGTGGAATAATGATGCAGAACTGAGTATCGGCCATGGCTGCCAAGCGCTCCAATACTATTGCTATCGAGTTGACCGGCGGGCTGTTGAAAAGCTCTGAGGTAATATGATAGATGATAGGCTTGTCAATGGAGTCCCGGTATTCATGAAGCCTGGGGAGAATAAACTGGGGAGAAACCCTACATGAGGGACGTCAACTACCTCTATTGCCTGTCCTTTCTCTAGCCGACACTGATCCGCAGCTCCAGTGCTTGTTTGTTCGTCCTTTGTTCAGACTCGTATCTTTAAGCCCATATTATATGTGTGCTTGAGAACATATGTAGATGACGACCTAAGGCACCATTATGTCGTCTCTTCTACACTCCGTCCAGCAAGCAGAGTTGGCCACAAGTTTGCCTAGATTCTAGAAGGAATACATTAGTGCGAATAGGCATTGCTCGAATCAATGGCGAATTACTTGATTCAGAGAAAGGTAAAGTAAAGGATTGCCGACGCTTTCAGCCAAGCACGAACTCAACCTCTACTTTGCATGAACCCCGCCGTTGTTTGTACTGCAAGAGATGGAAAGGAGTATCGACGATTAAGTTCCCTAGTTGCGAGGCACGCTATCGATTACTGGCTCTGTGTACTCATCAGCGAGCATCGGAGAGGTGGAGATGTTGGGATTCTGGGATTTAGGAAGGGAGCGGTGGAGATGTTTTCCAGCCATTCTCCAGAACTGTATTTCTCTCTCAGCACTCACGTCTTGCTGACAGGTTTGAGTCATACATAAAGCTAATGCAGGTTCAGCACAAATTCCTTGGTTCCACTTATGAAAGCATCACAGGAAAACTCTTCAAAGCCGTTGAAACATTGGTCTTGGTTGTCGCCCCGCCCCTCCGATGGCATGTAAGCGAGGCGAGAGTCTCGCCTGATCGCAAGCTCCTCTCTCCAGCCATCTCTCTCAGTGTCCACAGGGTTTGTTTGCAAGGACCAAGACCAAATTTCAGCAAAACCTTGTGTTGAATTATTATCTGCCGTCGCGCTATCATGCTGTCGCCATAGTGATATGCCCAAAGCACGAGAGATTCAGATTCAAATTCATGCAGTAAAATTGTTGAGCCAAAGTTTTGCGGTGCAGCAAGTACCCCGCGAAGGAAGGGCACCCGCACCGTACCGCAACGGGAGGGGAGTCTCAGCGATCAAGATGATTCTGATCAGAGTCTTCACAGACTCCACAACGACGGAGGTATGGTACCGTATGTGGAATCTATTACTTGAAGCTTCCCTCTTCAACACAACCAACTCCAAGAATCCTAGAGTCCACGGCCATCGATCTCGCCGTGAAGAAGCCGGCAGGCAAACTAATTCCTTCTGGAGACCGTGAAGACTTTGCAAGTTTGCCGTTACAGTTGTTACAGTGCCTACACAAGCGAGAAAGTAGTGGATAGGATAGGTAAGTAGATAAGTGCGATTGGCTTGCACCGGAAAATCCAGCCGGATTCCGCTGCTGGGGATCTCTGAACCCGTCAGCCTGAATCTCCTTCTGGGGCTTGGAAGTTTGGAACCGTGCGGATCAAAAAGGCTTGGCCAACGATCAAAGCAACGTTGTGTACCTCAGGTCTTCAGGAAGGCTAATTATTGTGTCGTGATACAATGATACAATACTTCGTTCTTGCGGTTCTTCTACTTATGTATCCGGCAATGATCAAAGTGGTTGAATCTCGAGGTCCACTCTGTTTGTGCAGACTGAGTCTGACTGAATCTGACTGACAATTTCACACCGTACAATGGCCTCCGCTCATGCGCTGTACAGTACCTACACGGTGTACTCATGGGATGCAATCGTGGCACGCAACAACTCGCAATACCTACCTTGGGTTAGGTAATGTTCCCTAGGCTCTCTCAGTCTCGAGGGCAGCCCCATTTCCCTATCTCGCGGTATGGTGTGTGCCCTTCGGCTGTACCTGAAGCCAATGCAAGGGCAGACATTTTGAATCGATCTCATTCGATAATACCACACGAGCCCCTCTTTGCGCACCCAATGATGTCCAGATCGCAAAAGAACTTTCTCTTCGAGCCCTCTTGGTGACCCGGTCTCCAAACAGCGCAACAGAACGTGATGGGTTTGTTCAGCGTGCGCGATTTTTGTGATTCGGCAACCGTCTTCTACGCACAGGAACAACATCATCCTGCAGAATAGGCACTGAGTCGACTAATTCTCAACGGACAAGGCTCCTATGGCTCGAGGCGTCCTTAATTTCTAATGCCAGCTTTCGGTCAAGGTCAAGGAAGTCTGCGCTGGCCGTCGGACTGAGCGTAGCAGGGAACCGTCCCTCTGATTCCACTCTGCTCCCGGTCACTCACCCGAACCTTGGACCTCGGGGCTCGAATAGGGTAATTCTTGATGAAAATACCTGAGTAGATTTCTGCAGGACGGCCAAAGTGTGATGGCAGTTGCGGGCCATGCGATTTGTTTTCATCACACTTTTAATTTTCTACTTCGTGACGGCTTGCTTCTTAAAAGAAGCCGGGTTGCAATTCGCGAACAAAGGTCTCTCGAGTCTCGCTGTCGGGCTTTACGTGCAAGGTGAGTTAGTGATGAGGTAAGGGTATTCCCCCGGGTAACCCCAAGTCTCGCAAATCTCGCAAGTGCTGACGACGAAGCATTTTCGTCACCCTCAGCTGCTTGAAATAATTATATACTAGGTGCAGGAGTAGCACAGTGTGCAGCAAAGATACTTATCGTCGCGATAATAGAAGTCAGCCCACGCCGCACATGCTCAAAATATCGAGATATCAATAGCTCTCACAGATGCAGCTGCTGCAGAAGCGTTGATTCGGAGGGAAGCACATGCGAATAATCAACTTTCCAAGATTTCCAACCGCGTGGATCATGAATAACTTGGCAGACCCGTTGGGCAAATTCCGCCCGTTCCATCTGCCCCCATCTCATATTATTGGATCAACTGGGAGTGTTTTGTCTCCACACCTCCATCAGACAATGGAATTATGGAACAGTGGCACCGGCCCTACCATTTGATGGAACACATGGCGGCCCGTTAAGGCACAACAGGTACCGAACTCTCTTTCATCCAATTATATCCTCAGCGCATTTCCTTGTTTCTAACCGAAAGTACCTTGCTTTGTTTGGCGAAACAAAAGCTCCGTTGTGCAAAGACTGTGGTTCCTGGTCTTGCACAGCTCTCACACAAGGGGGCCAAGCTAAGTGGGAAGCACGAACTCTTTCCAACGTTACTCCGGACGTCGAATCGGAAAACAATTGGGCCTTAAAGCTCCTGGTTGGCAAGGTCTAGACGCCGCACATCCCTTCCACATCCTGGAAGGAAGGAAAATAGAAAAGCAAAAGCCTCCTTGACCAAGGTGGAGGGGTAGTGGAGCACAACCAAGTAGTAAGTAGTCAGCGAAATCGTTGGCCTCCTGCCGTGTCAGTGTGTCTACTTATATGAAGCCATGCTTCCCCCTTCCCGTTTCCGTTCTTTTTTCTTCAACCATATACACAATCCTTGAGGTCATCTATTTTCGCGGCAACGCTTCGTTCCACCACTCCTTAACAACCGATCTGTGATCGTTTCAGTCCTTACGCTCAGCCTCTTCAATACACCGGAGTTGCCAGCTAGCCTATACCTGTCCGCGACAGTCCCATCACAACGAATTACTACTACAGTATCAAACGTCACTACGACACCAGAACGCAGCATTTTATCGCACAGTCTAGACGACTCATATTTCACACAACACGATCAACAGTCTTTGCAACAAGCAACTCGTACGATCAACCAACTTGACATAGCCGTCTCACGTGCTCGTCCAACAACAATCATTCACTACTAAACAACAAGCTTGTTTATAAACTTCATCAAGATGCAATTCACCAGCACTATTCTCCTCGCAGCCTCTGCGCTAGCCTCTGTGGTCTCTGCCGCCAATGTTGTTCACTTCCAGAACCAGGATTCCACTACCCGCACTATTTACTTCGCCCACAACCCAGGAATGGAGGATATCGATGCCATCACCATCTCTGGCCTCAACACCATCAAGAATGTTACCTTCCCTTCTGGATGGACCGGAAACTTCTACTCCGTCTCCGAGGGCGCTGCAAACACCACCGGTATGCTGGGTGAAGTTATGTTCAACGGTTTCGCTGATGCTACATACTTTGATGTCTCTGCCATTGTCAACCCCGATGACAACGAAGGTATCAAGATCCTCAAGCCTTTGAGCCAGGACACCCCTCTTTCTGGATGCCAGTCCTACCCATGTACAAACGCGTACAACAAGGCCGATGATATTGCCACACTCAGCACCAGCGACTCTGAGCTCATCTGCTTGTTGGGCACGCTCACGACCAGCAAGCGCTCCACCCGTCAAAAACGCTTCACACACGACTTCGTTACCGAGCGTGATTTTTAAACACCCCCTTCAGCTTGCTTTCAACATTTTCGCGAAGAGTTTTATCAGCGTAGCGCTGCTCTCGGCCAGCTGCACAACGATAGCTTCATGACTTTACGGACGGAATTATAAAAGGATTGGGATAAACAGGACATGGGAGTTTCAAGAGAGCTGGCTGTGCACGGCTGGTCTCTGGATGGGATGGGTGGATATACCTCAAATGTCTCCTTGGAGTTCCGCTCCCCTTGCATTCGTTTGTATAAACCTACCTTTCTACTGTATATACTTTTAGGATAAAGAAGTTGGGGTATAGATTCAGGATGATGTACCTAGGACAGGCAAATAAACAGCCGTTCAGACGATCATTGGCTTTTATCTTTTACTTGTGAATTTGATCAGTGAAAAAACCATCGTACCATACTAGAGTAGCGCAAGTGGGCTAGCTATTGTCTTCGAGCCGACTTGAAGTTATAGCAAAAAAGAAGTCTTCTAGTCTAGAAACTCGAAGCAATTCCATGTCGTCAAAATTGAAGTAGACCTGCTGTCTCAGCCAAGAAGGATGTCCTCGACTTCAGACGAACGAGCCAACAAACGAACGGGATGTCACATATCTCGTTTCGTTTCGTCTCGGTACCACACCACGACGTCCCACGTCCACGCCTGTTACTGTGCCCTCCCGACTCCGACCCCAAACCCAACGAACACTTGTTTCATGAAACAAAAGTTCCCGATAACTTTATTTTGACGTCTTTTTGTTTCTTGTTTCTTGAGGTTCTACTGTAGGGGGAACGAACGGCCAGATTTTGTGTTGGACTACTGTGCCTTGCCTTAAGGGTTTGTGATTATGTAAGGGGATTGAGGAGCGGAGGGGGATATTGGGGTTGGAGAGAATGAGGGGGAGGAGGTGAGGAGGTGTGGAGGTGAGGAGGGAGGGGATGTAAGGGATAGGGTTGGGGATGAATGCGGGGAGATGAAAGTTTATTTGCACGTTTTTGATTTTTTGAGTTTTTGAGTTTTTGGGGCGGGCGGTAGAGTAGGGTGAGGTATGGAGGGATATTTGAGGGGAATTTTGGCAGGGAGAGGAAGGTATGAAGCGATTACATATTACTTGCTGTACTTAACTTGTGGTTGTAAGGGGGCTAACTTCTAGATTTGTTTTATCTCTAGTACGGAGACTATAACTTAATTAGTTTTCTCTACAAGTCTGATGACCCTTTAGGTTGTCTCTATGTGTATTAGCGAGTAGAGGATAGATTTCTTTCTCGGGTCTTCTGATCTAGAATTTGTAACCTGCAAGGCGGTAAAGAATAAAGATGGTTAAGAATAGTATTTATTCTTGTAGGTATGCTTCTAGAATTCTTGTAGTCTAGGTCCTTGTCTTTGTTCTTTCATATATAGTTATTTTTAGAAGTTTTACTATATATAAGGTTCTTTATTTAAGAATCATCAAAGTGGATCTGTTCTAGAAGTCCACTTGGCTTAAGGAAGTTGGAGCGATGTGTCTTGCGCTACACAATACACAAGTACGTGGATTAAGAGAAGTGGGTTACTCAAGTAAGCAAGTCAATTAAATAAAAGACTATATTGTATGCCCCTATGTAACTGTTGATTTAGACTCTTAGATATTTTATATAGCTATATAGTAGAACCTAATTATACGGCATATATCTCAACTTCGATCTAATAGCGAATAGAAACATTTGTTGTAATTAACAGCTTCGACTGGTGAATTTTCCTTTCTATTCTTCTTCTCCTTGTACTTGTATAAACCGCCATGGTAACTAAGCTCTAGTATAGATGACCTGAAGATTAAGTGGTATAAATGGATGGAATTGAGATTCTCTCTAGTTGCAGATGTATTAGTCTTTTTTTGTAGCTTAAATACCGTTGCTGTCTGTGAACACGACATTACAGTTCATGTACTTCAAGATTAAGTATCAGTCTTTGGGATGTTAATGTTCCTTTGTCTCACTATTAACGAATCTGGAGGTAACTTAATTTAGGGAGCGACGAGCATTGCATTGAGATATTTGTCTTGAAAAACTAAGCTTGGATTCTTTCGTGGAATCAAATGTTGCATTATCCTCAATTGTGAAGTTTCAAGTTGCAGATATTGAGTCTCTAAAGATACTTGCCAGTGTAGCTATATTTGGTATAGTGATAAGATTAATCATTTGACCGCCTATGAGTGTCAATCTGGTCTGAAGTCCTATAAAGATTCGTAAAAACTGATACTAGAATGTTATGTCCTAATAAATTCGTCCTTCAAATCCTTGAATTCGAGTAGAAGTGAGGTTTTAAAATGATAGACAGTTCCCAGCAGCCTTGCCGGTGGAAAATCATGCCGTGTCACACCACAGTAGTTATCTATGGCATACCAGGCTTCATTCATATCTGGGCATGTGTGAGTGGGGGTGTTTAAGCTGAGTGTGGCGATGACTATCCTTAACTACTGGTCTTGTTGCGCCTTTCGTGGGGGCTATTCACTTCCCAGGCTGGTAAAGATCAAAAATCGCTTTCGACAACACCTGTGGAAAATGGCATATACGGCGCCAATAATGTCTATTGATTGAACGCCGGGCTTTGGTCTATTGTGTTTATAATGAGACTGAGTGCCCCATCTCGAATTTATTTTTAATACTTTTAGAATCCTCAAACCTTCCAATTTATGACACTCTAATCTTATCTGGACCTTTATTATGACTGACATAGCGTATGCGAAGCTTCTTCCCACCTCTCCGCAATCGGTCATTCGACGAAAGCCGGTCTCAACTCGGGATACGCCAACTACGACCGAGTCCGAGAGCCTTGTGTCGATATCTTCGCAAGAACCTTCGCATACGACTTCGAAATGGGGTATCGGCTGGCGAACACCTTTGGTGGTGCTTACATTCTATAGTGCTGGTACGATAAAATAGTTGTTCTCCGATTTCGATGGAATTTGATGGGTTTTGATGCTGATCTTGACCAAACATAGCTCTACTGGTTGCTTTCGTCCACCTAGGTTTATTTCTTTATCTGAAGAACAGACCGGCTGATGGAGAAGACAGAGTGGCGCCACAATCCTATGTTTCAACAGCGTCAAACATACTTTCAATTATTTTTGGACTGTGTCTAAATTCTTTGCTCGCAATTGCCTTCACTTAGTATCTTCGGTGTACCGTTCGCAATTCGACCTCGAGAGTTTCGACCATAGAATCGTTATTTCAAGTTCGATTCAATCCATGCCTGCTTTTCGATTGACAATTTATGACCGGTGGACCTATTCTCGTTTTTATTACAATCATGCTATGGCCTATTCAGATCGCCGCCAGCTTTCCACCAGGTGCTTTAACAATTGCCTCAAAGATCAAGACGTGGAACCAGACCATGGATATTCCAACCTTCAATGACTCATTTGTATTCTTGAGTGTTCTCGTTGGTACAAAAAATTCTGACTGAAAGCTAGTTTTGAAATGGTTCCGGAGGAGCTGAAGGAATTGAAGGTCCGTTTTGGGGAGTTGGCTGGTGTGGAGAAGGGAGGCGTCGTTAGGCGAGCAGGGTTTGGGACCGAGGAGGAGACAATGCCTTTGGTTAAGGGGGCGGTGTATGGTAGATGATACTAACTGTATGACTTAATGATAATTTCAGTATTAATGATCCTTCATAATGCTTTCCTTCCAGATCGCTTCGTATATAGAAGAAAATTACCCACCTCACTTACCCATAGTGTAAGGCTTTGGACGCAGTGCCATTTGCATTCATATGACGGCAAAGGTGTATAAAAGTAGACTTGCTGCAACTTTTAATACTTTTATTGAGAACTCGATAGCCGTAAATTCGTCCACTCAAAGGGCAAAAACCTTGAAAAACGTGAGGGAAAAGGTTTGCTATTAACCTCAGTTTTAGACTCAGCGAGTAAAAATTGTCCATGACTGCAGCTTGTTAACACTTTTATGCCCTAAAATCCATTTACGTTTGATAGAGATAACGAGATCATATTCACTTCGCCTTAGCACATTCCCAATCAGGAAGTGCAACCAAAAGTAAACAAGCCATCCTCGCTTATTCTCAACTGCCCCCAAAACCAACAAGAAAAAAGAAACCAAAAAAGGCAAAAAAAAACAGCAAAACTGTTGACACAGAAACCAGGCGAACTGATTTTTTGTATTTGGCGGTAACCTCTCGAGAGGAGCTTTCGAAGCTTTGCTTTTACTATACATGGCAACTTAACCAACCCAGATTTTTGGTATTAGTTATTTGAGTGCAACTGTAATATAGGATGTCAAAGATCCTTACAGGTGCTAGCTCTCCGTTTGGCGATGGAAGAAATCTGTTTATTGGGATTTATATAGCCATAACGCACTAGCGGAAAGTTCAAAATCATGTGCCATTCACTAACTTGAATAATAATATTTGGGTTACCAGTTAGAGGATAGGGGTGAAATTTTTAAGCGAGATCATGTGAAAATGAGCATTTAAAGACTAAGGTATATAATTGTGATATCGCTCTCGAACCTATATTTACCTTTCCTCCAACTAATATATCTTGTTCTCTATATAATCCTTCAAAATCTCAGCCAATTTTTACAATTGCTCTAACTAAACCCTATCCTCAACCGCCTTTAAGCTTCCTGGCCTACTCTCGGGATTCTTCCCATTCCTACCTACATCCTTACTCCCTACAACAACATCCTCAACAACCACCTGTGGTTCATCGGCCGAGTGTTCAAGAACCTTGAAGAAAGAGACATAAATAGTGCATAAAATCGAGAATAGAAGTATCATCCAAGTACTCAAATACATAGAGACATACGAGATCTTCAATCCATCGAGACGCCATACTACAGCAGCTCCTGCACTCTGAAGTGATTTATACCAACCACTGTAGTGTGAGAGACGTCGGGAGTTGTTAGAGAGAGAGCCCATGAGCCAGTATGCATATGCTTGGAATATTCCGTCGTAGAAGGACCAGAACATGTAGATGATTATGTACGGTGCGTAGCGTGAGGATTCGGTTCTGAAGGAATTGTCAGTATTTAATTTCGAAGATATCAGATGACAAAAACTGACAAATCAATGAGTGGAACTGGAACCACTCCTCTCACAGTATCCTTCACAAAAGTCCAACCGCCTCCCCAAATTGCGAGTGTTAACACCAACAAAAACACAAGACCAGCTCTTGCACGTAATTTCCGGCTGAATTTCTGGGGGTTGTAATCCAAAGCAGCACCCATAAACCAGACACCAATCATATTAGCGAAATTCGACCATAGCCCGTTGAAAGAACGAGTCCGTAGTGTGAACATGGGCGCGTTGAAGTCGTTCTTTTGATATGTGTAAAACCAGTTGGAGGCAATGAAGAATGGAAAGAGTGTGATGATCCATCTATCCTCAACAAGGACCTCAACTAGACCTTTGATTTCAGACCTGTGAACTTTAGCAAATGCTCATACTCATAGTTTAGATGGACTTACTTCCAAGTTGGCATTTGAGGAAGAACAACTTTGGTGTTATCCTTGCGGACTACTTGGTCTGATGGTAGTAGTAAAAGTGGTAGAAGACAACCAGCAAGCATTATTGCTATGAAAGTGATGAAGGTGGCATCAGATACGGTTCCTGCTGTGGAACTCCAATTAAGGCAGATGGGTATAATAGAGCCAATTATACCGCCCAGTTGAAAGATAGTCCAGAAAAGTGCGAAAGCTTTTCCCTTCTCATCTTCGCATGGATATGACATTGTCACGGCTCCTTGTGCGGCCCAGAGCTATCAGAAATATGAACTTAGAAATAATCTTATGAATGGATATTTAAATAGTGATGACTTACCATTGAGGCTGAGAGACCTTCAAGGCATCCCCCAACAACAATAAAAGGTGTAGCCTTTTCGCCAATATGAGCAGTCGCAAAGTATGCTGATTCCAGGATGGCGTAACCAAGTCCTCCAAACATGAGGCATATTCTAATACCAACACGATTGTAAATTGTCCCTGAGAAGAAAGCCAAAGCAGCGAACGCTTACGAGAACTTATTAGCTCCAAAGGTCTGGAGTAATAAATGATTTCTAATACTTACTTGAATACACGGCTACATTTGCGTTATTACTCTGTTCAGTGTTGAGTAAACCACCTCCACCCGCTCCATTGAGAGCACTAGACATTCCGCTGAAGCAAAGAAATTAGTCAAAATCATCCACTAATAATTCTTTTAAGTACTTACACAGTACAAAAGGCAATGAAACCAACGAGTGCTACTTGCACCGTTGGAGTACGATAATTCTTCAATCGAATTCCTCGGTAATACCAGTCCTCATCTTGCCTCGTTTGCTCCATCCGGCCATGTAAGGGGTCATGCACATCGTCGGTAGCCATACGAACAACTATCTTCAAATATTCAAAATTGATTGTTGTACAAAAATAGACCAGCCAACACTTTATATACCATCTAGAAACCTACCTTGAATTTGGTCGCTTGGCTGTTATCAGTACCCTAGTACTTCCGTACCAAACCATCCCACCATTGACCAGCGGGGTCGGTTGCCAATCGGCCGAACTGACGATTGGCGTGAAAGAGACCTATCGCTTGAATGGATTTGTAACGTAGCACTTGCTCCATAAGTAAATTTTAAACTACTGTACGTAGCTACTTTCGACAACATTCAAAGTTATCTTCGCCACGTCACCTCCAGGAGCAGCCGATACAGAAGAATCACTATCAAAAATGGCAGCTGTAGACAGTTCTACTCAAGCTCAGCTACTCTTCAATCCTACTACGACCGTGGACAGGACTATTCGTAAGCCTAAGGTCTTGAGTTCGGTCGCTTGGGCAGACTCCAATGGAGACAAGCCTAAACCCCTTGATGAGAGATTTGTAGAAGTGAAAAAGAGACTAGTCAAACCAGAGAATTATGGAGCACTTCAAGCGAGCTGGGATCGTCTGCTCAAGGCTATCACAGAACGAGTCCAGGAGATCAAGACATTTGGATCTGAAGTAAGACTCCGAGTCCAGAGATGTATACTCTGCTGATGGCACCAAGTCCATACCAACCATCGATTTCACAGAAATCACTTCGGAGGGAGTCTTTTCAGAAGCTTTTGCTACCCTGGCAAAGGAGAGGGGTTGCTGTGTTGTGAAAAATGTTGTTTCCCCATCTCAGGCCATTCAATGGAAAGAAGCCATGACAACATATTGCGCTAAACATCCAGACATCCCAGGATTTCCACCTGAAGCCCCCCAAATCTGGAGGACTTATTGGACAAAGCCCCAACTTGAGGCTAGATCTCATCCATCAATGATTGCTTGCCAGAGGGCAATTAGTAGGCTATATTCTACTGCAGATGAAGTGGAAGTTGATCTCGATAGCCAAGCAACATATGCTGATAGATTCCGTGTGAGGTGGCCTGGAACGTCTTTATCACTTCCTCCGCATCTTGATAATGGCTCGATTGAACGATGGGAAGACGAGGAATATAGCGCAGTCTTTCAGGCCATTTGGGAGGGCAGATGGGAAGAGTATGATGCATGGGATATGAGCCATCGTTGCGTGGCTGTTATCGATAGATATGGCGGCCCTGGAGCGTGCTCGGCCTTTAGAAGTCTTCAAGGTAAATTCCGCTTTTCCGCCTCCAAAGATAGAACTGAAATATCGCCGTAGGTTGGCTCTCCCTTGCTGACAATGGCCCTGGAAAGGGGACGTTGCAACTTCTACCTGATATCAAGTTGTCATCAGCGTACATACTTCTGCGACCTTTCTTTGATGATGCTGGTAAACTTGATATGAATTCGACGTATTTCTACGGTGCAGATCCTGGAATGGGCCAAGTTGTTTCGAATGCATGGCACCCAGATCTCCAGCTACAGGAGTCGCTGGTCTCAGTTCCAGAAATCTCACCAGGAGATTATGTATTTTGGCATTGCGATGTATGATCTTCCTCTGCTTATGAGCGTGGGATCTTTGTTAACAGCATGTTCAGATGGTCCACACTGTCGAAGAAATACATAGAGGTCAATCAGACTCTTCCGTCGCCTATATCCCAGTCGTGCCTCTCTGCAAGTACAACATTGGTAATCTCGTGGAGCAGCGAAAAGCATTCCTGGCCGGCGTTCCGCCACCAGATATGCCACCTCACAAAGGAGATGGTATTGAGGCGGAACACGATGACCGAGGCCGGGAGGCCGATATCTTGTCCTTGGAGGGAAGAAGAATGTTGGGCCTAGCCAGCTTTGATGCTAAGGCTAAGGGCCTCACGCCTGGACAACGACGAGTTAGGGAATTTGCTAATCGGCAATTGGGCTTCAATGAGTAGATAATGGTGATGTGAGTTGAGAATGAAGGAAGTTGTACCGAGATAGGAGAAGGGATATCACGCTCAGACCTCAATCTGCCACGTGTTTATTTCGCTTAAAAGAAGCACCCCCCTTTTCAGAGCTACCTCGCAATCTTCCTTAGGCGAAACCATTGACTTCACCTCTTGAGCAAACAACCTTGAGAATTTTGCATTAATTCTACTTTTGAGGGTTTAACTTTGGAGCTTTTGGTACTTAGTTCTAGTTTTTTTATGTCGTATTGAAGTGTTCGTATGATGGATCTTGGTCCGCATTAGATCTCTGTACATTGCTCCTGCAATATACCACATATCCATTCGACTTTCCCACAATGGCATGAATACGCAAATAATACAGGAAATCCATATCCAGATAAACACTATGACCACAAATCCTGCGAAAAACTTGGCTAAAAAGACGTAAGAGTAAGTAAGCGAGCGTGCAAGAAGTGAGTAGAGTCGAGGCGTGTGTCCAACTAGATACAATACCGGCGGCGATCATCCCAGGTTTTACGGAACGGGAAGCAGCATTGAATTTCTTCTGTTGACTTGAATGTATTGTGTGCTCCATATCGATTCTGTACCAAACTTAGTACAATCATAATCAATGTGAATGCTACACCCAGTCCGATGACGATTCCGAAGCCCTCGCCGGGTGTTAAGATCTGGAGGTTTGGAATTGCGACCGTCATCTTCGACTTAGCTTAGGAGGAAATGAAGTTAAGAGATATGCAATTAATTTCCATCAACTTAAAGAATTATAAAGAAGCTTCAAGTGAAAATTTAATCTCACTCGTGGTTGAGATACCTTCAGTTGCTTTACGATATATCTGCATATCGACCAGTCCTGGTCCTATCCAAGCCCCATTTTTGCTATCTTTCTTGAACTCCTTATCACAACCACTTATCCTCCGAAAGCCGACACGATCCAAAGTTCTCATTGGCATAAATTGAGCAGATCTTGTTGAATTTAGTAGGCACTAGCCTAGAAGCTAAGTTCCCATTGTAGTTCTCCCTTGGCGAGCTAGGGAGCTGCGCAGCCACGACTTGGGTAACTCACTTCAATGTTGACTTGAATAACTTAGTTGGCTTAGCTAACTCACTTAAATTCTAATTACAAAACTAGTCAGTTATAGTCTTAAGTTTTTTATGTCCGGCTACGAGCTAGAACTAGCGTTAAGTTGCATTTTGGATTGGGGCAAGTTCAAAAGAGAGCTAGTACTATGATAATAACCGTGACTTCCTCCCCTCTAAAATAAAATATACAATACCAAAAAATTCTACATACTAAATAGACTCTACCAAGATGGACGTCCTCACCATGTCACGAGAGCGATACTGCACTCACATCTCAAACATCAAGAACCAGAAATTCGATAAGGTAGTCATAGGAGCAGCAATCATACAACAACCCACTACCTCTTCAGCGCCTCGAATCCTTCTCCTCAAACGAAGCGCGAGCGAGACATACTACCCTAACGTGTTCGAAATACCAGGCGGCAAAGTCGACAGTACGGATGCTACGATCTATGATGCGCTTGTAAGAGAAGTGAAGGAAGAGACTGGCTTGGAAATCAGCAGCGTCTTGGCGCAGTTGCCAGAGTTCACCTACAGCACTGAGAAGACGATTCGTAAGGATGATGGACAGGAGGAGACGATCAGAAAGCATGCTGTTCAACTCAGCTTTGCTGTGCTTGTAGATGGGGCAGACTTTCGTGTCAATCTAGTGGAGCATTCTATGGGCTTGTGGGCGACGAGGCACATGTTGACGGATCTGAACATGACTGATGATATGCGGCGGATTGTCTCTATTGCTTTGGGTTGAGATCATTGTCTCTCTTTGGGATCACTACCTTGAAATGAAACGTTTCATACTTAATAATCTTAAGGATATAACTTTGCTATTGACACAGAAGTGTGACTGCGATATTTTTGACTATTAGAGCTACTATATATCCTCGATGTTGTCAGCACAATGCATTCCCATGACACCGAGCGCCACGCTCATAACTAGAAGATTGAGTGAAATGTGCAAGATGAATCACATCTTCCGCTGTTTCTGGAACAAAGTAGTTGCTTGCCTATATATATTCAAATATCTTGAGGCAGACGGAAAAGATAAAAACTAGTGCTTAGCGGGGAAGCACAAGCTCATACCTAAGACGATTTCTTTGCTGGCATAAACCTCGAAATAACTGGCCGTGACCAAAATTATCTTCGACCTCTTCCAGCACCAGGGGCTCCTCCCATGCCGCCCATACCAGGCATCATGCCTCCCATTTGCTTCATCATAGCGTTCATGTCCATACCTCCAGCTCCACCTCCACCACCAAGCATCTTCATCAGAGACCCCATGTCAGGCATACCTCCCGCACCTCCCGCACCACCGGCACCGCCCATACTAGCAAGGCGCTTCTGCATGGCCGCCATCTGTTGGGCTTTGTTACCGCCTCCCATGGCACCTTGGGCTCGTTGCACTAAAAGCTTTGTTAGTAATGAATTTTGATGGTGCCAGGAAATGCGTACTATTTTTCATATTGCCACCCATTTTCTTTGCCATGCCTGCCATCATCTTGTGTTGCGTGAGAAGATCCTCTACCTCGCGGACACTAGTTCCGCTACCGTGGGCTATCCTGGTCATTCTGGTGGGTTGTTCGACGAACATCTTGCCATCGCTATCAAGTTCCTTTGTAGTCATTGAGTCGCAAATGTAGATCATCCGCTTCATTTTGAGAGAACCTTCTTCGTCATCCATACCTTGCATCATCCCACTCATACCTGGGATCATGCCAGCCATCTTCGATAAGGGGCCCATCTTCATGATGTTGGACAACTGGTCTCGAAGATCTCGAACGGTAAATATACCTTCCGCAATGTGCTTCATGGTATCCTTCTGATCTAGCTTCAATGACTGTACATGCTCAACGAGGCCTTGCATGTCGCCCATACCAAGCAATTTTTGAACGAATTGCTGTGGTGCGAATCTTTCCAGGTCTAACATGTGTTCTCCGGTTCCAATAAACACGATTGGGGTGTGAGTAGCTGCAACGGCGGAAATCGCACCTCCTCCACTCGCGTGTCCATCCGTCTTGGTAATAATAATAGCTCCAAAATCAGCTGTCTCTTTGAAAGCTTTGCTTTGCGCCTCAGCTTGTTGACCGATACTAGCATCGAGGACCATAATTGTCTGATCCGGCTTTACAGCGGTTTGAATATCAATCATTTCTTGGAACAAAGCTTCCTCTTGTCGATGACGTCCACTCGTATCCACGATAATAATTTCGAATCTCTCCTTCTTGAACTTGTCAACGCCTTCCTTGGCCACAACCGCAGGATCTGTCTGTGTGAGTGAACCATAGTATGGAATTTTAGCCTTAGTAGCATTCTGCTTCAATTGATCAAAAGCACCAGCTCGGAAGGTATCGGCGCAAACAAGGCAAGCCTTGAAACCTCTGGATTGGTAATGTCGTGCTAATTTCGTGCAAGTCGTCGTTTTACCGGCACCCTGCAATCCAACGAACATGATAACATTTGGCTTTCCCTTCTTCGGTTTGAAAGGTTCGGAATGAGGATCTACCAATTTCACCAGCTCATCAAAGACCGCTTTCTGAATTAGTCTCTTCTTGTTAACACCTGGCGCAAGTTCTTTGAAGTTCACAGATGCCTTGATTGATTTCCGCAGGTTTCCAACAAGTCGCACGTTGACATCGGCTTCGAGGAGAGCGGCACAGATCTCTTTGATCATGCCCTCGAATGCCTGTTACTGTTAGCTTATAGCGCCACACATAGAACCTGTATTTCTTGCCTTCTCATCAAGGTTGCTCGATCTGGTCAGATCAGAGAGCGCGCCATTAATGCGGCGCCCAAGATCTTGAAGAACCATGTTGCCTGGCCTTGAAATGAGTGTCGGCGGTGGTGTTAAAGATGGTTGTCGCTAGTCAAGTAAGAGACAAACCCATGCATTGAAATAAATGTACAGAGTTCAAGTCGTTGCCACAGGCGGTGGGATGAGAATCGCGGGGTGAGCGCGGACCACACTCGGGCGCCGTTTCTCCGGGTGTAGAAATTCAAGACCGCCCGATAACAAAATAATTTCTCAATCAGCTCAAGGAAAAAAGCCATTTCACACGAATATCCTCATTCAACACCACCATGGCCGGAGCAATTTCGAAGAAGCGCAAAGTTGAGGAGGGTATGCGAGGCAAATCTAGACCAGTAAAAAAATTCAAGAAGCAAACCAACTACGATAATCAATCTAGCTCAGATGAAGAAGGATCCCAAGATTTCCAAGCAGTTAATCTGCAAGACTCGGACGAGGAAGATGCCCATGTAACCAATCTTATCGAAGCTGCTGTATCCGAAGATGATGAACCTGAACTGGATGCCGCGTCAGACTCCGAAGTCACTGATGCCTCCAATTCAGACTCAGACGACGGAGACTCAGACACAAACTCAAACCCCAACTTAATCCGCAAACGCAAACGCAATGATCCCGAGGCATTCGCGACATCGATGTCCAAGATTCTGTCCTCCAAACTCTCAACAAGCAAGCGCGGCGACCCAGTGCTCTCAAGAAGTGTTACAGCCATTCAGGCCTCTAAAGAGATCACGGACTTGGCGTTGGAGAAAAAGGCAAAGCACAAGCTCAGAGAGGAGAGGAGGGCTGCTTTAGATAAGGGAAGAGTCAAGGATGTTTTAGGTGCAAGCACGGCATTCGATGCTGCGAACAAGCCGGATGGAGAGGTTACGGCCACGACTGCTGAGACCATGGAGACTGAGAGGAGACTGAGGAAGACAGCACAGAGGGGTGTTGTGAAACTTTTCAATGCAGTTAGAGCTGCACAAAGTAAGGCTGAGGAAGCTTCGAAGGATGCCAGGACGAAGGGTCTTGTTGGACAAGGCAGACGTGAGGAGAAGATCAACGAGATGAGCAAGAAGGGATTCTTGGATCTGATCGCTGGCAGTGGTGGCGGTTTGAAGAGTGGTGGTATCGAAGAAGCTTGAGCAGAACATGTCACTTGCATTGGGACGGCGTTGAGAGTGGTATTGCCCTTTATTTGGCGTTCTATGTGGCATTTTTGCGGCCATTCCGCGCTGATGTGATTATGATATGATACATGGGCCTTATACCCCAACATTTGGATGTGCCAATCCAATTTATCCTATTCCCAGATCGTCGTTATTCTTTTGGTATGATCAAGTTGACTTTCTCTCTTCATCTTGTTTATTATCAATCCGACCTCTCATTTTTCTTGCTGAAATCGCTAGCCTGCAAGTTGCGGGTCATTGATGGCAGTCTTATCCGTAGACCATCCAGTTCCTTAGACATAACTACCTGACAGCCTAGTCTCGATGTTTCCGTCAAACCGAAGGCAAGATCCAGCATGTCGTTCTCGTCGTCATCTGGTTCCGGCATCTTATCATATAGATCCTCACTTTCAACAATGACATGGCAAGTCGAGCATGCACAAGACCCTCCACAGGCACCTGGATTTACGTTAGCCAGTCAATCTTTTCGGAACGTCGGAGCCTCGCTTGCCTTCCATGTCCAAATCATTCTCTTGTGCGAGGTCGAGTAAGTTATCTCCTGCCGCTACCTCGAGTGTGTGCTCTTCTCCATCTTTGTCGACAAAAGTGACATGTAATCTAGACCTAATCAGCACAATACGGTGCATAGCGCATCCTGTCATGAACGTACTCTTCTCCTGGTTTGGGGGGTGTGATATGGCCATGAGCTGCTATAGATGTTGCTGAAAATGTTCTCTGAGCTTGCGCGGATCGCCGGAGTATTTGCGCTGGATTTGGGGAAAATCTCTGAGAGGTTCTACTGCATCGTGTGGATTTGTATGATGGTGCTTGTGTGCTTATTGTGGACGCAGGCCGCGAAGATGTTGCCATTGTGCTGCTTAAACATTGCCTCGTCGCCCTCTTCAAGCCCAAGAGCCCCCAGCTTGCCGTTCGTATTGTAGACATGGTGATACTTTGCGGTGCCCTCTTGAAATCAAGTCGAAGGGAAGGTTGAGGACTTATGAATCCAATTCTGTCGAATGCGACAACGTAATTAAGTCTGACCGCTTGTTGGAAGCTGGGATAATGGCTGAGATGAGGTGTCACAGGAGGAATAGTCGAGAACCTGCAGCAACAATTTAAACAGACAGCAAAAGAAAAATGGTGGACGGTGATACAGTATTTAATTGTACAGATGCGGCCTGTACAGGACGTTCACAAGAAATTCCAGCACAAGCTTTTGAAGCTTACCATTCCAAATTGTTTAGCCGGAGATTACCCATGGATATCCTTGTTTCTCTCCATCATGCAGTATCGATATTATTATTGACTTAAGAAATCTTGGCCCATGCCAACGACAACCTCGACATCCCCTGGGAAATCCTCCTTTTGCTCCAAAATAACAGAATGTCGACCTCACGAGAAGCCCCGAATCCACTGAGGCCCTACTATATCCCTCCGTCCATCGGCGTCCCCCCAGAAGTTGTCAATGCAACCAGCTCAGGAACCCATGGAGTTGGTCTCAAGAATGGCAGCGCAGCCTCGTACGCGTCTTCTGCACGCGACATATTCTCTGATATGGACTATAGTGACTACTTGAACGACACTTCGCCTGGGACTTTGGAGCAGACCAGGAAATTTCTCGACCAGGCACTTTACAAGTACATCAGCGTCCTGCTTGCCCAGCCATTTGAAGTAGGAAAAACGATCCTACAGATCAAGAGTCAAGACCCAGTAGATGGCACAGTACCTGCAGTCGCGGTGGAAAACTTACGGAGGCAACCTTCGAATTACAGAGACTCTCTCTATACCGATGTAAGACTGCAAAAATGGAGTTTTGCAAATCCAAGGCTAACTAGCTTCATACAGTACCCCTCAGATGACTCTGATCATGAAGATGCGTATTTCACCTCCTCTGCACCATCCGCACACTCCTATTCACCCTCTCGGTCACGGCGGAGGCAAGATGTCGATTCAGACAGAGATAGCTTTGTATCTGCAGCACCCCCAGAACCGAAGTCCGCTGCCCACCAATTAAGTTTGAAACGAGCAGACTCTATTATGGAAGTTATATCACAAGAATGGAGCAAAGAAGGGGCCTGGGGCGTTTGGAAGGCATCAAATGCCACATTCATCTACTGTGTTCTGTTAAAGGGAACTGAGGGCTTCACACGGGGGCTATTATCAGCACTATTCAATGTACCTGATCTTGGTGTAATCACAGGATTGGGTGCTTCAATCGATGTGGTGGATTCCCAATATCCTTGGGCATCGTTGGGAGTAGCTGTCGCCGGTGCCGCTATGGCTGCTGTGATACTTGCCCCTCTAGACCTTATCCGGACAAGGTAATCCAATTTTGCTGCATTAATTTTCAATGAGCAACTACTGACTTCTTTTCAAGACTCATCCTAACGCCCACATCAACATCAAAAAGATCCGTCTGGCAACAGTTCAAATCGTTACCTTCATACCTTTGTTCTCCCACTTTAATGATACCCACCATATTCTACAGTCTGGTTTCTCCAGCTATAACACACTCAACACCTTTACTACTTCGTTCTCGACTAGGCATAGACCCTGTCCTTACACCATCTACTTATTCCGTTGCAACTTTTCTCTCATCCACAGCGGAGCTTTTTGTCAAACTCCCTTTAGAAACAGTCCTTCGCCGGGCACAAGCATCCGTGATTCTCTCACCTGAATATGCCACAAAGGGCCATGATGTTAAAACTATTGTAAATGTTGGGCCTTACCGAGGCATTGTTGGAACAATATGGTCCATCGTTCAAGAAGAAGGCGGATCATCTAGGCAAGAGCCTGTAGTAGGAACAGGTACCGCCCGTGCAGTACAGAGAGCAAAGAAGCCTGAGAAGAAAGGACAAGGTCTCGAGGGACTGTGGAGAGGCTGGAGAGTTGGTATGTGGGGACTAGTGGGTATGTGGGGTGCAGCAGCTATGGGAAGCTCTGGCAATAGCGGAGGAGAGTTCTGAGAAAGTGAGAATATCAACAGCTGTACTATGATCGGGACTTGTATTGATAGCACAAGTGTGTTTTTCAGCGCAAGGTGTTCTGGGGGTTGAGGCGTTTTGCTAGGGCATTCCATATGGTCCGGTTCGGCTGGCGGAGTTCCCGGACTTGGAGGATACTCATACTCTGCTCATGTTCATATCATGTTTATTAGATACCTCCTGTACTCGAAAATACGAATAACGAAATTGTACCCCCTGTTACTACTCTCTTTACATTGATGATCGCTTGTAATGTTGTGCATAAATAAGCGAGCACCTCCCCCTTTTCGAGTGAAGAATGAAAAAGTATGTATTTTAATCTCTTGAGCCATTTACTAAGTTTCAATTTTGAAATCAAGTAAATAATTTCAAAATTATTGCCGCCACCTAGGCAACAGTAAAGAGCAGAGATTGGAAGCAGAGTGGCAACAGAAAGAGAGCATTCTGCAGTTCTAGGCCCTACTTCTTGTTTTCCTTGCAGCTTTGAATTTGATTAACTTAAACTTACAGTAATGCCTTATATCGAAAAGGGACCTGTTTCTAGTTCCTGGCAGTAATTTCTCCGTACAGGTTTGCCTTGTTCGTAAGGAAATAGCTGTAGTAAGCAAACACGTAGGTGAGTAAGATAAAACTCGCTTAACATCTTCCAATATATTCCAAAATCAAAGGCGAAGCCGTTGCCCACAAAAGGAGAGAAAAGAAAAAAAAAACACTCTCAGCTTATAGCAACCACACACAGCTTTCTCTTGAACATGCATAGTGAAATACCAACATGTAATTGATGTGGCGTAAAATCAACCTCGCTAAACACCTCCTAACAGAATCCGTCCCAAATCAAAGATAAAAACGTCCCCACGTTCCAAAAAGAAAACACCCCGAAGAGTCAAAACTGGAAAAGAGCCAAAACAAAAAAAAACTCTCTCTCCCCATCCTCTGTGCAAGTGCTAGGATAACGAAACAAGGATAAACTTACTCCCACGTAGCGGGCCTATTAGCTGTCTTTCACCCCGCAAAGATCCACCCATAAAGGATATCCCAAAGAAAGATTACTAAACCAGACTTTATTAGCAACAAATCTTTCACATACCTTACCATCTACTCTCCTCAATGAAGAAGAGAGAAGGGAGACATGCTGTGACGAGTTCCTAAATTCATCTAGCGAGATAGATAGCATTATTAGCTATGGGTTCTTGGTTGTTAATGATGGGATTAAGCGAGGAGGTGGATGTTGTTGTTGCGACAGGGGGAGAGAGTTTGCTTAGTTTTTGGGAGGATGGGAACGTATTTGGCGCTTTAAGTATGGTAGGAGGCCTTCGGCGGTGGTGAGGTGTGGGGAGGCGTGGTGAATCTTAAGGGGGAGGCGGTGGGGTGGTTGTTTACTTTGGCTGGTTTTCTGGGATACTCGGGCTTTACTGTAGGTAAGTATTGTGAAATAAATAAACACCATTCTAATACTTTACAATTAACACAATCAGTAACCTATATACTTGTAAACCCTAATAATATAGAACTTATTTGAATTGTAGAACTATAGGGCTTGTTCTGCAATAGTCCTGCTTCGTAGTTTTGTTATAGGTATTTGCTTAGCAAGTCTAAGTTACAAGCTAGTTCTAGGTTTGCACAGAATACAGATTACAACAAACTTCCAGTTCTATACATCATTTACAACTTTCTGGTAATTCCTCTACAAATGCTCCTGTTTAATACTTGTAATTTGTCGTAAGTCGAAGATAAAGGATACAACGAAACTCGAGTGAAAGAAGAGTTAGAGAGTAGTAGGTCTTGGGAGGCTACTAGCATCACCTTAAGGGCGAAAATTTGCATCTGAGACACAAAATTGTCCTTTTTTTCTCTCTTGAGTAAGCTCTTAAGTTAGGCGAAGATAATTTCCAGAATCCCCAATCCAACAGAAACTAGTAAGTTTATCTAGTATGTGAATCAAGAAGATGTAACAAGTTGAAGTTTTGTAAGGATATCTATCAGAGTTGAGAAGAATTGCTTAAGTTGTATTACATCTTAACAAGCTTCAATCAGGGGTATTTCTGTTCCCTGACCTGTCTTAACCTCATCTAGTTAAATTCAATGAACTCCTCGAGAAGAATTCATTCTAAGCCCATCCTATGCAGACATAGACATCAGACACCACAGAAACCCGAACAGACCATGTATGTTCACTTTCTCTATCTTCAATATCTCCCAACTTTCCAACATCCATGGCCAAGATCTTCTCTCTAGCATCCTCAAGCATCGGTCGAAACATCTCCACTCCACCAGGACGCAGAAGCCGAAGCCCTTCAAGTCCCTGACCTTTGACAGTTTGTTCCCAGATGTTGATCTTCATTTCTTCCTCGAACTCAATGGCAGGATCAGGATTTCCGTGGAAAGGGAATGGGTCATCAAATTCCTCGTACACATCTTGCCACCCTTGACGCCAAAAATCAGAAATCACCACAAATTGTTAGCTTAGAAAGACTCATTCGACGAATTTGACTTACGCATGGTGTGCATAGAGAGCATTTCTAGATTACAAGGCTCACCATTATCGCCTCCTTTTGGTGATTCCGGGCAATTAATATCTGGACAGCAGTGGGCCCAGAAATCCCGTCGAATGCGAGGCGATAATGGTTTTACCACTTGTGGATTATACACGGCCTTTATGCTACTAGCAAAGAGATCGCCAAAGATTGCCACTTGAAGTAGACTAATATCCGGGTCTTCGCATATGGTCCCTTCAACAAATTAATACTATGACTTGCTCGGGAAGCAAGAGTAAGAGCCTTGAGATATGCTCCCGGAGTCGTGAAACAGTGTTTCAAGGGCATGAGAACAAATAAATATATTGCTTACAGTACTCCTCGTTAGGAGCTTCCGCTCGGGGAAGAGCCTCGGTGCTCAATGGCCCACATTCACGCGAAAGTTGCTCTGTGAGTGGATTCAGGACTGACAGCTTAAATTCGTAAAGATCGCGGATTTGTGGCATTGAAAGTCGACCAACTTTTAGGCATAGCTTGAAGAGGCCTTCAATCCCTTCTGTCTTGAACGAGTCGTGAAAAGCAGTGCGGTTATCAGGATCTGGACACATCATCAGCTACTTGGATGTAGTGGTATGCCTGTAGCAGAGGTTCATCTACTTTGTAAAGCCCACTCTCCCACCTAATATAGAGTCAGAATTAGAAGTCGAAAATGAAGAAGCGACCTTAGACATACCTGGCGAGCAACAGCCGCGATTAGCAAATGGGGACTTGGTCTGAAGAAGACTCGGGAAGCTGCAGCTGCAAGCTGGAAGATTAAGTTAGGTGAGGTTGTTGAATAGAGATTATACCTTGGAGAAATCGTGTGAGTAAGCCTGTGGTGAACTTGAGGGGAAAGGATACCGACAATGTGCGACAGCTCGACGAGACATTCATGAAATCTTCAATGTCGTGCAAATAATCTGGAAGCTTGATCAAAAGCTCCACTGGGAGGTTCAGCAGAGGGGATTCGTCATTGGCTTCTTTAGGAGAATTTGCGGCATATGCCTTTGCTGCACTGTCGGCCGTCATTGTGCAGACAGGAGCAGATTTTGAGGTGAGAAGAAAGAATGGGGGATGTTGAACTGTAGATGAAGGGATGAATGTAGAAATATTGAAGAGTTAGATGGTGAGAGGTCAGCCAGGCAGCCTGGTGCGGCAAGGTCCAAGGCAAGAAACTGGAATAATAGGTGGGCTACGAAACAATCGTGCAAACCGTGGTTGTATTTTGACTCTGATTCAAATCAACGAAGAAGATTCCTGTGATATCTTGAAGTGAATATCAAATTGAAAAGGGAGACAGCATGAGGTGAGGCTGCGTGCCAAGCATAGCTACCACGTGACTAAAAAGGATAGATTCCAGCTAATCCAAACTAAGACTAGCGCTGTGTAGCTCTAGAAGTCGCAAAACCTCCAAAGAAATTTATCGGTACCAATTCGAAGCTCACGACAAATTTCCACCGCCAATTCATTCCTTCACAACTCACCATAAAAGGTACGCTCCAAGTAGTGACGACTGCCAACCACTTCATGTAACTTGACTGACAGTCTGTAAGCTTCATAATTACCCGCCATGCATCTTATGTACACCCTCGATCCCAATGGGAAGCGCATTTACACCTTGAAGAAAGTCGTCAGTGGAGAAGTTACTAAGTCTGCACACCCCGCACGATTCTCGCCCGATGATAAATACTCGAGACATCGTGTTACATTGAAGAAGAGATATGGATTGCTTTTGACTCAGCAGAGTAAGTGGTCCATGGGCTGAGACTGGTGGCTGAAAGTGGATGCTAATTTGCGCTTTTGCAGAGGATCTTAAAGTTTTGGGACAGTAGATCAGCGGAAGAAGTGGCAAGGTGCAGTCGTGCGAAATGTTGGGGAGGAAAATGAACGAAGTCGTCCGGGCTGGATATGGTGTGCGATCTGATCTGGCTGGATAATTGTAAAGGAGTACCGGCGTCCAGGGCGAAATTATTGGCTTTGCTTTCACTTTGGGCTGAGGGAATGGAGTCAAAAATTCAACAATGAATTGCAAAGTTCTACCTTTCTAACTTGCTCAAGCCAGACGCCTGCGCTCTTATGTGAGGCCCATCATTTTTAACGCCAAAATATGCCTTGCCGTGTCAGATCTCCTTTTACAACTACTTTGCTCACTTATTTCCTCTTTCTCGAATTCACGTTCTTGCCAGCTCCAATCTTTGGTCTCCCACCTGCTCTTCCTCTATCACCTGTTAAGATGCTAGGAAGATAGTCCTCATCCATAAGATCCTTCTCCTTCTTTCTCCTTGCTCCAGTCATAGCAGCTACATACTCTTTCTGATCTTCAGCCAATATTAATCCTTGACCCCAACCTCCCTTGCCTCCTCCAGATACAAGCTTTCCATTGGAGGAGCCAGCGACAGGCTTGGGGATGCTGTAAACATTTCCACGGGTATTGTATTGCATGTTCTTCTTTAAATGAACCTTGAAATTGCCATCTTTATCCGTAGAGCACGATGTGCGAAGTAAAGTAGGTTTACCACATCGTCCGCAGAATTGCTTTGCCATATCCTTCTCAATATTAAAACAGGCATGACATCGCAAAACCCAGCTTTTCAGTTGGCGGATCCGTTGAAGATTTGGTGACAGGAGGTTCAAATTCATACGGAGAAGAACGTTTTGCATAGCAAAATCGGAGGTAATGCATGCGACCTGCATGACCTTTATTTCCTCTTGTGGTTGTACAGATCCATTGGCATCTTTCTCTTGATGTTTCTTCAGGTTCGATGGTGCGATCCACCCTTCTCCATCAGATTCGGAATCCTCAACCTCTTCAACTGTATTGTCAGTCTCCATTGTGGGCTCCCTCTCTGCTTTCTCTTCCTCATTTGTTTTGTGCTCCGCTACTTTTTCTGTTTCGCTGGTGGCTGATAGATGTGTATTCTGTAAATTTTCTTCAATACCTAAGACGTGGTTTGATTCTTCGGCTTCTAGCTCAACTGCCGTTGGTATGGCTGTTCCCCACGCCCCTCTTGTCTCAATAACTGGTGCGCTCTCTATTTGCTTTGAAGCCACGGTTTCTTTATCTGCAGGCACTACTACTCCATCGGCAGCCGCTGTGGGTGGAGCGCCATTTAGTCTCTTTTGCCCTGGCATGCTGCGCAGCCGCCAGTCCCCGTTGTTTCGTTCGCATTCGAGTTCGTAGGCCAAGGCCATCAAATGGATATCAGGTTTGCTCAGCACCTCCAAATCACCAGTCCTCCGCGCAAAATCTGTAATGACCTTGATACTAGCCGGTTTCGGAGATCGCAAAGTCAAGAATGGCAAAAGCGTTGTTTCCACTCGAGATTTTGTGACAGCATCGCGAATTTCTTCAATGACTGCGGGGATGGTGAAGAGCTTTTCGGCCTGGCCGAGGAGTGTCGAGACGGATGGTTCGTTCTTGATTATGGGACCAGCGTCAAGTACAAGACTGTGCACTGGCTTCGCTGTGTTTGTCGCCATGTTTGCGTCTTGCTGAGTTCCCCTGTGGTCGTGTTGGAAAAGACTGCTTAAGAATGAGGTGGGTTGGTGGCTCTGAAAATTCCCAGATAGTTCTTATCGTATTCTGCCGAGATTTAGCCTAATCTGCTGGACCCCCCTATTTCAAAGCCCTCGGGATGTGAACGTTTCAATGGAGGGACTACAACCCAAACTTCGAAATTCTGATATTGGTTTCGCAGCTCGATCTTGCGTTATCATACCTGGGTTCTGATAGAATACCTTAGGTTGCCTATAGAATGAATTCAAAAGGGTACTGGCTAAACCTTCAATACACTGCCTACCTATGCCAAAGATGCTTCTCTTGCTCGGCTAAACAAGTAGAGAAAAGGGGGAGAATCAAGACAATTTGAACAAGACTCTAGTTTCCTTCCAAAAGTCTGCAAGTATGAGCACTGCTCTCGGAGACATGTGAAGCTTACACGAAGTACCCATCTTCTGTTCCTTGTTTTACTAGCGTGCTTAGCAGTGGCCTTAGCCAATCACATCATACAACTTTCGCTTCTGCTCGGATCCATTGCCTGGCGAGTCTGGGTCTTCAAACTTTCTTCAGACTTCATCAAACACAAATATTTCTTCTCCATCACTACCTAAGCTCCGGTGTAAATACTACAGCAAGTTTCAACAATATTGCTCCAGCTCCTCTGTCTTGAAACAATCCATACTCCTTACAACCGTTGTTGTGCTGGTGGCACTCTATGACGTCCTTCGCTCCTTGTTGTAATACTTGTGAAGGTGGTAAGCTTTCCATACTATTTCAACAGTTACTAATTTAGTACTAGACATTTCACGGATTAGAACTATATTCCCTGCAAGTTCATCAGAATGGACAAGAATGAAGATACAACAGCAGGCTGATGTGATCGACCCCAGCCAGGCTATCTAGGCACTCCTGTACACCCCAAGAGGAGCAAATGAAGCTAGCCCTCCACGAATAAGAATTTGCCAATCTTCAAATCCCAAAGAGCCTTGCCGCAGTGTTATCACGCTTCCTCCTCAAACCTGCAGGCATTGTCGGCTCCATACGTTTTTCGTTGAGGATTTCATCTCCGACTTAATCCAACCGTAGCATACGATATCCTTCCAAGACCATCTTCGAGCGGTGTCAGCAACATCTTCTGCCTATCTCTAATGCTCGCCAGAGACGTTTAGAGCCCATCGGGTTCTTTCTAATGCCTAAGGTGGTAATATCAATTTTGGCTACTTCTATTCATATAGTTGATTCTAGAAGACAAACTTCAAAGAGCTGGCTTACACCTATAGAAGAGTCTTTTTGGCTCTAGTCCTGAAAAGTACTTGGCCCTTTGCTGTAAGTGGCTAGATGTGTTGGGAGCCAGCGCATTATCTAAAATCCAGCTGTTCTGTGCTGCGTTGCTGCAGCCCAAGATGGAGTTTTCTTATGATCCCTCTTAAAGATCTTGGTCAAGTCGGTGAGACCTCCGGGTTTACTGCCCTATGATGATACGTAAACCTGTGCTCGTAAACCAGCGACATGGTCGAGGGTATTTGAGCCAGGGTCGTATTACTCAAAGTATTATGATAAGCTGCAGCGGCCCGGAGTACCCTTGAGGTCAAAGTTGACTGGTCATTAGGAATGGTTCGCAATTTTGCGCACTCTTTTGACTTCTCGATGGCCTGAGAAACAATTGAGACCTTCCATATGCTGTCACTTGCAGCAAATCTCTGCAGTACCTATGCGTAATCTAATAAACAATTGTCTTACGTTGCGCTTACTATTGGCTAAAGACTTTTGGAAGCTCGTACTCGATGGGAGCGAGGAAGTACAATAGTAGTTCAGAATAAGGCAACCAAGACAGGGCAAAGAAAAGATCGCCAGCAGGCCTCAACGCCCGGCTTGAGTGAGAGAATTCGGGACTTCTCATGCAAGTGGCAGCTGACCGAGGATAGGCTGCTGCTGCTGTCCAAGAGACATTATAAGAAGAGAGCGCCCACCTTGGAATCGGACCTCCCCTGATCCAGCAACCTCATAACTAACGACCTAATAGCAGTGAGCGCTATTTCATTTGTCCTTCCTGCCTGAATTGTCTTATCCCATCCTTGGTCCTCACAATTGTTATGGTCGCTAATGATTCGCCAGTGCTCTGCCCACCCCGAAGAACCCTGCTTGCTGATGGAGCCCCGTCGAATTCTTTAGCTGGCACACCTCACCTAGATTCCATCCCATATTTCGGGTGGGAACGGTCAAATTATAGCCATCGGCTCCTATCTTCACAATGTTGAGCCGCAACTACATAAGCCTCATACCATTTGCCATTTACTATTTGCAGATCACGGCACAAATTTGCTTCCCAGACGCCTTTGGTGAAGTGTCACTTCCCAAAGCAGACAACGCCACAGATCGACAGCCACCTGAGCCAACCATTATCTGGACAAATGCTGTCGGTATCCAATGTCCTTCTAAGTCACCATACCCGATCCCCCCCTCGACTAGCACTTTCTTCTGCAAGCTCGGGATCTCAGCGCCTAGCCATGTGAGCTATAACTTCCGTATAGGAGCCCTTGTCTTATTTGAGATTCCTGTACGACATTTCTGTTTTCGTTTCACTTGGAAAAGCCTAGGCCGTTCAGGTCTGGCCCTCACACCTCAAAAGACCGTCGGCCCGACAAATTTCTAATGTGGGTGTTGAACAGCAGCCAGACAACGCCGCATCCTTGATTATTGCAATGGCATGCGCTATATTTGTCCGAGACGCGAAGGCGACACTTTCCTAACTCCCCCAATAACCCGGCCTGCAATCCAAACTCCATTGGTCAGGGTGGCTCACTTCTCCGATTTCTGTGGGGATCTCAGCAAAACCTTCTCTCAGTATCCATCCGAGCAAGTAATTGCCGTGGCAGCAGCCATCAACGGTCATTCATTCTCTGCCATATTAGAAAGCTGGAAGCACGTATGACTGGGTCCCAGAGCTGGGGAACTTAGAGTAGCCTACCGCCATCAACGCTACTGCGACTTGCTCTACTATGTCAGACTTAGTATTGTCGTTTAGATGAATACTCGAGCTTCTTTGCTAATAATATAAGGCAACATGAAGCTATCAATGCAAAGCTCGTTATGTCCGCCAAGACTAAGCACACCGCAGTGTATCGAAGTCTGCAGGCTGCTGCTAGGATTGACCATCGCAATCCAATCACTGCTGTCACGCGATTGCAATAGAACATAAGGGTCCTCTGCGTATGGCCTGGTTTCTTCCGCTTGTTACCGCTTTCAGGCGGAATGGAGTAGACCATATCTTCTTCCCCTCATCTGCTACATCTTTTTTGTAAGTCATTTTGCTCTCCTCTCAGTCTTACATTGCTAGTAGGAAAGATCCAAGCCATTAAGTCATACCTCTCTTCGCACATGTCGCTTTGTAGGCATCAGGATGTCAAAGGTGAGTTAGTTAAACTACTTGCCAGTTCGCCAACTATGTGTAACAAATCTCGATAGTCCACGCGCAGAGGCTCAACGTCCAGAGGTGCTCCCAAACAATCGGCATCGTCACAGCTGCCTCCCTCAAGCTTCCTTTTCATCGTCAATGAAATAAAGCCCAACGATGATCTCGAAATGGATGGAAGTGTTACTCCTCAGTACGTAGACGGTCGTTGGCGACCACCACAGGCAACTGCACGAGGCTTTCGCGAGCAAACCCCAGGATATGTATATCGATGGCAGGACGGAGAGGTCACTTGGGCCGAAGGCTATAGATGGTCGGGAAGTGGAATGCTTGGAGCCCCTCAAGGCATTGCACAACCGGAATACTATAAAGCAGCAACAGTATTCTATTGCAACCACTTTGACAACTTCTTCGCAACCCCAGGAGATGCCGAAACCCAAGACATGGCTGCCAGCGAATGGGGATGGCAACCTCTTCGATTCCACCATGGCAACACCAATACCTCTTATGTCGACTTTGCTGCGGAAAGGGATCATCTCGCTGTCCGCAATGCGACTTGGATTGACCAACTTCTACCAGAAGCATATTGCAGTCACGATCCTCACGGACCAACGATAGGAGGCCTAGCCGGGAATCTGTCACTACTCATTGCTTTAGTTGCCTTTTCGTGTCCCCCGACCGAGCTTTCTCGTGTGTTATTACAGCGACGTGCTTGGCGACGGCGAGAATGGAGAACTCATAATTTATACACTGGGCGTCAAGAAAGGCGGGGCGTGGTTGTGAGTGTGTTCAAAGACCCAGAGAACCCTGCGGGCTCAACCACGCAATCTTTGGAAGATTTTGAGTGGGGTGCAGCGGTCTTCCGGTAGACTGCGATAAATTCGAATCTTGCAAGGAGTTACCGACTCCAACCAAACCATCATGAGGCTCGGTGCCATACGACCCTCCCTCGGAAAGGTTTCGAGGTCGTCTACGGACACTATACGTTTTCAACTCACAACTTCAACGATACAATACCCGCTTATATCCGTTTTCATCTAGCTTGGGATCCGGTCTGTGACCAAATTACACGTCATACGAAAGCTTGCAAGGGATCTCATGGTGTTATTTCTTTTAGGCGGCTTCTCTCAGGTTGCGCTTTGCACGAGGACTACCTCGTGAACTAGTGCAAGCCACCAAGGACTATTTTCTCTCCCAGCTGCAGCTATGACTAGGGTTGGGGTCAAGCTCATTGTAATGACTTAACGAATCTCATGAATATAAGAACAATTTTCCATGCTTTGTTCCTTTTGTTCTAAATCGTTGGGTGGCTATGGTAACTTGCGTGGCGTCTCAACCAGTGTGAGCGAGCTGAAATTCTGAAAACTCCATGTACGCTAGCGCCTGAAATGCATGTTTTCTTGATAGCCTCCCAATTCATCACATTCCTCAAAATAAACTCCACAACAGCCAAATTTTCCTGTTGGTGCTGTACTCCCCTATTCCACCACTCTTCTGGCATTACACCACTAGTGACCTTCCATCTCCAATTCCCGTCATGTCGAAGACTTGGCTCTTCAGCTTACGTCGGGTAATCGGACAGCAATGTCTCCTGATTGGGTAATATATCGTACCCAAGGCAGAGAAGGATATTGTAACTATAGGATGTTGTCAGTTTCTACAAGAATGATACTTTCAACAGGGACACATGAAATCATGTTCCTCCTGCAATAGAAATGAAATAACTTTGAGGAACCATAAATGTAGATTGGGCATAAACCGGTGGCCCACGAGTTTCCAATGAATTAGGAGGGTTGTCTTTGCTATCCCAGATGCAGACGAAGACTGAGAATTAAATGGTTAATCACATACCTTTGGCTCAATGATTT
The DNA here is from genome assembly GCA_003008705.1 of Pezicula radicicola. Classification (NCBI taxonomy): domain Eukaryota; kingdom Fungi; phylum Ascomycota; class Leotiomycetes; order Helotiales; family Dermateaceae; genus Pezicula; species Pezicula radicicola. Next base: position 1,278,430 of record PDUO01000005.1, on the reverse strand, counting down.
TGAGGTACCGCACTTGAATACCACTTGTCGTGAAGTAAGGGATTTCGAACTTGACGCTAATGGGCCTCTTTGCACCTTTGCTCCCTCCCATGCCGCCCATACTACCTCCAAAACCACCAGTCATACCACCACCGACTTCATCATCACCTTTTACACTGGGCAAGCCAAGTTCAGCTCGCATCAGGAACTCCTTGTTGCCGCCAAATTGTTTGATCTTCCACACAATAGCACTCTTCTCAGGGGCGTAATGTACACTTCCGATATTTGTGCGAAATCTTGGCGAATCAGCATCCTCTGGTACTGGTACAGTGATTTCGACATTGTTAGCTGTGCTACGGCGTTTAAATTGGGCCTTTGCTTTCAGCATGTATTCAATCCTGCTCCCCGAATGCGACTCCACGATGCATTCTACCCAGATCAGGGGCTTCACTTGTGTGTTGAGACGGTATGACATGAGTTCGAATTCGCCATCAGGTGGGATAAAGGAGATTGTGCGATCGTTTTCGAACCGCGCAAGACGCACACATTGATGGAATCTGACGTCCTCCATCTCGATAGCCTTCCCTCTTGTCGCACGACCCGTTGTCTCGAACATAACCTTGTCATTTAGTCCCAATCGTAGTTCCGGCATACCAGAAAGATAACATTTCATCTTGATGGCACCTAGAATTTCTGAACGGAGAACATTGCCGTTTGAGGAGACGAGTAAATTGAGAGACTCGACCACATCGAGAAAAACTTCGTTTTTGCGGTATCGAATTCCTTCTGATCGCCACGATACAGCGTTTGTAACTGCTATAGGCGGACGTGCTTGGATTTCGAGTTTGTGGGATTCCTGAGTAATGTATTCCTGGAGGATTTTAGATTCGGTAGTTTGGGGGTACCCAAAGTCCATCATTTCGTCCAGCAATTCATAGATGATAACAAAGTTATCTCGTATCGATTCTTCCTCAAGCTCCTTGAAGTATTCGGTAAAGACCTCGACGATCTTGTGGAGGAAAAGGAGTATCTCGGCCGCATTGGTGTTCCTCTTTGTTAAAGCCAGGAGATATAAGTTGTTGTGCCTGATATAGAGGTACTGGAAGCGTGTCAGAAAATCTAATGTTTGCTGCCATGGTAGAGAATATCTGCGTACGTTTATTCCTTCGTCTGAGAAACATGGTGGCACCGCAGAGCTCTCTTCTTCGGCCTCACTTAGAAGAATTGGGAATTTCTCTACGGCGGACATAGGAATGTCTCCTCTATAGTTACGCGCCAGCAGGGTCTATAGAGAATCATATTAGTAGATGTTAAGACACTTGGAGAATGGACACATCTACCTTGCCCTTCAAATCGAGGAAGAAGACAGCGGATGCCATGATGACTGAAGATTGTAAGGTGAAGGGAATTGGGGAAATCGGAATGCCAGAATGGCCAGGAGAGTCGCGTTAATCGTGTAAGGGCATTCGTGTGGATAGTTGCTAATGGAGTGCAATGCGCTGTGAGGATATATTACCTACGGTTGCCTTCACCCCACGTCTTGGGAGCAGCGTCAAGCGTCAAGCGTCAAGCGTCAACATCCAAGTGGCATCGACGAGGCTCGCTTGCGACAGCGCCTTGGAAGCTAGGCTTCAAGGCTTCAAGGCTTCAAGGCCGCAAGGCTAACACCAAAAGAAGACTAGTGTGCTCGGGCACCATTTATCAAAAATTTCCTGCGATTTTCTTTGTCTTTTTTTTTTCTCTTCACGCGCCCTTTTAGACAGTGCAGCTCAACATATAGACACAACCGGTCTGACATTCTGTCAGTTCCTACTTTGCCTCCAATTGATGAAGTTAGCGATTTCGCGGCGCGGAGACGGATATCAAAGGTACCATAAGAGCTGTCGAGCATTTGGTTTTACTACCAACTTTGTTGCGAGAACGGCGTCAGAGGGACCATACATTATACACACAAACATATATATATATATAATATATAGGTATTGTCTGAACAGAGACAAATAAATGATTTGGGACTCTACGAGTCATTCTATTGGTAAGGTGGTCGTTCTATGTCCAGACCTAAATACCGGAGTAGGGAGAATTGACAAGAACAGTCGGTCCGCTTGCAGGGCAGTTATTCGTCAACCCAAACTATTCTGAACTTGGAAACTTTCTTTCCATATCGGTGAAAAAGTGGTCTAGGTGCCAGTGCTGACTTTATTGGAGACCTTGTTATCGCAACATAAGTCTTGACATGTTCCTCTGAATTACCATCTTACTGTGTATCTCTTCTCTCCGATTTGCATCAAGTTCTACATAACCACTTAACATGAAAAACGCCTTATAAGAGCCTCGGACCTCCATATGATCCCAGCGCGCGTGGAGAAATGATGGATCACATGGCACGCCTCCTCTCGCACATGTCACTCCTCGTCCCATATCATATCGCCTTGCGACACTCCCCCAACTCCTCAAGTCTTACGAGAAGACAGGCGACAACGACAACGACGACGGCGGCGACGACGACGATATGTAACGAAAAGGCTCTGTATACCATCAGATACCAAATCTTCATCCCCGCCACCTAAGTTCAGGCGTCAGACTCGGGAGCGCATACGTATCGTACATTCATTTGGTCGGCCTTCTTGTAGAGTCAGCGTCACAAGCAAAATACCCACTCCCCGAAGTCCCCCCCAAAGGACCGAGAGACGCCTGCGATTGTTGGCATTGCCTCAATAAGACCAAGCGCCCGTGTCGGCCATTATTATTTTCGCCCACACAACTTCGGCCTCATCCTCATCCTTTTCTAACATCCATCTATCTCATCTTGCGACTATAATATGGAGCAAAATCACATGCCTGTTGAGCGAGACCGGCCGCCACCCCCGTCGTATTCTCAATCTCACGATCCACAGTCTCTCAATCTTCCCTCAGTACCGACAGCAGACATCCCACCAGCGATACACCATGAGCGCAAACTCCCCCCGCTACCTACAGCAGAACCTCAGCCGCGACACCGATTAGACCAGCCCGCCGAACCACAATATACTTGGCCCTCGTCGAACCCTCTCACTGCCTACTATCAGCCCGGGCCTGCGAAGCTTTCTCCTACATACCAACCGACGAATATGGTGGACTCCCCAAACGCAATGGATATTGACATGCCCACGCCTGATAGTCATGGTCGGCGGGGTGGCAGCGTATTGTCGATAGATGATCCAGATGTGCGTCTCGCAGCAGAGGCACTTGGAGACCTCAGAGCTGGTATGTATCTCCACAGGATCTCTATACGTAGGTTGACTAAAAAATAATTTTATGTGTTCGTAGATTTTATAACATCTCCCCCTTCGTCGCACACAACGCTGCCAACCTCCAACCAAGCCCAATTTCAATCTGGGAACCAAACGTCACAAAATCCCGAACCACTTCTTTCTCTCCTCACCACCTCTCATCCGCTCATTGGGACAGCCATCGGTGGTTCACTTTCCGCATATTCTGCATCGAAAAACTATAGTCCGCGCTTCAAGTCAAGCGCGGAGTATGTGGAAAGGCGATTCACTCCAGTGGTCAATACTGTTGGGACGATTAATCGTATCACTGGAGTTGAAGGTGGAGTGCGCTGGTTTCTCGGTGCTCGCCGACCAAGTCATCACGCCCCATCAGACCTTGAATCGAGACCGGAATCGAACAAACGTCGCAGGTTTGATACTGAAGACGGAGACCTGGAATCAGACCGGAATATCTCTCGCGATCCTTACCCCGTTCACCGACAGGAACTCCAGCACCGAGAACGAAGACAAAGCCAAGTCTCGACAGTCGAAAGCTTGCCAGCGTATGATGACCACCGAAGTCCCAGCTATGAAGCGGCCGAGCAAGCGTTAATACCTACGCGAAATGATGAATCAAATAGTCCAGGGAGCAGCACATGGCAGTCGCGACTTGTGTTATCCACAAGTGGGTTAAGCGTGGCCATGAGTGAGGAAAGTCTAAGGAGTTTGAAGTTCTGTCTTGGTTGGCTAAGATGGGCGAATCAGCATATTGGAAAGGTTATTAATGCTTTAAAATCAGTGTTGGAACAATATGACAATGACACATCTACTACTACGGGAGTACTTGAAGGTCCAAACGGCGGCGAGAAAGAGGGGCATGGAGGGCAGTTGATTGTAAGAAGCGAAGCCGAGAGGTCAGCTCTGAATGCACGGATATCAGAGCTTAAGAGGGATGTTCTCAAGACTTTGAAAGATGTTGTTGATATTGTCTCCAAATATGCAGGTGGAGCTCTCCCTGATAATGCGAAGGTTTTGGTTCGGAGGCATCTCACATCACTGCCTCAGCGCTTCAAGATGGCGAGCACGATCTCAGCGAATAATTCAAGATCAGCCGAGAAGGGAGACAGAGAGATCACTGAGGGCGCGAACCGAGTTATGCTCCTTGCTAAGGAAGGACTAGATATGATGGCTCAAGTCTCAGGTGTGCTTGATGGGACCATCGTTAGCGCTGAGGAGTGGTGTGAGCGTCTCGGACGAAAGAAGAGAGAGGAAGCAGAAGAGGCTTCTGAGAAGTCATCTGCGCCGGCGGCTCCCGCCTGGAACGGGAGCTTACCAAATGCTTCAGACATGAGCACTCAGGTCCCACAAATTCCTGACGTCAAAATGGGTTGAATGGCAAAGATTGTCTTGTTCATTGGGAGAAAATATTCTTGGTGTTAGGTTGTTCCGGCGTAAAGATTATTGGGGCAGAAGGCGTTAAGGCGAAGGCTTTTACTTTGTTATATACCATTTCCTTTTGGCTTCTCGAACACTATGTTTGACAAGTGTGTTATAAACCCTTTTTTTTAGTCTGTTAAGAGGTTGTAATGGAGGTTATCTGCACGCTAAAGCGTAGCTACGTCTGAATTCAAGCTCTGAGTTAGGTCTTGACAAGAATTTATCTCTCTTGTGGTTTTCGATTTTCTAAATGGACTTAGCCATGATGTTAAGAAGGCTTTTGAGATATGGCTTAGAACTCCCTACCACAATTAGCAAGTGCAATTTATAAACAATGTACCAGTAGTTCGGTCACTTATCACAAGACGACACCTAAGTGTTGCTCACAAAGTTCAGTGAATGAGTGAAGAGGGATTTTGATTTAGCCCCACACTTCCCGCTGGTATATATGGCCGAGTAAGAAAATTCATTTCAATTTGCGTTCTGGAAGAGTTAGGGGTCTGTTGTTCTTAGCAATGGAACGCAAGACAGCGAAAAGAAGTCTCTCGCTTGTCGAATCATGCCCAGGCCTACGGAGTATAACAGAAAATATCACAGGAGCACGATGTATTATCCATCTGTATTACATAGGGATACCTTCTAATCTCTCACGCATTCACGTTTCCACCAAGATCACCAGCTCTACCCCCCAACTTCTGAATCCTCTTATACCCACCAACAGACTCCCTAATAGCATCGGCCAACTTAACCATAGGCACATAATCAAAAACCTCTTTCGCCCTCGTATTATCAAAGAATCTCTCGGCCATACTATCACCCAACTCCTTAGTCGTCAACGTCGGTTTCTTACCGGAAATCTTAGATACCTTCTCCGACATCCAAATAAATGGAACCGCAACATTCTTCGGTATCGAAGTCCCCTTCTTTATAGGTTTCTCAATACCAACACTTCCACCACTACTATACCCACTGTTTCCCGAATCTCGATTTCCTTCAAAAGCATCATCGGCTTTCCAAACCGCAGTAATAAAAGTCCGGAAATAACAAGGTTCTGCGTTCGTGACGAAGAATGGTTTCCCGGCTGCTGAGTAAAAGTTTGTGGCATCGGCTGGTTGGATTGTTAGTAGGTTTATCGCTGCTAGGACGTGCGCGTGTGCTAGGTTTGGTGCGTAGGTGAAGTCATAAAGGTTTTTGCCTGATCCCATGTGGATGTTCCTAGGGGCTGAGAGTAATAGAGGTAGGATGTTGGTGTCGTACGCGCTGAAGACGGCGTGAGCTCGGAGGGCTGTTGTTGGGAAGTGGGCGGATGAGGTTGAGAGAACGTGGGATTCTGCCATGGCCTGGTGGTGGGTGTATTAGTTTTTTTTTGGTTTAGGTTGGGAGGTGAGGAGAGAAAGTTTAGGAGGGCAAAGCCACTTGGTGCGTCTTTCAGTTGGGGGTTATGAGTTGAAAGATTTGGTATTTTGCAAAGAGGAAGAAGAGATATGGAATGTCTCCTAACGATGAATTGATCTGACATCAATAGTATACTGGACTTCCAGCATCCCAAGTCAGACAGGTTGGAGAGCACAACGACAGACAACAACATCTCCACACCCCCAACATAACTTCGCAAGGAGCGTCGCGTCTTACTCTCGCATGCGAAAGTCAAAACGAAAAACAGAAGAAAGCATAAATAAAATCATGTGACCAACAGAACGGAACAGAAATCGAAAGAAGAAAAAAAGGTTCAGAACGGAGAATTGAAAGGAAAGCAAAAACGAAGTGCGAGAAAAGGGAAAAAAAGGAAAAAGAAAAGGGAATCAAATCACCTTAGATTTGGCATACAAGCCATCAAACTTCCCAGGAATAGGCCACCGCTCATCAACACCTCTCAAATCAACCCAGCTACTCCCCTTAACCACATCAGCTGAACTCGTGTAGACGAAAGCCCTAACACTTCCAACCCGTCTACACTCATTCACCACATTTCTAGTACCCTCAACATTAACCCCCATGAAACCCTCCTCATTATTCAAGCCTAATCGTTGAGCTACGGATGGTACAATGCCGGCCGTATGAAACACTATTTGTGGTTGTATGTTACCGAGGATGCGGGAGACGGTTGAGGTGTCTGTTATGTCGCCGGCGTAGTAGGTGATGTTTTCTAAGTATTGAGGTGATGTTGTTGGTGGGGTTTTTATATCGAGGATAAAGATGTTGGTGTCTGGGTGGTGCGTTTGTAAGTATTGTGCTATTGCTATACCTATTTGACCACAGCCACCCGTGATGAGGATACGAGCTACGTCAAGACTCATGGTCGCGGCTGCGTTGTCTAGTAGAAACGACGTTATGATGGGGCATATTATTTAAAAAAGAGGGGATTGGGGGGAAGGCTTGATTTTTGGTCTTCATGAATGGGGGCGGAGAAGAGAGAAGGTTCACTAGTGTTTATAGCTGTGGATGTTAGGAGGGTTCCAACATGTACTGTATGTAGGTAGGCCGTTTGGGGGCGACTTGGGGGACCCTCATACCCTGTGAAACACTGTCGCTAAGCGGCGCAGTGGCACAGACAGGCACAGCAAGAAATGGAGAAAAGCAGAAACCGGAAAACCATAGCTTATGAGAGATAAGACGAAAGATCCCGCCTTACTCGTTACCGCCGCATCGCATGCTTTTACCCATACAATCTCGGCTGTATTGAGATGTCAAAATGTTCCAAATCCGGTCTTATTTGTTGCAAAGTTTCAGAACAATCCAAACAATCATAAGCCATCCTTCGCCGTTTCCTTTCCGTCGCAAAGTCCGGGTAAAGATGCAATGCTCCATGCGGCCAATGCATCCCATCCAACAACTTCTGTCCCATGCAGCGAATAATGCAGTGCAACTTGCAGATCCAACAACGACTTAATAACCCATTCATTCATTTCAAATGATTCATACCCCTCATCCTTGAAGTAACCAGCCTCCCATTATCTAATCAAACATATGTCGAAATCCAACCAACACCCACGCGAGGGAGTGCACATTAAGACGATTACTTCTTTTATGTATAGAGTGCTGCCACTTCGACATTCCTGGCACGCTGCCGCATATCAAGCTCGGCTCATATGACCCACTCATCCTCTGTTTTGGGACCCAAACAAACTGTTACGATAATGATCTGGTGTTGGATGTCGAATTGGCAGAATTGAGTCTTGTTGGATTCCGAGCATACTATCGTGAGGTTGTTGGTGATGCATATTACCAGGTCTTACTGGCCGTGCTCCTCTGGGTCCCGAATCTCCAGCCAACGATGGACCTGAGCTGTGCCCGCTCGTTCGAGGGGCTTGTGAAGGCTCCTCCGATTCCGTTGGCCGTTGCTCTGGCTCATCCTGTACCTCTTCCTCCCACTCATTGTGCCTCGGCCTTGGGGAAAAGGCCCTTGATTGCTGTTCATGTTGATTGAGAGCTTGCCTGAGCCAGGAAAGAACTTTGCTAAATGGCCCAGACGACGAGTCACCACTGCTGCTAGAACCAGATGTTGAACCAGCCTCAACGTCAGCCTCAGCTCCAAATCTTCTTCGACAGTAGAGTAAGAGATGAGCGATAGCGAGCAAAGCGAGTATGGTGCCAAAGGTGATAGCAGCACCGATGGTGTATTTCGTTGGGAGTGCTTTCTGCAAGGCCAAGGTATAGATGAGAATAACTGTTCCTGTACTAACGAAGTGTATGAAGAAGATTATGGGGAGTAATTTTGTTGCTGTATCTTTCAACGTTGAATTTCGAGGTACTAGGGAAGTCGACATGGCTTCTTCGTGCTCAAAACACTTATTTGTGAACTGTCAAACAGCAATTAGTTGTAGATCTTCCCTTCATGCAAAGTCTGAACTCACAGGAGAATAATATGGCTATTGTTGAAATATCTTGGTTCTACGTATATAGGTAAATAGCATAGACGCCGAGGATAGCTGTTGAAAGAAGGGCATCGAATCGATGTGAGATTACGCGCAAGTTCTCTATTGTTCTTTCTGTCGCTACACGTAACATCAATACTTATACAGAGAGCTCAGAGTGGTGTCGCAGTTGAACCGATAGTTCTTGAATAAACGTCCAAGAGACCACAATTCTCCGAAGCTCGACGCACATCATCGATGCGCTTAGCCCCGACTCTCGACACCAGGTGCCTACACATATTAGCTGCCTTCTGCTTCATCCACCAGAATTCTACAGGAAGCATATTGCAAACGGCTGTATAGAAACATAACATTATCAATTGAGCCGATTCGTAGTTCTGTTCCAGGAGTTCTCTAAAGCCATCGGGGCACATGGCTGGCCATAGAAAAAAGTAGCGAGCTACATCCAGGTAGATGCTACTTGACTTAGACTCTATTTGCGGTTCACTGAGGTCAAGTGACAGAACGGTACTAAGGCGCTCCGATGCTCTCAAGTAGTCGAGTCTGGCAGATGCTTTCATGTGAATATGACTGTTTAGATCCATAAACATCTCGAAGAAGCGCGTTAGATTAGACGATTTTTTTGCATTTTGGTACCGTTTAGGAAAGGGATTCAGAGATTTGAAGCAAATTACATCGTGTAGAATGCTTCTGTCTCGTATCTCCCATGTAGAGAGGATTATATGTCGGAGACCAGCAGCCAACGGAAATAGGTTTTCACCAGGAGCATCATCGCCTTGGCCAGACGCTTCTGTATCAGCCCATGAGTGGTGCAGAATAAGTAGAGAACATGCAATCATGGCATCTTGGGCTTCCTTAATGGGCCCAGAGAGTGCAGTACGGAAAGCGGTCATCGTGTTACAAAGATGTCGAATCTCTGTTGCCCGTAATTTCCCATTATTGGGTTGAAGGCATCGGAGATGTGCAGAAGCCATCAGAAAGACTGCCTGGAGCAGGAAATCATTCTTCTACTTGAGGTTAGTAGGAAGATTCTTTCCGTGGGAAGTTTGGGGATTGACCTGTAGCGCAAGAGGAATTACTCCGTCTCTCCAGATTTGAGGACCAAAAAGGAGGGTTGGAGAAGTATATGAGATGAAGTGGTGCAGCAAATTCATATTTGGTAGTTCGGCCTCAGGAGTGAGGATCTCCTTGCTTGCTCGAGAGAGAATGGTTGGACTCTTACTAATTTTGCTAGTGGGTAGAAGCAGTCGGGTTGTTTGACGTAAAGGCTGGTTCTTCTTCCTTTGAAGATCTGGATACTGACAACTGAAAGCCCGTGTCAAACAGTTTTTACATGCAGGCCGTGTTTCATCACACTATGAGAGGTCAGATACGCAAGAGTGGGAAGGTGCTATGAACTACTTCGTAATGCTTACCTTGACCTTCCTGATTTTGCAAGATTCGCAACCCGCTCTTGATTTTTGGTGTTTCCGTCGTTTCCGAATTGGATTCCCATCTTTGTCAAGGCCAGCATCGGAATAAGAGCTACCGGAATGGCCTGGGAGTGGGAAGACAATGTATTCTGGGGACAACAAGGTTGACGAGGTTGACGAGGTTGACGAGGTTGCAGAGATTGAGGCTGGCATAGTGCAGACGGTAGGGTCGCGCCTCCTGTGCTATAAGAAAATATGAAGAGAAAACAAGATCATTCAAAGGATGTTCAGGCGGGGATGTATATGAGAAACTATTGTATGATAGGGGAGTTTGGGGTGCATCATTCTTGTACAGTACCGTATTACGTGAGCCCGTGACGATCTTTCTGGTGCTTTACACCGATATGCACGAATTGTGTTATTGATTTTTGGTCTGTGCGGTACTCTTTTTTTGCTGTAATACCTCTCTAGAATACTATTTCTTTAATAATAAATTAACTGCAAATTTAAAAAAGCTTCTTATATAGCTATATTCCTTCCTATAAAGTATTATAGAAAATTTCCTAAAATTAAAAGATTTTGAATTTCGATCTGTAAGTGTTGCAGTAGAAAAGAGTGCGCATAAGCCAAAAATTGACAACACAATTCGTGCATATCGGTGTAGTGGGCTTGTCCCCGTTCTACTGTACGGTGAACATTACTGTATCCCTTCGCGTCTCAACTCACGAAAATAGCTTGTCAGTCAGGAATAATGCTTAATCATTCTGTCAAAGGAACATGGCATTATCTTATAGATACTGTACCATAAACTCACTAGACTCTCATGCTTTCTGGCGGCCCAAGATAACTCTGCCGCACCCCGCCAAAATCCAGCACAATCTTCTCCAGTACAATCCCACTCCCATTCGCCCTATATACGAGGACAAAATCACCTGAGCCATGCGTCTTGACATGGTGCGTCCTTGCCCATACACAGTTCTGAGCAGCCTCGGACCAGCCTATAGGTAGATTACTAACGTTTTCTTTCTCTAGTAGAGAAAATTGCCGAGGTCCATTTTCACCAAGCCCAACTTCGTACGTTGCTGGCTGGGAAGGATTAGTGTCAAGCACAGTCGTAAAATAAAGAGTCGCAGTTACTTCTAGCGCAGATGAGAAGCAGTAAATACTGTAGTGCAGATATGGTGTTTTGATAGCATCGAAGGTCTTGAGATGGACACCCCCATCTTCATTTCGCCCAATGGATGGTAGGTGCTCGTAATATATATCGAGTGGATTTATTGCACCTGCATCAAAATGTACTGCGTGCATAGAAATATGCCCATCTGTCTCGACAAACCCATGGAAGTCCTCAGGCACTTTCCTTCCAACTAGTGGTAAATGAACTTGCTCGTAATCTCCGTCTGTAGAGCGAACGTGGATAACTACATTCTCGTCGAAGGCTTCGGGGACACTTTTCCAATAAACTCTTACCTCAATTCGCTGGTCATCTCCTTCATGTCGCAAAATCCCAGATGTTGCCGAAAGAGAAAGAAATTGGCATTGCGTTGCGACAGACCAACTGATTACCTTGCTTCCCCGAGCAAAGATGTCAAATGAACGTTTCGAAGGGCCATAACGGTTCATTGGCGGAAGCGTCAAACCAGGAAGCAAGTCATTTCGAGATGGGTGAGTACGATCGGATTCCTCGTTCGTCCTGCCAGGCCTCACACCAGCAGAGCCCTCAATGGCAATCCCCATCTGGCCGACAATGGGATTAGAATCTTGTCTCAACTGCACGTAGGACAGTCCAGTGATCAAGTCTCTCGACGGTGCGTGCCATGTGTCTCCATAACCAAAATGAGGTTGCCGCATCATATGGTTCCACTTGCCACTCAACATGGCGTGGAATTCTTGACTCAAATCAAAGTCCTCGTCAAACAGCTTTAATACCTTTTCGGCCATCTTATTTGTGGTGTTGCGGCGTTGTAGTCCATATAGTTGGTTTAATGCTTGCGAAACACGAATGTTGGTGTAGATAAAGGAAGCCTTTATGGGATGAAGAACTAGCTGAAAGAATGCCGGCTGCAATTCTGGAGGAAGCTGATCATGAAGTTCTTGGGCTCTGGCTGATAGTTTGTGCCAGGCCTCAACTATGTTCTGTGCCTCATCATAGTTGATAATAGAGAACGTGTCAGGCTCTATATGCTCGTGCTTGCGTAAAGCTACAAGTCGATCATGTTTATAGAGAAGCTCGGCAACTTCAACAGCATATTCGCTACCAAACTCTCTTTCTGCCATAGTCTGTAGGAACTGTGGGACTGTTGCTGCAGAAGTGCAGTTTGCATCCCATGCCAGCGACATGATATATGTCAATGGAACTTCCATTGGTTTTATGTCGCCTACGTTGACAACCCATATTTGATTTGCTTTTTGAGCGATAGCTGTGGAAAGTTGCTGGTGTATTTTGCCCTAAAGAGATCTTAGTATTGTGGTAAGACGTCTTGTCATTATTCGCTGCACCCTTAGTTTGAGTTACCAAGAATAATTGGATGGTGGGTAGCAAAGACTTCTGTGTAAGCCGGACAGAATCCACTTACACATGTGTTACTGTTTAGCCACTTATAACTTCTAGGATGGCCGACATATTCGAGATGATAATAGAGCTACATAAATATTAGCAACTCCCAGTTAGCAAAGTGAGGCTTACTAACTCCTGCACCGCCAGACCGTATCATCTCTTCTCCATGTGGCAAGCGCCGAATGGTGCCGAAATTATCGTCTGAAAAGAGTAATGTGACATCGTCTGGAATTGGCAACCCATTCTCATAATATACCTGTACTTCCTTATACAGTGCCCATAGTTCTATTTTATTAGCAATGGTTTCAAACAGCGACTGATGACCTACGCCGGATGGAGGTTTCATCCCCATGAATATCCTTGATAATCTCTCTTTGGTTGGAAATAACCTCTCTTATAACCTCTTCCGGATTTTCCACATCCATCTCACGATCTCCGTCTCCTCTAATGCCTAGAGTGACGTAAGACTCGTAGTCTTTCGCTCTCTCAATGCCTTCTCTAAAGTACTTGCGAATCGGTTCTTTATTTTCAATCCATGACCAGCTTCCCTGGTTGGTGTTGAACCACTCAATCATGGCTCTTTGCATAGGCTCGTGATGTGAAGTTCCTATCACAATTCCATAGTCATCGGCGAGCTTCGGATTCAGTGGATCGTCTTCGAAGAAGCTATTTCCAGGTTGTGGATAACCTGGCCACATTGCAGGCCACAGGAAGTTTGCCTAGAGAAAGTCAGGGTGGTTCTTACTCTGTGTCTGTTGTTTGGAAGCAAACCTTCAATCTCAAAAGCAGATCATATACACGCTTATAAAACTCGGAATTATACTTCGGTCCAAATTTCTCAAGAACCCAACCTGTCAAACTAGGAGCCTCATCATTAATAAAAATCCCTCGGAATTTCACAGATGGATCTCCTTGTGTGGTGATGATTGGGAGGGCGAAGATTGTATCGTGCTTTTGTATTGGTACATCTGCCCACCAATACCAGCTATGATATACGTTAGCAGCTAGTTATTCACAATTTGGAAATCAGTGTACTAACGGTGAAACACCAATCTGCTCACAAAGAGTATATGCAGCAAACATAGTACCTCTCTTATCACTTCCAATAAGGACAAGAGCCTTCCCTATGCCTTCTATCGGGTTATCCACAACACACGTTATAAAAGCTTCCCACTTATTTTCAATCTCAGAGACATCGACTTTTCGTGCTTCCACAAGACTCTGTATCCTTGAAGATTTTTGTAAACTACCCAGGATAATTGTCGTGTATCCTAGATTCCCTGTGGAGGTTGTTCTTACTGAAGATGGTTTACCGGTCACATTTTCTAAGTCTGTAGAAAGTGACTGCGCTGCTATTTTCACGCCCGTATAGTCTTCCTCGTCTACGAGTATAGAGATACCAGATATCTCCAGTCCATTTGGGATGCTTTGGAAAGTGATGAACTTTGGTTCAAACATATTGACATTGGAAGAGAAACCTAAAGTGGGTAGCCGCGAGCAAGGGAGAGGGACGTAAAAAATGTTGAGTTTCTAGGAGGATCGAAAGAGAAAAAGCTCTTCCCTTTTTGTTGGTTCAATATTTCAAGTATTTATAGTATCTTCCAAATACCATGAAGTCTTTTGCTCTGGCATCTCCTACTCCAGGTTTGTGAGGGGATGCGGGGTAGTTGCCTCCGGAGTTGACAAAAGTGGGCAGTTGAAGCCTGTACAGTCGACTATGTCAAACTATGTCTTTACAGCGCTATTGACGATTGAAGTATTGTTTACAAGGAATATTTGAAAGAATTCGTATACAAGCGTTAGTCAGTTACGAACAGCGATCACATAAGAATAGATTTAAGTAACGCAAATCAATTTACTTAGTCAAGTGAGTTGCTCAAGTCACACAAATCGAGTCACATGGTAGTGTCGAATTCCACAGAAGATATTCTAGTTTCTAGAGACGTAAAGATGCCTATAAAAAAAACTACCTCTGTATACATCAACCCACGTTATTCTGCCGACTATCTCCTCATCATCTTTCATTCTTCTACCATTCCGCCTGACCTTCAGCACTATAGGAAGTTATTCAAACCCTCTCTACTCAGTAGACTTAACACTATCATCGTAGAGAGCATCTTTGAAAGTAATCTCGACCTTATCACCAAAAAGGCCATTAATTTCTTCTAGCGGTAGTCCCTTAGTCTACACCACTATCAGCATTCATCACAATATCAACAAATTCCAAACAATACATACCTCCGGAAACAACCACCAAACAGCAACCGTAAAAGGTGCTGTCACAGCAACAAAAACCATATAATACTTCCACCCAATACTGTTAAATGCTACTGTAGCTGGTGCGCTATAAGCAATGGAATTGGCAAAGAAGCTTCCATAAGCGAGTGTTGAACCATGACTACGTAAGTGTGTAGGCCAAATCTCGGAGCCATATACGTAAGCAGTACATTCGATAGTGGTTGTGAAGTAGGTTCCGAAGAGGAAGTAGATTGCAACGGCTGCATTGATACCAGCTGTGTTACCAGAGTTGAGATAATATTTTTCGAGTGCTGCTTCGGTGCTAAGGAGGATGCAACTTCCTAATCCGCCGGCAACTAAGATGTTGTTTGTCAGATTTATGTGAGTATGGAAAGGGATTCGTGGGGTTGGTTTTTTTACGAAGAGTTTATGAATCGCTTAATTCTAGGGATTCTTCGGAAAATCTTGAATCACTCAAGTCAAGTGAGTTACCCAAGTCAAGTGAATAGCACTGCTACTTACCTAGTAGTTTGACCCGACCAACTCTGTCAAGAAAGTATATGTTGAATAAGCAGCCGACAATCAGGCATGATGTCCATGCAACAACTAGTCCTAGTTGCATGGTTGTTCCGAAACCAAGGTTACCCATAAGAGTTGGAGTCAGGTTTGCGATGCAAGTGATTCCAGTACCTTGTGCCATGGCTGTGAAAAAGTCAGAGTTAGTGTTTCTTGTTCAGAAATTTATGACAATGATGACAGAGAACTTAGCTAGGGAATACATACTCCACAAAAGGATAGTTACAAGAGCCCGCTTTCTCAAGTGAGGTGTACGCAAAATGTACAAGTATCCACTAGGCAGGGATTTTTCCGTCTCGACTTGTGCCTTAATCTGAATAAATTCAGCTTTAGCGACACGACCTTCAGGGTCACTTTTCGTAGTATGTAAGTAGTCAAGAACTTTCTTCGCTTCCTCGGCACGACCTTTCTCAAAGAGCCATCTTGGAGACTCCGGTAGCCAATATAGAGAACTGAGAAGACACAAACCAAAGAACGTCAAGATAATGAAGTTCATCCTCCATTGGTAGTTCTGGGTAACAAAGCTAAAACAAAGTGCCATTAGAGCGCACAGGATGTAGGAAGACACAATCCCAATTCCTTGACAACCAACTAGCATACCACGGGTATGTGGTGGTGATACTTCACTCATGTATACTGGTGAGTTGCTAATCACCATACCACCACCGATTCCATTGATGATACGGAATGTGATGAACATTCCGACGTGTACCGAGCCGCATTGGAGAGCACCGGATATGATGATGAGGATAGCAGCAATAGCTGTGGCACCTCGACGTCCGAACTTATTTGAGAGTGGAGTTTGGACAATAGCACCGATGAAAGCACCAGCGAGATAACTATAAGTCGATATCAATGTCAATCACAAAGCGCTTTTCCATTTCTGAAAAGCGTCAAGGCGTATTACTTACGATGTCAGCATACCATCCACAGTTGCAGCTGTGTTTCCACTAGACAAAAATTTGGCGATGAATGAAGTCTGTGCTAAAGAACCCGCAATGATATTGGCACCATATCCATAATTGAACCCTCCAATACAAGCAGTCGCAATTACCTGCAAATTGTAAGCATGACTTTTCTCGTAGTGAAATCAAAACTTACAATGATGTTGATAAAACTCGTCTGGGGTTTCAAAGGTATAGAATTTTGCTGTGTATCAACATTCCAGTCTCTTACTTTCTCTTGAGAAGTAATGACCTCAGGAGTGGACATCTCGTTCCCAGTTTCCTGGGACTGGTAGCCCCTAGCTTTCTCTGTGATGGACTCCGCCATGGTTGATTAGGTTGAAATCTTCTGTTCCAGTGAATACAGAAATCTTTGCTTCTCTCAAGTAGAAATAAAGGGAGCTGAAGTGCAGGAGAGAAATGAAGAACTGCGCACTGCTGTATTTCATCTGCAGCTACTTTGCTCGAGCTATCTTATCATGAAATATAGAGGGACTTCCGAATCAAAAACCGAGCTGTGCAATCCAGATGCACCCTGTCTTCAATACTACGTATGAAGGTTACAGTACATATCTAGACATAGTGATGCTGACCCAAAACCAGCAGTCCAAGTACCTGGTTGGCTAGAAGGAAACATTTTCGGTAGGTAGTAAGCCCGCAGCCCTAGCCGGTTGTAGTGAACTTCATGTCAGTAGACTGATGAATTAGTCGAGATATATACTTCATGATCTACAGATGACTATTATGCTCTAACCTGTCGTGGACATTACATGAGATACTGTATGCAAACTCGCCACAACCCGTTGTCTACTCGTACTAAGGATGAATAAACGTTAAATTTAACGTGGCTCGTCACCTACTAATAATTAACGTTTATTCGTCCCCAGTACGAGTACTGCATTTGACCAGGATCTAGTATAAGTGGGGGAGGGGAGAGATGTACGTCCTCGAAAATGTTAACAGCGTGGTAAGTTCGAAAACCTGCATGAAAATATCAACATGGCAATGATCAGATGGCGGCTCTCCACATCTGACAGTAGTGGACCCTGAAAACCACACTGCCGGTGGTTCGTGAGGAACAGGAGATTTAAGTGACTGGACCCGAAATGGAATGGATGTTCCAGTACCCCGCGATTAAGTCTATCCAAGTATTCCGAATACTTCACAAATTCATATTTCAAAGCTCCTAACTTATCCTCTACTACCAACTCTCCATACTATTCTATTGAACAGCAACATAACGATTATATTCCACAATCACCATGTCAACCCTCCAAGCAGAACCATTTCACCTACCTGCATCGCTAAATATCCCTGAAGTGAAGACATACCCTGTACTTGAAGGAAAAGTCGCGATAATTACAGGAGCTTCGCAAGGAATGGGCAAGGAAACAGCCCATACCTTTATTAAAGCTGGTGCAAAAGTCGTTGTCGCCGATATTGCAGAGGACTTAGGAAAGCAGGTAGTATCAGAGCTCTTGCAAGCTGGAGGAGAAGCAATCTTTGTCAAGACAGATATCTCAAAGTCCGCAGACGTACAAAATATGATCAAAGAAACGGTTGCGAAGTTTGGAAAACTGGATGTCGCGGTCAATAATGCTGCTCTTACACCAGATGGAAACAAACTCTCTGATTTCGATGAGGACTATTGGAACAAGGTGATAGCCGTCAACTTGACCGGCACGGCTCTTTGCATCAAGTACGAACTGCAGCAATTTATGAAACAAGGCACTGGTGGTTCGATTATCAATATTGCTTCAGTCAACGCTTTCAAGCCCCAACCCAATATGCCGGCTTACACTACGGCAAAACATGGAATTATTGGTTTGACCAAGTCTGCGGCCATGGAGAGTGGTTCTTATGGTGTACGGGTGAATGCCATTGCACCAGGTGCAGTTTATACCCAGATGTCAGCAAATGCGCTGAAAGTAATGGGAACCACTCATGAGGAATTTGCGCCTCAAGTCAGCTGGTTGAATCGGTGGGCAGTACCTCATGAAATTGCACAGGGTTCGTTATGGTTGGCTTCTGATGCTTCTTCGTATATCACCGGTGTATCACTTCCCGTTGATGCTGGATATACTGCACGATAAGGATATTTTCTGTCGGTAAATAATGTCTTGGTGGAATCTAAGCAAAGGAATGCTCAAGTATGTTAGAATTCGAATTATTCACTGCAAGCTGCACATTATTTCTTGTGGCGATGTGCTTGTTTCTCCCCAATACAGCACTTCCCTCGGTGCATTAGGGTTCTTGTGGCCCTCCTTAAGTACAAATTTCTTGCCAATTTTATTGCACAGCACCAAGTACTCTTAAGCGACTAAATAACTTATTTCGCTTGAAGTTTTAAACCGCTAGGGTGTTATTGCGGTAGTTGATAGGAGGCGCTTAAGAAGGCATAGCTCTTCTCGTTAGTACTTGTGAAGATTTAGTGTGCCATTTCGAGGGAAAAAAATTTCAAGTCCATAAATCCCTGAGCAACCCTACTTGATTAATCTGACTTGAAGGGAGGAGTCCACTTGCCTAAGGAATTTACTTGACTTAATTATTCCTTGTAGATAGAGTAAGAGCAAAAGGCAAAATGTTTGCATAACCTTAGCATAGCTTCACATATTTTGCCAATTTGATATCTAATTGGTCATTCATAGCTGTGTAAAATAGTGTTACTAATTTGACTAAACTAACCTATTAATCAATGTAGTTAAGAGTTAGTTAGATATTCAGAACATTAGCCCCCAAAACGTTAGAATAAGCATGGTTTGTTCTAAATTGAGTTTCTATGACTGATGCTTCTAAATATAAAATTTCAATAACTATAAATGTTAGCTAAAGAGTTAGTTTTGGATCTGAAGTGAACAGTTGTACTGTACTTCCACGTCGCTAGAGGCGGTGAGCCCGAAGCACTACAACATGTGTCAAATATCAATTGTAGCCGTGTACGCGTATCAGGACCCTTCAGGAGTGAATTGTTAGGATTCCACTTCTACTAATAATATACCTAGCTGTTACCATTAGATCTAACTGACGTTTAATAGATTATGGAACTTTATTTAACTTCAAGCTACCACGGGTCTGTTTACAAAACAGGGTCTTGACACGTGTACCATGCTAAACTTGATATTTGAACAACACCACGTAAGTTCTACTAGTATTTTTCAATTTAAGTAACTTACTTGATTTAGATACGTACCAGGGCGGTAAGCCGAAAGCGCCACAACATGTGTCAAATATTAATTGTAGTGTTGTACACGTATTAGGACCCGCAAAACGGGCGAGGTTGAAGTTAACATACATAATATGGAGCATGGGTTGCAAGCCGTCCCTACAAAGTGGTGGCCATTTAGAATTCGGCCTAAAATCAAAATAGAGATAAGCCCGCAGAATGGCAGCCTTACAGAGTCTAGACCTTCCAGACTTCTAACGAATGATGAATTGGATAGGGTTCTTCCTCCCAGCATATCTCAACCGTATAAATAGCCTTAATTTATTGTACCAATCCACATCCAAGAGCGACTCCTACCCGCGTCGGCTTGGCATCATGATTGCTGACTGCATTTGACAGACCGGATAACGGAGAAAACTTCGAGTGAACCGAGTCTCGGACCCAAAGTTGATTTTCTTACATCTAACACCAATAAGAGCGCATCGTGGCACATTTCTAGAGAATTACCGAACCATTCAGAACGTAGCAATATAGTCACGTTCAGAACTGTGGCGGTTGGTTCTTGTATATTGCAGGTTTATAAAACTCAATTCACACAGGTGAGATAAATCGGACGTCCTTTCTGTCGCCTGCAAGACTAATGAAATTTATTTGCAGGACTGGAATAGCGCGAACATGCAGGAGGAGAAAATCCTCCATGTATACGAGGAAGCCACAGTAGATAAAAAAAATAAAAAGGTCCTTTAAACTACCGACTTCTGGGTTGCTCCCCAGAGACATTTTCACTCTCTCGATACCCTAGTCTAGGTAGCAAAGTTACGCTCTCGCGTCAAAATGCACATCTTTTTCTGGCCCATGAATTTAGTTGTTTCGCTACTTGTTTTGATCGCAAGCGGAAAACCTGTCCTGGATAGGACTACATATGACACAGCATTGCTTAATCAGCTAGCTTCACAAGCTTCTGAAAACGAAGCGGAAGCTTTGCAAGAAGCTACAGGAAACCGTTCTGTGTCATCGACGTGCTCTCTGAGCAATATAAGTGTCCGACGAGAATGGTAAGCACATATGTTATTATCTCATAGGAATGCTCAAGCCATACAAACGTGCATCTCCAGGAATAATCTACTAATTCATTCCTAGGAGCACTCTCTCCAGTACAGAGAGAATTGCATACACCGATGCTGTTCTGTGCTTGCAAAACAAGACCGCCTTGACGCCGACCAGCCTTATTCCTGGAGTTAGGAGCAGATATGATGACTTTCTTGGAACACATATCAACCAGACTCTTACGATTCATTATACCGTACGTAAATTTGGCCTATCTAAAATACGCTACAACATGCTCAAAAGAAATTTCAGGGTACCTTTCTCGCTTGGCACCGCTTCTTCACTTGGAATTATGAACAAGCGCTACGCACCGAGTGCGGGTACAGAGGAACACAGCCATATTGTAAGTCGTTCTCGGAGTAAATTTGCCCTTTGTGGGTTGAATTTACTCATTGCTCCTGAATCATGTTTGAGTTACCCCCGATATTTAACAGGACAAGTAAACTAACTCCGAGTTTCTAACTACAGGGAACTGGGGATTGTCGGCAAAAAACGTCACCACTTACCCAATATTTGATGGAAGTACGACTTCTATGTCCGGCAACGGTGCATTCATCCCTGACAAAGGACCTATCATTCTCACACTTCCAGGAACACCGGATGTCTATCTTCCAGCTGGCACGGGTGGGGGCTGCGTCACTTCCGGACCGTTCCAAAATATGACTGTCAATTTAGGCCCTGTCAGCCTTCCTAAAAACGATGGAACTGTAGCAACAGGTACAGGGTTTGAGTACAATCCACGATGTCTGTCCCGCGACTTGAGTACTGCTGTTAATACAGCCTATGCCAATATGACCGCGATTGTGAATCTGATCCTGAATTCAAAAGATATTGCAACATTCCAGTTGCATATGCAAGGTGTACCAGGAAGTGGCAACATTGGTGTTCATGGAGGTGGGCATTACACAATTGGTGGTGACCCTGCCGATGATGTTTTTGTGAGCCCTGGCGATCCGGTATTTTATCTTCATCATGGCATGATTGATCGTGTTTGGTGGATATGGCAGAACCTAGATATAAAGAATAGGTCGAACGCCATTGCTGGTACGGGGACTTTCTTGGACTCTCCGCCTAGTGCCAACACAACTCTGGAGACGATAATCAATCTTGGTCTTGCTGCTCCTGGGACACCTATGATGGCTGATCTTATGAGCACGACTTCGGGGCCATTCTGCTATACTTATGACTGACCGGCGGCTTTCAGTAAATGCAGTTATGTGCCTGTATATATTCTAGGAATTTTCAATAGTAATTATTTTAGACTTGAGAATTCTGATCCATGAAGCTTGATAAACTAGAAGTAGTTCAGAGGTCGGATCTTGGTGATATGACAAAAATTAGACCGGAATCGGCTTTGCAGTCCTCCAACTCTGAATTGTCGATATGTATTTTTTACTTCTATTTGTTTCAAGGAAAAATTTAGTATATTCAGATAACTACAAAAGGTTAATCGGTATCTACCTCTTTGGCTATGACTTACCGAGAATAGCAGGTTTATTATCTCTCTCTGTTATTGGGGCTTTCGAATTCTGCAAGCTTTGGCTGAGCCATCGACGACGGTACTGAACATGCGACCAAGCCGGCATTGTATAGAGCTAAGCGAAGAGCTCCACCGAATCTGGGATGTTGCCCTTTATTTTCATGTCTGACAAAAAAGTATATAGAACGCCAAAAATAGCTACCAGTCTCGAAAGCTTGTAATTCCTTCCTAATGTGAGTTATCGTTGGTCTTTGTAAAATTCGTCGGTAGTGATCAAGGGAAAACTTACATTTCGTCGGCTCACGCGTTTCTTAGGAACTTGCTTGAAAACTTCCTCAAAGTTAAAAAAAAGAACCGCCCTTGGCCTCTGGAACACTCCAGGTAGTACATAACTCCGAGACAGTCTCAAACCAATCGCAATTGACACGGGCCATCTGGCCCTTACCCTTGAATGACACATTTAGAGCAGTACGGGCACGAGTATCTGCAACATTTTTGAGGTTGGTACTATTCTCATCATAGCAATTCAGGTACATATAGTACGCTTTTTGGCTCATGTCAATTGAGAATTCTTTTTTGCTAATGGGCAGCGTATATTTGGAGTCCATACTCAGTCATCATGAGAGGTGGAGGTAATTGGTTATATATCTTTGGACGTATGTGGCCAGAATTAGCAAATTCGGTAGGAGAGCGTGCCAATAGCCCTCGTTCGTCTCCATCACCCTCCAGGCGAAGATCGACTGATCAGACAGCCTTTTAATAATCTCCAGCTGTAATCGGTTGAATTCCTGCTCTTCTTCTCCATAAGTCATCGCCATGTTTACCCTGAATAGTCCCACCAAGGAATATGCTCTACCCTCGATTTTAGTAATCTCCCTGTGAGCAGCCCAAGACATTCTCTGCGCCACGCTGGTAGAATCGACTTCTCTCCAGTCGTCTAAGATCTCTAGAGGAACGCCAGTAATCTGGTTGAGTTGCATCCTGAAACTTTTCTTTGTACTAATTCAAACCTAGTCCCTAGCAAAGAATTCAATGTTTGACGAACCGATCAGTCCCTGTAGCGTCCAGCCCCTGGTAAACCACTTGCATCGAGCAAAAGATGTACCCCGTGCCTTACTGTCATCGGTACTCTCTATGTCAGCCAGATATACATAACAGACTTCCGCACACTGGTACCATCGAAACATAATGTTGATAGCTTCAGCAAGGTCGGCACTATTGCGCTTATCAATACATGTTGCCAAATATACCAGTATTGCCACTCAGTTCAGAAACCATAAATCTTGCCTATAATCAGTTCATGCTACAGATGAGCCGACGGCATTATTCTGGCAGTCGGTTTCTAAGCGTTTCGCATATATTTAGACTGTTTCTCCGATGTTATGCAAGTTGTTTATGCATGATTCAGTACTCACTCTCGTTTGTGTATATATACTCTCATTTTCCTACCTATAGAAATCAAGCAACTATCCATTGACTTCCGATCCATATATTTGTTAATATATTTTCCTATTTAGCAATAATATAGTATGTGTTGATTTAGACGTATTGTAAGCCATTCTTAGCTGCCTACTTGCAACAGCCCTCAATTTTTCTGTAACCAGCTTTGCGCTTTGCAGCTCCCCCACTAGCATCCATGTCTGTAAAGGCAACCTCTTCTTTACCCTATGTATACGAAAGGATGGTATACGGCGGTTGATCGACGAATTCACAGGTCTCAAAAGTGGATGTATTAAGAAGTCTCATTGTCACATTAGTGAATATAAAGAGTTGCAAGGCAATAAAGCAACGCAAAAAAATAAGGCTAGATAATATTAGTGTACGAGGCTGGATTATTAGCCACATGAGACTATACAACAGAGTCTAAAAAGTCCTTGAGACCTTTCTAATTTTATACAGCGATCATCGTCGGCCTTGCTTATGGTTAGAATGTGACATATGGTTAGAATACGACACCCCTTGAATTATCAATCAGTATATTGTTAAGAAACAGCTTACAATTATAACTCATGATTATTTTTCTTTAGAGAGTTTGCCCTCCGTGCCCTTGTACATTTTATCTATCTTAAGGGGCTTTGGTCATAAAAGAGTATATTATTCGCTTTCTCAACTAATCGGTCTAGCAAACAAATACCTGCTATGTGATAACTGGTGTGGCTGCAGCTGTTACATTTCGTATCTAATTAATTAATCCATAGAAAATTACAACAATTGATAGATTAAATTCTAAATAGTGATACATTCGTAATAATTAATGCAATGCATTAGTAGAAAGCCTACGGCCCATACCCTACAGGCTTTCCTCGTGAAGAACTAATGGTAGGTAATCAGCTAAAGTACGAGTGGGATAAACGTAGCCGTTGTTGTAGCTAATCGATGTCGCATCGGTACGAGTTCGCGACCTCTCTGCGGCCTATAAGTGACCCTGTGCGTGATTATACTTCAAAGCCCTATGCCACCCTCTAACATTTCTTATACTCTCGGGCAGAATCAAAAGGCATTATTACCTCCCTATAGCTAATGGACCTCTCTGTGGCTAGTGCTATAGGGAAGCATTAACTCTAGCCACTAAGTCTATGTAACGGGATAGGAATTATTAGAGCCTTACCTCTTACACGGGGCAATTGTCATTGTTGTATTCAAGTTGCACTATGGCAATAGATAAGTTGCGAGCGGACGCCTTATAGGAAGTCTATTAATGTCGCTTAGGAATAGAGATATTAGGTTGTCTCTTTATAAGGCAGACAAGTTGCGAGATACATACTCTCTTAAAGATTATAGTAGTTTATTGTTTTGAATTTCAAGAGCAGAGCTATACTTTTTCAGTAGTGTTGTATTATATTTATATTCTTACCCTTGGTTCCAGAGCAACTTGCCTCGTCGCTAATATTGCGAACCAAGCGCAAGTGCTCGCAGCCTTAAGGCTGATAAGTAAGGGTAACTAGGTTACGACTTTGCCTTTTGTGGCAGTAATCATGCGTTCTTCGAGGTCCAGGTCGACCACGTCGAGAGGCTGAGTCGGCCTAGTGGACGTGCATCCTCTCCCTCTTATTTTCCCTATTTGGTACAACGTAAATTTGTGTTCCCATTTTTGCTTTCCAGAATTTTTTGTTCCTTAGCGACTCATTACTGTCTACGGGAAGTAGGTGCTAGTAGTCACCAACACCTTAGCCTGACCTCGACGGACGAGGCTCCGAGCCTTGCAGACATGCTTTACCTGTTCCATAATCGTGTGAATAAGGGAGAGAAAGCTTACATACTGTAACGACAGCTCTCTACATAAGATAAACAAGAAATATAGGAAGGAAGCTCGCCGTTCAGGAAGTCGTAAGTCAGGGGCAAAGGTTGAACCTGGTTTACAAAGGGTCTGCTCTCCTATGTTACTACCTGACAGTGAAATCACTCTGACATGGGATCTTCTAGGTTTGTCCTAATCAAAGAATTCACGAGTTCCTCAACTCAGTCCTCTGAAGTAAAACATAAACCCCGCGCTCTATATCGCACGCTCGACTATTCTCAGAAGCATTTGAGGTTATTGGATATCCTACTCCAAGCGAGAGGAAAGCACATAGAGTGCCGACTATTTCGTTCAAATCTAAAGGCTCCGCCGGCTTATTCAGCTCTTTCATACACTTGGGGAAATTCACTTTATCTTAGGGGAAATGCAACAGCGGACCAATGCCTAATTTCAGTGAATGGACAAGACTTACCTGTGGGGTCGAATCTTAAAGCTGCCTTGTGACACATTCGAGACCAGCACGAGCCAAAGACATTCTGGATCGATGCAATATCCATCTATTTCGATTGATACCCGACGGAATAATGGAGAAACTTGAGGTTTGAACCCCTGTTTTCTGAGGGATTTCGTTTTGTGAGCCTGGAATTCTGCTAAGACTGAGCCTTGTCACATCCAGCGGCTAGCATATAAGTAAGTTATTCGCAGTACCTGTCCCAGTTCATCTATTGGTACTCTGAGAGATCCGAGGTCGCTATCGTCGCTCTCGTCAACATCGCTACTCCAGCCATTGTAGTTGCTATCCGAATTTATAATCCTTGCCCACATAAAATTCCGGCCACACAATGTCTGACTGAGTCCGGGTTAAATCTGAATGCCAGAATAGCTCGCCGCAACTGTCATTCTTGTCTCTTTTGGAGGCTTTGCGTTTGAGATCTCTTTTCAATACTCTTAATGTAAGCTTATGCCTGATTTATTCATATAATTATGCCCCATCATAAAGCCAAAAGTACGTTCTGGCATTACAATCCAAAAGTATGTTACGATATTGCGCTGTAACGTTAGAATCCACCTACCCATACCTATCGCTTCAGTGTTAGTAGATTGTCTGAGTAAGATTTTTAGGTACAATGCGGGGACAATGCGGGGATAGTCTTACTCAGACAATCTACCTCACTGTCGTGTACCTGATAAATATGACATGACTCTCCCCGATAAGGCAGTCAGGACCGCACCTTACTAAATAGGACTGAAAGTTGTTCTGGAGACGACGTAGTACATTTTCTTTTAGCCTCTCGATTGTTTCTGCCTTCTCGTTAGCTAAGACTTCGCCGCTTTACAGCGTTCTTACCCTCTATTAAGATGTAAACTACTTTTTTGAGTATATTAACTCTCCTCTTTTAGCCTCTCGATTATTTCTGCCTTCTCGTCAGCTGAGACTTCGCCGCTTCACAGCGTTCTTACTATCTATCGAGATGTAAACTGCTCCTTCGTGTATACGAACTTTCCTCTTTTGGCCTCTCGATTGTTTCTATCTTCTCATTAGCTAAGACTTCGCCGCTTCACAGCGTTCTTACCATCTATCGAGATGCAAACTGCTCCTTTGAGTATACGAACTCTCCAATTGCAAGAGCATTCACGACGGCAGCGTCATAATTTGAGGCCGTCTGACATTTGGGCCACATAGTCTTGACGTGAAGACGCCGAATAGGTGGAGATGGAGATGTATAAAAACGCCTCCGTGTCCCCTAAACCCATCATCACTATCACCATCTCAAAAACAACATCGATTATTCTCTTCCCGCCAACAACAACAACAACTCAAGCCACAATGAAGCCAACAACCTTCCTTCTCCCCCTCCTCGTCGCGCTCCCCGCGATCGCAAACCCCACTCCTATCCCAGCAAGCGAAGCTGTGTGCGACTGTGGTGGATGTGCTGCATATGGCTCCTACTGGTGTGGATATACTCTGCATGAGACTCAAGCAAATGCCATCGTAAGTTCTTAAATATTTCTGGCTTAGCATTCCATGGTGTAGTCAAGAAAGGAGACTAATGATGGGATGTAGTATGTTTGCGATAGCTCTGGAAATTGGCTCGTTAATAACGTGTGCACTACTTGCACGTATATTAATCAGGTTCCTTACTGTACTTAAGAAAGGACGGCTCATCTGGATAGAGTGAGGGAATGCTGTGTAAAGATTTGGACGCTCGTTTTGGGAGGGAGATACGGCATATATATATTTGGAGCTCTGTTGATGTATTCTAAAGACTTCAATGTAGGACATATGCTGCAAATGAGCTTCTTGACTTGCTTGTGAATGCATGACATGCAGTGAGAATAGGTTTCCTGACCAGTTTGTGATCTTAGAGAGCAGTGTAGCAAGCTCGGCAGGGCCGAGAATCTGCCGGGGCGTGAGACTCGCTTCATTTAGATGGAATAATAAAGTCTACATCAACTAGAAGGACAACGAAGAGAAAAATAGCCAAGTTCGTCTTATAAATAGTATCGTGTTGTGTCCTGGCTTGGAAGAGAATATCGTCATAGCGGAATGGTAATGGAACTCATTGCTAGTGCTACCCCACAGCCAAATTGGGATGCAATAGCAAAAGAACCGCACGACAAAGTTTACTCGCTTATTAGGCTTGCCTCCGACGCGGATGAGTATCAAATTACTGCTAATTACGAAGTTAGTGTCTGCCAACTCTATACAAGTATCGTTGAGAACTACATCGGCTAGAGGGTAATCTGTCTATTATTTTACCACGACGGTTTGGCGATAATCCATATAACCTCCCATCATGGTGTCGTGATTGGAGCTGGTCAAGACCAGCTTCCAAATTGGGGAATATCGCAGATGTGCGCCCTTTTCCTGCGCCAAACCATCGTCTACCATATTCTGCTACAGGTCCGGGGTCCGTACCAAGAGTACGTCTCTTATCCAGGTTTGATCATGAACACATGTGGTTGGATATTAGATAGTATACAAGAAAACTCCAAGTCCGTTAGGCCTCCGGTTATTATGGAACCAAGAACACTTGCTGATTTCACCTCTCTCTTACCCCTTCTCTATTTTCCTTGGGGACACCGCCGCCGGCCACCGATCGAACTCAGAGTCACCGATTTCAACATCTGGTATGCGATGCACAGGCGAGCTCTGGCTCTGCCTAGATTCCTTTTTAAAAGAGGTGTGAGAACGCGTGGAACAGAATACGTTACCAAAGCCTACGAATGCTATTGTCGCGAAAAACACGAAGCATTTTTTGATATTTTACTGCGTGCTACAAATTTTTACATAGATGACAACTGAGGACCCCGGAGCGTAGCTCGGCTTTGGAGGAGAAATATTTACATGCCTGAACGCTGTAGTCGGGTAAACAAGGTCATGACACCAGCTCTAAGAGAGATGACAATTAGTCTTAGAGAGATCAAGATCAAGGATAATTGTGCGGGTTTCTTCATAACACAACAAGGTCATATGGGATTAGGACCAAGGGACTTGAGGAATGATGATCTGATCTGTATACTACAGGGCTGTGAGTTTCCTGTTATGCTTAGGAGGGCTGACTTTTCTTTTAGTCTTATTGCGACCGCTTACGTTCCGGGTTTTATGCATGGCCAGCTCTTGGAACCCCGACGAGCGATGAATCTCTTGGAAGTGGAGTTTCGAATTTGTTGATCGGTGAGCAATATGATTATGATAAATTCTTACCTATAACGACGGTATGACGAGACGACCGACTTTCTGGAAGATAAATGTATATGAAGGTTCTTTTATTGCTACAATATAGCCTCCAAAAATATGGGGGGGGGGGGGACGCATCTAATTTCCGGGGATATAATGTTATCAATGTATATAGTCTACGGGTTTTCTACCTTTGGTCAGCTATTAAGTAATTATATAGCAAACCCTTTCAAGATCATTAATCATGATAAAATGACTGCAGTTATGTATATTCAGAATGCGAAAGACTCAAGCAGCTGGTATGCAATAGAATAAAATACTACGCTAGGTCGGAGTAAGCTTCGTGTAATTACATATAGGTTCGATTCATCGCCTTAGCATTTGCCCTAGTCAGCATTTTGCTTTACATTAATCTAGTTTGGAAGTACGAGCAATTCAGTGTTTAGTATGTACTGTACAGTACTAGTTAATTAAAATTAAAGCTACTAGAGTTCGGATTTACATATGTTGTTAGGTTAATAGTGACTATCTTTGAAGCTAAACGCTCTGAAACATACCATGGTCTAGGGCTTGATTTTAAAAACAATACGTATGGTAAGATAAAGTTTTAGGCTATAGATTAGTATAGAAATAATGAAACTCTTATTCTTTGGACTTAGTTCCTTTATTATGTCTCAGTGGTTTTAAGCATGATAAGTGAATTCTAAAATATTCCTTCGGCTTTCCCGTCCATGGTGGGAATATAAGTATACTCTTATAGATACACATTATTTAAACCAAGACACCAAATCAAGTAGGCAACTCAAGTTAAGTAAGTTACTATGGTGCTTTGTGACTATTACTTTAGACTCCTAGGTATTGTCACCTGGTAGTGACATTAGCTCAGGGTGGGTTTCTAGTTTCTATAGGACATTCGTGCGCGTACGATTACTTCTAGAACCCTACAAGGCTTATAACCAAATATAGTTCTAGCCTTCTTCGCGCGGCCGGAAAGTCTGCGAATAGACTTGGCGGACAACAGGGCTGAGAGTCGCGATGTCTTCTTGGCTTTCGCTTAATCTATTTGCAGACTTTCCGTCCACTCCGTACCTTTTTTGAAAAGTTGATCGAAACTCCTCAACAGAACAAGGACTTTGTAAGAGTCCGAAGTCCTTGACGGCATCTCCGCCTGGTCAAAATAAGAAGGACAAACTGCGGATGCCCTTCTTCAATTACCGATGTTACTGAGTTTTCGATCCTTCTTCAGCTTCCCCTTTTTCGTTTAAGCCCTAGCACTCGGTATGCTAAGCTGTGGGGGAGGCAATTGGGGGAGGGCATATTCCACATGTCACAGACTGCTACATACCTTTGGAAACGCCCCAATTGAATTACGAAAGATACAGTACACAGCTGGCTCACCCTGTCCAAAATCCATGACAGGTCGTCTATTTTTTGAGATAAATTTGCACGGGCGACGTGGCGATGATTACTCCCTAGAAGAGGTCTGGGGATCCATACAAGCGAGCACCCCTTTTCATGCGCTTTGACTGAGAACCCTGGAATTCCCCGAAGCTATGATCATGATCTCCCTTAGATCAGATGGATCTCCGTAATGCATTCATCTCATAGCCATCGTCTTGGCTACCGGTACACGTACCTAGAACTCGTCTTCGATTTGAAGACAGCATATCACAGCACTCTTTTATTCTGTCTTTAGCGCTTGAAGTTTATGTATAGCTACCGAGGAGTTAAGGTACGACGGCATTACCCGATAGTGAGCGCCGGCGTAACGTCGCTACAACAGGTATGGAGTCTCTTAATACTTGCACATATACCTGTTCAACTGGTCATCAGCCCTCGGTTCCTTGCGCAACCTTCCCATTGCGATTGCGGAAGTCGTTGCCAAGAGCACGGTCAACGGGCGAACCCATTTTTGGGAAAATACTTAGAGTTCTTCTGGAATTTTCAGCCCAAAAGACCCACTCATAGTCACTTTGATAGTATTATCGTCATTCCCTATTATCACAGTGGCATGACGCGTACCGTAAGTTAGGCCTTTTTCTTCCGGAAGGTGATCATTTATCGCCTTAGAATCAAATCTCGACCCATGACCCCGCTCGACCACTTCGGCCCCCCTCACGTAAACAATCCTTTCAGTTCATCCCATTTCTATAAGATACTTAGCTTGGTGCTCTGCCATCATGCTTGAATAACCATCCACTCACAGTCATCTTCTCAAGCTCAAGTTCTCCTCGCATCTCTACATCTTTTACAAAATTCATACCTCGAAGTCATTATGTTCTTTAATCTAGCAACTGCCACTGTGCTCTCCTTGGGCCAAGCTGCTCTTGTTAGTGCGGCAACACTCAAGACCCGAAGCACCTCAGCGGCTTTCTCTCTATTAGCATATGGAACCGACATTGATGCGGTACCTGTAATCTATGGAGATTGTAAGTTCTTTGAGCACTCTTGTATAAGAATCAAATGCTAACACAGACTAAAAGCATACGCATACATCGGTTACAATGCTCCTTCCAGTGTCTCTGTCGCATCAAATGTTACCTGTAAGTCTTTGAAATTCCTCAGAATGGCGTACATAACTAACTTTGAACTAGTCACTCTGAATGACACATCTTTGGTCGCCACCCAGGACACCTCTGCCGGAGAATCATTGCTATATATCGATACTGCAACATATGCTACATCACAAGCAGGCTTTACATCTTCGGATGACTCGACCAACCTTACTGCCTCCGACTACGTGTTCTACGGTAAACAACTAGCATGGGAAGATACTACTACCGAAACGATCTATTCCAACTTTTGGGCAACTGCCACTGGAGAAGATGGTATTTGGGAGCTTATATGGGACCAATCGGGAGTCGTGATGAACAATTCCGTTCCAGTTGTGATCAAAAGAGTTTTCAGTTCTTGAGTTCCAGCACGGAAGCTCTTGTCACAAGGCCACATAGCAATCCGTCGTAGAGGCAGCTTCATATGAGATTCCTTTCTTTTTATTTTGCTTCTTGGTGGGGGAAATGGGAATCATTGGGATAAACGGTGTTCATGGTGTTGTTTTAGATTGGCGGGAGGGCATATTGTAGTTCTGGACACTTTTGAAGGTCATCCTTGAAGCGGATTGCTGGCTGAAGTCTTTTAAGGCTCGTTCTGAGAGTCTATCTATCGAACAGCTTACAAAGCAGCAAAACGATGAGCTTGGCATCTAACAAAAATAAATTTTAGATAGAAATACGGAAGACATTTCTAAACTAATCCTTCTTATCGGCGATAATGTTGTGTTCCTCAAACTTCAAACCCTCCTCTAAATCAAAAGCCTCCAACAGTTGCACTCGACTGATTTCCGGTCCAGCGAGCTCCTCAAAAGCCATTCCCTTTTCCTCCACCGCTATACTGCCTAGAAAACTCAGTGCAAAATATACGACGCTACTCACTATGCAAGTGAGAATCCAGCCAAGCTCATAAAGTTTCAGAGCACCTTTCAACTCATAGCCCCACAAAGTGACGAACCCTGGAATTGGGATAGTGACAGCAACGAGGTAAGCTACAACTGCGCGCCAGTGTATACCATAATGATACCAATACTTCCCACTCTTACTTGAATTATAAAGCTCTTCCACGAAAATATTTCCCTTGCGTACAATTAGATAATCCGTTAAGAAAATACCCACGAACGGACCCAAAAAGATTGAGTATCCGCCAAGAAATCTCAGGAAGGTGGTAGGGCTGGCTAGAATTTTCCAAGGAAGGCACACTAAGCAAGCTGCATAAGACAAATACATTCCCCGCCGAATATTAAGGAACCTCGGGAAGAAAATTGTGATGTCAGCTCCCCAAGCGATGACATTCACTCCGAGGTTTGAGGCCGTAAGCGAGAAGGCCCAGCCGAGAGACACAATTGAGACTCCTGCACGGGCGCCTGGCCCCCAGTATCGGGTCAAGATGGCGTGGCAGAGATCCCATGGGTTCCAGATCGCTGTCTGGAGGTTCCAGGCATTTTTAACTGCTGAGGTGGCGAATATTCCAAGCACGGCGCAGAGGGTGTTACCGATCGGGAGGGCCAGTAGCTGGGACCACATAGGCGAGTTTCTGCGAGTTGCATAACGTGCAAGGTCGGGCTGTGCAATCTTAGTCACTGGTGGATACTGAATAGCGAAAATAGCTTTCATACCTGGTTGACCACATTGCTAGCTGTTTTACCCCTATAATAATTGTCAATAATAGGGGTAGCTATCTAGGCTAGGCTAACTCACATAGTGCTGTTTATTCCAGACAGAATAGCCCAAGCAAGTTTTGATCCAGTCAAATTACCAATAGAGCTTGAGATAATTGGCCCTCCTTTGTGCTTATTCTGCAAAAGACAGAAGATGAAAAGTCCGATCACCATAGGTGGTAGAATAACAGATTTGATCGAAAACAATACACGAACTTTAGGAACTGGAACCCAAAGTAACGGAAGAGTAATGACCATGTAAATCATCAATCCAATGAAGTTCGTGACAGTAATTTTAGAAGACGTTGCGATGGGATTGTGCATCTTGTAAAAAGTGTCGCCAAAAATACAACGCAGGAAAATCGCAATGAAGTACCCTGATTCAACGTTGTTCACACCGATCCAGATAGTTCCAACCAGAGTCCTTACAAAAACTGGAAAGTAACTCCCCCACATTCCCCATGGAATTCTTGAGGCGACTGGGAAGCCAAAGTGGTATACGGCTGCTGAGCGAGAATGCATAGCCATACCGATGGCACCTAGTAGATGTGATATAAAGACACAGATGATCGCTTAAAATAACAAATCAGCTCACACAACACGTAATGGAAAGTTAAGTACCAAAATCACTTACCTTGCCACCAATTCAAACCTATAGCAATAAGTGATGAGCCAACAGTCCAAACACCGCATGAGAAACCATAACTCCACCAAAACATCGCGTAATTCTTCCAATTCCATGTCCAGTCTTTCGGAGGGCTGATATCGAGATCTTCATTTCGCCAAAAGCTCCTCTCGTCTTCTTCTCCTCTAGCTGTTGCAGCCTTTTTCGTCTCAATGACTCGTAGAAATGCTTCTTTGCTGCTAAAAGCATGAGTAATTGATTGGCGCATATCTTGGCCTCGAGCTTTGATTCCGGTCATTGCAATGACTGTTGCGAGTGACCTTAAACCTCGTGAAACACACGCAAAGCAGTTTTGCCTTCCCCCATACTTATAGTTCCCCTATCCCTCAAGACTCTAGGTATACGATAAGCAAAGAGTGGGCTTAGATAAGGGTGTTGGCTAGAATTTCCCACTTTTGCTTCCAAAAGGTCGCTTCTACGAGTTAGAATCCTCAGAAGCAGCAACTCCAAAGCCAGCATCCAAACAAATCAATACTCTCACTATAATCAATACCAGGTACTCACTCTGTTTCCTATCGCATAAAACAAGAGTGTTAAGATCATAGTTTCGTCTCGAGATCCTTAAATTTATTTCATATTAAAAAATCTTTGGTTGAGTCGCTTTACCTATCCAGCAAAATATGGGCCTAAGAGATGTCGGTAAGATACGAAGTTTTCCGGCCAACTGTCAGGCATGTATTGGCCGCGGCGTAGTTGTATTGAATGCTGAGAATTGTGGCTTTCTGTTAACCAAGTATGACCGCCATTTGGAAGATGTCCTTTTGAAAAATCTTACTCAATCTAGAAGCAAACAGAGTGAATGGAATGGGCAGTCAGCGAATCGCTAGCATATTAAATAAAACATAAGGTAGGCTGATGAACACTTGATGGAATCAGTTGGCGAATACCCTTAATGTCGCTTAGAGATAGGAGTAACAATACGAAGGTCACGGCAAAAAGTCATGGGAATTCCCGTATAGGGCCCCGTATTCGCTAATTCAGGCGCTGTGGCCAGGCAACGAATAGCCTGTAGAGGCCATTTTCCAGGGCCGTGCTATAGGCTTCAGACCCCGGAAATAAGAGCGTATAGCCTATAACTAGTCGCATAGCCCTATAACCTTTCGCTAAGTTTTTATTTCCGGGACATTAGCTAGCCTATAACCGATTCCCATGACTTTTTGCCGTGACCTTCGTAACTCAAATCAAGGTAATAAATAGTATATATATTTCAGCTCCTTTAATTTTGGCGTCTCTGCGAACTTCCAACTTTACTTTTGGATCACACAACATCTCAAAACCCATCTCAATTACCTTCGGTTTATCCCCAACAATCTTAACATCATAATTCAAAAGAATACTTGCCAAAGCAATCTTGAGCTCATTTGCAGCAAAGAACCTGCCTGGACAGATGGGCTTCCCAATTCCGAAAGCGCAGTGTTCTGGGCTAGTAGATACTAGCGAGGCAGTTGTATTGCCTGCTTGTCTTAGACGAAAAAATCGATATCCGTCGTAGGTAAAGGGATCAGTATATATTGCAGGGTCCCACATAGAAGAGGAATCAACGGCTATGTTCGTTCCTTTCGGAAGCACTTTGCCGTTTGGAAGAGTTACCTCTTTCAGAGCCTTACGTTCTAGATTGGCTTCACAGGGGTGTGTTAGAAGTGCAAATACTGTAGTCGGAGAAAAACGATAGGTTTCTACTCACCTAAAATCCCAGGTTTCAAACGCTGACTCTCCTTCACGATGCTATCCAGAAGCTGCATTTTGAAGAGGCCTGCAGTGGTCCATCCACTCTCCTCAACTGATTTCTCCACTTCGTCGCGAATAGCAGGTATGAGCTCTGGGTGGGAGCAAATATCTACCAGTGTCTGTTTCAGCAGCTCAGTAGTTGTATGCATTGCACTAATCGCAAATGCTAGTTGTGCAGCAGCAGGATCGTAAGGACGCCCATCAGCGACCTCTTCCATCCACTCTAATGTGTCGTTATACATACCTGGCTTGCGACTTTCTGCAAGTGCTGCTGCTTTGCTTTTCCCACGGCTATCCAAAATAGGCTTGATCAAGTCTCTTGCAAGAAGTAGTTGTTGTCGACATATTCTCAGTTCCGGTAGAAACCAATGGAGAAATGGGCGAGGAAGTGACGGCATAGAACGCAGGGCCCGAACACCCATAAATGTGTTGATCGTGGCTGTAATTGTGAGATTCTGCCAATCTGGATTGCGAGCTAGTTCTGGACCGGCGAAAACTGATGATGACATGCGTCCAATAAAACGAACAGCGTCTTGGGTCCAGTCGACAGCGTGCCAATCTAGTTATCATCGTTAGGAACTTGAAGTCTGTGTATAAGAAAGCGAATCTCCTTTACCTTTCTCATCTTTCCAGACTTCATCAAGAGCTTCAATTATATGCTCACGCATCAAAATGCATTCTGCCATTCGTAAGCTTACCTTACCACTTAAAATCCACCAAGGTCAACTTTGACTTACGACTGTTCTGGTTCAACTTTGTCTTGGTAACGTTAATTAGGATTTTCCTAGGGTCTGTAACCACGGCATTCCCTTCCATGCCTGGGTATCCCGCAAAGTATTCCTTCAACAATAATGTTAGATTACGCAGCTTTATTTTTGCCGTTTCTAGGTGTCAATTACATGGTGAACAAGTGCTTGGTGATCTAAATCAGGACAATTTTTCACCCATTCAGTATATGAGGCTGGAAGAATGACTCGTGAACCAAGATTCGTGATAATTCTGAAAGGACCGTTGAACTAGTCGTCCGTCAGCTTTATATCTGCTATCTGATCTTAGATGCATACCTTTTGGATTCCTTCGCTAATCAAGCCTCTAGCATTCGAAACAAATGCTTCATGCGCCTTTCTTAATCTGAAATCTCCTGGATAGGAATTGACTGTCGGAAAGTCTAGCTCTCGCCTCCAACGAATCATCAAGGCTACAGCCAATGCTAGAAACGATGTTGTCAATATGTACTTTAGTGGTAGCTGATCAAGGAAGCTGAAGCTAATAATGCTGTATTCGGGTCCTTTGAAGGTCATGTCGCAGTCTCGCTTTCTCGGAATCTACTCTGGATGGTCGTTATAATGCGAGGGAGGGAGACCACGAGAATGTTATATAGTCAGCTTCAACAACTTGCAAGTCAAACTCATTGCACGTTTTCTGCAGGGATATATCACGTGAAATTATAATGAGGCTTACCTAGCATCATTATGAGTCGAAATGCTTCATACGCTAGTGCGACAAGTAATATAACTTTAACTTCTAAGAAGTCGCGATTCCATATGGTTACCTTTCAAAATACTCCCATAATATCAAAACATCACAGCGATTTTCTAGGCCTGCTATTTTCTTGTTAAGCACCTTTTTGGCAAATACCCCTCTGACCTAGGTGTCTACCCCCTTTTTGCTTTTAGTGCTAAGCGAGATTTCGGATTTGAGGCCAAATTCAAATTCTCATCGCCAGCCATTTTGAATTTCCCGTGGTCTGCCTACCAGTGAATGCTTGATTGCAATCAGGAGTTCTTCGAAAATAGGGCATATGACTTTACCTACCTAATACTCAATAGGCCGGCCTATCATAGTTCTGATGGATATGTACCGGCACTTTGACAGGGTTCTCCATCACAACTCACCCATCTTCCATCATAGCTTCACGATGTCACTTGCCGACAAAATAAAGTTACGTTTTAATGCTGTGACCCTAGTTCTAGAAGGTACTAGGAGGTTTCTGGGAACGGGTCACATTCAATAACACCATACTTTGACGGAGATACCCAGTCAACCAGAATTTCACAGTAAGCAAGTCGAACATATGCAGTACCAACTCAATGTAATATTTTTTTTTTCATAAAAAATTAGAATCATGTATTTGATCCTGTGTTCTTCAAATTTACAAATCTCAAGCTCTCTAATTGATATCTTGTGGTATTGCATCTCAGATGAGTTGAAGTTACTCAAAGTGCCCTCTAGAGTAATATCAAGTCAGCAGCAATTCTTGGACGAACGATGCACACCCAATTAGCAAGTATATCAATGGGTTTATCATATATTTCACGAACCTGTGGTCGTGGAAGCAGTAGCGAGCAAGTTTTCACCGTGCGTGGGTTTGAGCAACTTTGGTGGTTGTCCTATTGGCCACTCGCCAGCCACAGCAGTAGCGAGTCAATCCCCAACTATGTTATGTGAGAGCAATGGAGATTTTATGAGCACAATGGCGTCTCTTTAGTCTATTTTCTGGATCTAGAATTCTCTAGGAATAAATTGAACTTTGTACTAGTATGAGCTTTGCAGGATTGATATCTGTCCTTGGAAATCCCTAGCCAATGGCGACGAAGTTTCTGTCATGAAGCTCACACTTTGTGACAATAAGGCCATATTAATTAGTCTGTCGGCCTTGATAACTTCCATTCCGAAGCCAAGGTTGTGGCGTAGTACAGTACATTGTTTGATTCAGGTTCTCGGGTAGATAGATTAAGTATATCTATGGAACCATGAACCGAGTCCTGCAAGCCAGATTTCTGCAAATATTTGCATCCAGATATTGATTTATATCGCCCACCATGGATATGGGAACTGGCTCAGATGATTCGGCAATCGCCAACTTGCCTATCTCAGATCCACGGCGCATCAATGAGTCTTGTACAGCCTTCCTCGATGCTGAGAATCTATCTCAGGCCATAATTCCCTGGGCGAGCTTATTTAGGTATGGCCATTGGGCAACGTGGTACTATTTGGTCATCATATCCCTCCTTGCTATATTGCACTTCACCCGAACTTTGAGCGATCGCCGTAGCCGGATAGCCGCTGCAAGTACATCTTCAACGATTTTCCAAAAGCTTCAAGCAGCTGGACGATACATAGCTTATAGGCATGTAACGTTCAAGAAGCTGAGGTGGATGGGTCTGCCATCTGGAGAAATGCTAACATTCTTACTCTCAACGGTGCTATTCGTGGTTTTACTTGCATTCGCAAAGCGACCCTGGTACAGAGCTCACCTGGGATATGGGTCTCCACCTTTAGCAATCCGCAGCGGTCTCATGGCCTTTGCCTGCACACCAATTCTCATAGCGCTCGCTGGGAAAGCAAACATCGTCACCCTCCTCACTGGTATTAGTCATGAAAGGCTCAATGTTGTACACCAATGGGTTGCTTGGATGAGCTTTGGATTATCATTGGCTCACGCTCTTCCATATTTCATTCAGTCTTATCAGGAAGGACCATTCTATTCCATGAGTGGACACGATAATGTTGTTATGCAATTTTATATGGGAGGAAACACGGGGGCGAACGAAGTGAGTTAACTCGACTTGAATGTTTTAATATACTATGGACGAGGCGTGCTAACATGATTTTCTAAGTACACTGGTGCCCCACCATTAGCAATCCTCTTTACACTGTGTCTACTGTCACTACCCCCCTTGCGCAAGCGCTTTTATGAAAGCTTTTACTTCGTACACATTCTCCTCGCAATCACATATCTCGGCACTCTGTTCTGGCACTCCTGGAATACGCTCGACTCCTGGTCATACCTTTGGGCAACCTTAGCCCTGTGGCTTGCTTCATACTTTGCTCGTACCTTTTACTACACCCAGCCTTTAAGCCTAAAGAATACCCTAATGTTTACGTCCTCCCCAACAACACTCACAAAACTTCCGGGAGGAATGACGAAGATTGAAGTTCTTGCCCCACCGAGATTCCAGTTTACGGCCGCTCAGCATTGCTTTTTACGATTCCCTTCGATTTCACTTCTTGATAATCATCCATTCACTATAGCCTCAGCTCCTGCGCTTTCTTCCAAGACGTCGCAGATTCATGATAATGCTGAGAGCCTGACATTTTATTCTCGAAGTCACGCTGGATTCACCCGGCAACTTGAAGCTTACTGTTCCTCACAGCCAGATAATACGGTCTCGTCCTGGATTGATGGGCCATATGGCGGCATTAACCGACCCATTGAGCGTTTCTATGACACCTTGATCTTCGTAGCCGGCGGAACTGGAATGACCGCTTGCTTGCCTTGGATACTTTATATCGTTAATATCACAAATTCAAGACCCGACTACAATGTCCGAGTTAAGCGAGTAATACTCCATTGGACAATAAAAGACCAAGAGCACATTGGCTGGGTTTCCAAACAACTCGGAGAAATAACTGCTCAGAAAGAAAGCAGACTTTCTGTGGAACTGAAATTCTATATCACAGGAACAATGAAACAGAAACAACCACATACCATCTCTCACCATAGTAGTGTCGATATAGAAAAGGGAGGCGACATGGTTCAAGTTGCATCTTCTTCATCGTTTCCACCAATTGTTAAATTAGCAGAGAACTATAGGTATCATAGCGGAAGACCAGTTCTAAGTACTGTCGTTAGTGATTCGTTGAGTCTCGGAAAAAATCTGGTATTTGGATGTGGCCCTGACAGCTTAAGGGGGGAACTTGGAAACGCAGTTGCTAATATACAATCTGAGGTTTTGAGGGATTCTTATGAAGAAGTAGTTCTACACTTGGAGTGTTTTGGTTGGTAATATTAACCTTTAATTTCACTACTTTTAAATGCATAGTTAGCTGTTTGGGGGGGAAAATCCAGCAAATATGTTTTGTGGGCCATTATTGCCGCTACATAACTACATATATCCTGAGTAAACTACTTCATCACAACTCTAAAAAGGTGATACTGATCAATGCTATATGAAATAAATACAATCATCCACATAAATAGCCTAATAAAAGGCTGGTATAAGGGAAAGTTGCACCTTGAAGAATTGGTTGAAAAAGTACGGTGTCGGGTGGTACTCAAAGTCTGGACTGGTTGCAAAACTTTCTTTTTGTGCTTTTTATATTTGCACAAGTCAAAGATTAATAGAATCGGATCAACCTTTGAATGAGTTTATGCTATTA
This sequence comes from Pezicula radicicola, assembly GCA_003008705.1. Classification (NCBI taxonomy): domain Eukaryota; kingdom Fungi; phylum Ascomycota; class Leotiomycetes; order Helotiales; family Dermateaceae; genus Pezicula; species Pezicula radicicola. Next base: position 1,237,705 of record PDUO01000005.1, on the reverse strand, counting down.
ATATTCTGTCTCTATCCATCATCTTTCGCCATTGTGGGGCACAACTTAATATACTTTCGGCTGAACACTAGCAGACCATAGTGGATTATAAAAGAAATTGTCTTGAACAAAGTGATTTTCAGCACGCAGAAGATGGAAATAGGGAAATCGAATCAATAATAGGTAACTGGCACAAACTTTCAACATTTAGTGAGGCTCTGTTGCTTAATTTAATACAGTTTTGTTAGCATCATCAGGTTGCCGTTTCTATTTACAGGCTCTTTAATGCATTTTAAGTCGTACATACTGTAGGTTTAGATCCCACACTGTTTCAACACAGCCGCTAGAGAAGACTCTTTTAATATAGCTATAAATATCTTCAATCTAATTACAACTCAGAGAAGGTAGATCACTTCACTTTAATAAGACATAGTTTAAAGCCCTTGATTGAGAGTGAGTCCCTTTATTCGTGAGCTTAGTATGTTTGCCAAGCCGTCTGCCACTTTTTAGTTGGCAGTTGTACACTATATATTCCCAAAAATAACGGGAACATATTCAACTCAAACCAAATCCATATTTGAAGAAAAGCAGTGCTGTAAACCTGTTGAATTCCCCTCCAGCCAGCCTCTAAAATTGGTGCAACATGGTATAATAATGTGTACGTAGAAACTCAAACAGCCTTTCCCAATCCTAAACCAATTAATTAACTGACGCTATGTAAATGCAACTTTAAGTATTCTTTCATGAGATCGTAAAATGAACCCCTTTCCTATATGCATGCATGACAGAAAACAATGGGAAACGCTGAACAAGGTATCTTTACACGCGAGAACTAAAAGACAAAATAGCCACCTTGGATGGTAATGAAATGAAAACGTATATAGTAAATAAGACGGGAGGCAAAGTGTGGTATAGTGAAACGAGATTTAAGGAATAGCGTTGAGTTCCTCCCTCTGTCTCAGATACTTCTTTGCCAACTCATCACCACCCAATGCACTTAGCTCCATCCAATGGTAGGCAACACACATTGTCGCGGGATCACTCCTCTCCCGATCGCCTTCCTTCGCGCCTGGAGGGCCATGCATTTCCATGACTTGAGCTTTGAATGTCTCCCTCGGCTTGCTGAGTGGTGCTGTGACTCTTTCCACCAACTCTGGATGCGTCAAATAGAAGATGGCGAGTTCGCGTTCGGCGACTGGATCTCCTTCTTTTGCAGTGATGGTCCACATCTTCGCAGCATCTTGCATACTGTACTTCATGATCTCTCCAGTGGGAGGCAGGCCTTCTGGTACTGTATGAGAGGACGTAGTTTTCCGGGATTGTGTATAATGTACAACAATCTCATCGGCGATTTCGATGAGCGTTCTGCATACATCTTGCTTGAGTCCTAGCGCTGCAAGTCCTGCGTCCCAAAACGCCTTGCCCCGCTCCGTCTTGTCGAGGATTGCTGCGGGTACAAACGAAGCAATGAATTGAAGATCACGAAACAATGTCTTGGGTCTGATATCAGGATCGCGAAACAGATCCTGTAACACCTCGACAATCATGTCGGTACTTGCTGGTTGAGGTGTAGCGGTTGAGCGGTCAGAGTTTCTGTGAACTGGAGATGATATATCTGGCTGGAAAGTTTGCGAGCGCCGGTCTTTACAATTATCAATAGCTTCTTCGATGTTCTTGGCGCGGGGTGTGGTAGGGTTTTCGCTAGGTCCGAAAGCGTTGACATGCTGCATCTCAGGTGTATGGACGTTTGTAGCTAGAGCTTCTTGTCTAAGCTTAGGACGGCGAGTCGTAGGCGTGAGAAACGCAATTATTAGGTGTTCCAACTCAAATAAGGCGTTGAGTTTCGCATATGGATTCGGGTGGACTGAGAACATACGCAGGAGACGTTGGAAAGCCTTCCTATAAGGAAATTCTGGAGAATCAAGCTCTTTTGAAGTACTTCTATGAGATCTGGCACCGATGGTGTCGCTTGTGGAAGAGCTCTCGGCCGTAGAATGAACTTCTGGGGTTCCATGTCCAGTCGATGCGTGCCCAATCGATGAGCGTGAGCTAGTTGAAGTTCCTTTTTCAGGGCGCTCTCCGTGATGCTCAGCATGATCAGAAGGTGGCTCAGTATTCTGCGGATTCCGCAGGTCTCGGAAACTCTTTTTCTTTTCTATGACACGCTTCTTGCTTCTCCTGCGAGCCTTGCGATCGGTACGCTCTCGCCTCTCCATGCAATCTTGGCCAATCTCCCCGGAGAACCAGGAGTCAGTCTCACTCCCTCGAGCAAAGACAAGTGTTCCTAGATCGCTGATAAGGAGACTTGTAAGAGTCTGCTTCAAGTCGATCAAGAATCGTTGCTTAGCCATGCCTGAACGGTCGTCCTTCATCATCACCGTCTCATTTGTAGACGAAGAAGAAGTTCCTGGACGGGCGCTGCTAATGCTCGTGGTAGGCGACTGAGCTCGAGTTTGGAAAGGTGACCAGAAAGTTGTAGCAGAATCGATAGTCAAGACTGGACTTGCCATCCCGAAGTAATCCTGGGAGTCCATAAGGTCGCCACTCATCCGAGACATGCTGTATCTGCCAGAATCGAAGCTCTGCTGCGATCCGTTTCTTGTTGACATTGAACGCAGTCCAGTACGAGAAGCAAAATCGGTACTCCTTAAGCCCCGACGAGTTGAGTCAACCTCAGTTATATCGTCCCCAGAAATGTTTAGTGCTCCGAAGCCGTTGATAAATAGATCGCCCTTCTGTCTGCCACTATCCAGAATACGCTTATCTCGATAGTACAACTCGCTGGACCAAAGGACCGGTCCGTCCATCAGATTATCTCCAACAAGTTTGTTGATACAGGCTTCAATCTCCAGCGAGAACCTGTGTATACGTTCTTCTCCTTTGCAAAAATTCTCGATGCCGAATTGCGAAAGCCATCGCAGCGTCTTCTCCGATTGTTCGTCGGACAGTTTATTTGGACCACCCTGGTCTTCAATAGCAGCCATCATGTCCATGACTTGAGCTTCCGTCTTGAGCAAGAAGTTGTTGGCAGAAGACCTTGATATGTTCCGAGGTCTTGCATGGGCTGTCGGTAGATATCTGTTGTTCTTAGGAGCCGCCATAGTCTTCAATGCGACCGCAATATTTCGGGCTCCCTCGTATGCTGCAGAATTTCTCACGTCCGTGACATACCACATCTTGTCTCGCAGAGCTTTCAGGCGCTTCATCATAGATTCAATTGTAACATCGTGACGCTCCTGGGACTGCTTGAGCCATACCAGCCATGCATCATATTCCTCAATTGCGCTTGTCGAACGCCTGATAGAGTCCCTAGGGCCTCGGGAGAAAATGCTCAAGAGAGATGCAAACCCATCCTTTTTTAAGGAGGGAGACGAAAGTTGATTCAGTTGATTCAATGTTTTCCAATAGAGATGGGCGTTAACGAAGTCCGATTGGGCTTGGCATTGTGTCTCTGCAGCCTCAAGCATTGTGATCAAGACTGACGGTGGTTCCACTTCTGAATATCTTGCCTGTTCAGAGTCACTCCGATGTCGCGACGATCGTCTCTCGCTTGCGCTGGCTTGCTTCTCTGGCGATCGTTCTCGGGGAAAATAGGGATTTTTTGATTGCGTGCTCGTGGCAGTTCCTGGTCTGCTTCGGTGCTTCTTTCTGGGGCTTTCAAGTGCCGACGTTCTGTTGCTGAAGGTCTTCGTCTCCACCCTTGAGTCAAGTGACTGTGGGATCTCATAGTCCTCCACCAATTTCAAGATTGAATCCCTCAATTGATGATAATCCTTGTCAAGGTCTGGTCGAGTACCGTGCACTTCATCCTCACCATCACTGCTCGAAGTTTCGTCTTCGTCATTATCATCATCGTCCGGGTCATGAAGCATCTGCGTTGACAGACTTTGTCCATCAGAAGACATGAAAAGGACTGTCCACTTCTCTGCGCATGGATGACAAGCACCAGATGTCCCCTCAACGCCCAAGGTTTGGGTCATCTCATGAAGTGCGACACGCAACTTAAAGCCGTCGTCTTCGTAGCAGCTTTGTCTTGAGCTTGCAGCCAAGGAAGAGATTGATGTCGAGGAATACCGCTGGGTTAGACTACCATCATCAAGTAACGGTTCGCGGGACGTAGTTGTGTCACTAATGACCGAGGAACCGCTGTTGCTGATTATCGAGGCATTATCAAATGCATTGCGAGCTTGTGGCATTGACACTGATGCTGATATCGCAGATATTCCGGAGATCGATGACGCAGCTGATCGCAAACCATTGTTGTAATGTATGTCTCTCTCTAATGAGCTGGAAACTGGACGTCTCTCGGGGAAGAGGGCATTAACAATGGTAATCAAGTCAGAGGGCCCTAAAACCAGGTACGGGTGAACCTCCACCGTTTCTCTCAACGATGTAAGCGATCTTGCAGGGAGCAACCTGGCTTTCGAGCGAGACGGTCTACTTGGCCGAAAGCGAGCCAGTATGTTTTCGATATGTGCCTTGATTGCCAAAGGAGTAGAGGGATTTTTGTTCCTATTATGTCGTCAATTACTTCCACCCAGATTAGAAATACTGAAAGATGTCGAATCTCGTACCAGGTCATGTCCACCACAAATTTCTGTGCTCGCACTGCAACTTCTTTGAGAATCTTCTGTCTGCCATATTCCGTTATGTGGTATTCTGCCATCATACCATAAGACTGAGAGAAAGTCAGTCTAGAGCCGAATAGAGGAAGCAGGTTCCAAATACCTCAGGATGAATAATGACATTGAAGAGAAAGACGGAGAAGAGCCATTTTGAGACAAGAAACTTCCTAGTATTGCTGTGATACTTGGGGTCAAGTTTGCGAAGAATGGCGTTACCAAGTTCAATTAGACCTTCAGGGATACCTCCAGCTCCAGGATCAACAACAACCTCGAAGAGACCTAAAATGGCTGAATCGTAAAACTCATCGGCTGCAATGGAATCCTTGGCATTCCGTGGCTCAACATGAATACGGGTTCCAGCCTGGTCCTCGGCCTTGTCCAGAAGAAATGCTCCATCCTCAAGGATTTTCATGAGGTACCATTCCATATTGGTCCTTCCAGACCAGTCTCGCATGGCAGTCCAAACATTAAGGACACTGCAGATGAAAGGGTCCGTTCCACTTTTGCTCTGTGAAATTAACCTGGCGCATGTGGAAGACCAAACATCTGTTCTCCTAAGATCTTCAACTGAATCTGGACCAGCGGAGTTTGCAAAACAAGTATGAATCAAAGCAGACAATGGATCATGACGCTGAAAAGAAAGCAAACGCTCAACTGCAGAGGGTATATGCGCGGAATTGCGATGAGTACTGGAAACATGTCCTTTGGAACGAGTATGAAATGGCAAAACAGAATCAATGGGCTCCAATCCTTGGTGAAATACTGTGAGAGCGGACAACTCTACAGGTGTGAGACTGGAAACGCGACTGGCTAAGTAATCTGGATTTGTCCGAATCTGAGTTAGGAAATTGAGAAGGATATCACGAGAACGCTGAGGGATCTCATGCATGAAAGTCGATAGAATGCCGGGAGCTTCTCCAATGCTGGGACTGGGACGTCCATTGTCCAAATCTGGTTCCAATAAGGCATATTGCCGGGTAGCATCACATGAGTTCCGGACATCATGTATGGCATTGTACAAGCCGGCAAAGTTCTTCTTATCGTCACCCCTAAAATTGTCAACCAAAGTTCGGTGAGCCAATTCTCCACATCGTGCCAGACGAGCAGAGAGTGCCGTGGAAACCAGAGATCTCTGTAGTCGAATGCGGGAATGTGTCCGCTTTCTCTCTTGGTATGTGGAGAGCCGGACTAGATGTGCAAGTTCCTCCAATGTGGTACTGGCAGCAGGAGCTGTTACCTCACTCAGTTCCTTGTTCATATATTGTGAGACATCTTGCAGCAGTGGCAGTTGTGGAGCCTTTGTGGGAGATGGCACTGGCTTCTCTGGGGCACTGAGACTTGACTTTGAAGGCGATCTTGCAATGATGCTGGATCTGCGAGCTGTGGGGGCAGGGGATGGTTCGCGAGCGGCGCGTCGATTACGATCGAGCTCTAAAGACTTATTCTTATGAGAAGAAGGTGGCCTGTCACCTCTATGAGGGCTTCTCGACTGGAATCGGTGCAATCGTGGAGGGATGGCACCGTGGTCTTGAGGTAATGGGGTGGGGCTTCTCGAGGAGACCTGTGTAATGGTAGGGGAGAGAGCTGCAGCGCGAAGAAATACATTAGCAGATAGCTTCGTAGATAGCTTCGCAGATGCGCAAAAGGGGCATATTGTGTAAAGGACAGAAGATCATCCTTATGAATAGTGAACGTACGTGGAGAGCTATGCCCCGGACCTGGCAGAGACAGGGAACGCTGCATCATTATTGCTACCTCATAGCTGCAATCTCGAGCTTCTAAGCTACGAGATACAGTACAAGCTATTTAGTGGGTGAGAAGTGACAGTTTTGGTTCCAAGGTCATGTACAGTAAAATACAGTCAGTTATCGAAGTGTTCAGCCTTCCTCTACTCGTGGTTTGGGGGGGGCGGGCGGTCCGTAAGAGGTAAAGGAGCAGCAGCAACGAAAGCTTCGGGCAAATTCAGCGATCATCGGTATTATTGAGAAATGGGTTGAAAAGAAAAAGGGATGATAATAGTAGAGTTGGAGACGGAGATGAAAATGAGAAGAACGAGGAGAATAGGAAGTCAGCGCGCTGGCGTAAAGATTTCCATGTGGTAATCTGGCAGATCATCAGGCTCGTTCTGCTGTCGCTGCCATTCCGACTGCCAACTCACAGGGTTCGGCGCTGACCAATGAACACCGTCGGTCGCCAACACATCTCTTGACCAGGATGGAAGCTCCTCCAACGAGGAGTGCAGAAAGACGAAGGAAGATTCGAAGAAGTCGGCCCCTTTCAGCCTCATACATATCCACGAATGCAGCTAGTTGTGTAGCGCGGGCTGGCTGGACGTTGTTTAGGCCGTGGCACTCGCTGGCCTTCGCGAGCATCCCTGGTGTCCAGAGAGCTGCCCCCCAGAGGTTCAGCAGTTCCCGTTCAGCAGCACCACAGAGGCAAACCTACCTCGCCATACCTTAGTTTACCTTACCAGGCTTACCTATCATACCGAATCCATCGCGAGCGAGTCTGATGCAGTGCAGCTGAAAAAAAAGAAAAGATAAACATTACGAGGAAAGATCTCATCTGAAGAAAGACACTAGTTAAAGATCGTGTGCATCTGTTTCACAAAAGCTGGTGTTTGGTGCAATCATCATCAAATCATCGCTACCTAGTCGCCTCCCTCTCGACGAAGGCAAATAAGGCAAATAAGAATTTACTCATACCGGTACAGTACATGACATGGGAAGCAATGGAGGGCTGCGCCTTTAGTGGTGACAACCAGGTTCAACGCCCCAAACCAAACACCACCAAACTCGAAACCAAGCTCCTTGTAAAGTACAGTCCTCGTACGGTACTCGATGCGCTGGTCGCAGCTGAGGTCGCATAGCAACGATCTATACTAAAGGCCCATGTCCTTATCAATCAATAATACAAGTCATGCAAGTACACTCATCCTCGTTAACCTTTAGTTCCTGCCATCGCACCGTTGAATCGGCAGCAGTCATCCATGCAGTGATGTGTTGTTGTTCGACGCTAATGCATAGCAATCTTCAGAAGGCTACTACTGGACTCGAGAGTTACGGCTATTCGGACTCCGACTGCTCTGTGCATTCAACAAGCTCGTTGAGTGCATTCCCAGATTCTAGTGTGGTTGGTTGGGAGTCGTGTTCCTGTCAATCATCACGATGCTCTCGATATTATGCTTTTTGGGCTATAGCGAAGAGCTGGCCTGGGCTTTCGCGCTGCAGAAGCTACTCCACTCCAAGCTTTGGACGACTCGCGACGAACCTAACTCCGTTGACAGTACAAACCATGATACTAAAAACAATACTTGAGTCATTAAGATGCATCCAACCGATAAAGCGCAGGGTTTCTCTTGATGATTCTGTTGGTGTACGTTGCTCGGTACATTGGCGACCACCTTGGTACTGCCCTACTGTATGGTAGGATAAGCACCAACGGCTGCTACTGTAGAACAGCTGTCTTTAGCTGATGTCAGGCTTGAGGTACCGTATCAAGGAACCTAGGCGAACTGCTTGATACGAGATGAGAGCAATCGAAAGACCATCGTGCAATTTGCCGCCCGCATTTCTGTACCCCGCGTCAAAATGGGCCACCGACGATGCTGTATATGGATATTTCACAGCTCAACGACATCTACATATGGGAGAATGACACATGCTTGTACTCCCGATTAAGAGAAGCCACATACTTACTACCTGGGCTTAAGAAGCCATTTATTGTCGCCAGGCTTGAGTTGAAATACATGGTCTAGATTCAGTCCATAATGCACCAACATTCGAATTGGGCACTCGGACTCGAGCTTGCTACAGACTCAGGAGCCATCTCGACAGACTCTGGGAGTCAGTGTTTACCAGTACGGCACTTTAGGAAGTGACGTCCACTCACATGGTTCTCCCGGAGCATCATGCACTCTCTGAACCTTTCCACGACATTGGATCACGATGTTTTCTGTTTCCGGATCAGCTGGAAAGTAATCAATGCGCGAAGCTCCAGGAGGCACCGGTTAATAAAGCTTGAAATCCATTTCGGTGCTCAAAGAGCCCCTATAATACAGTCGGCTATATAGTCGTTAGGATATCGGATTCAGGCTGGTGAGGCAATGAAGTTCGATCACAGGCTCGCAGCAAGTCTAGATGTCCTGCGTCAGAAGGGGAGTCGTCAATGGACCATCTTAGCCATATGATTCCCGCGCTCGCAATACTTATGTAGGAAGAGGAAGTCCATTTACATAAGCATCTTGCTCCCCTCCCGACTCCAGGCAGGCCGAATCCGCACGACACTTACTTGGACAACATCCTTAAGCAGGGAAGGTCGCATATGCCAACTTCCACCAAGCTGCTCCTTTTTTGATTGACGAGCCTTTGTGTTGCATATCAGAGGGGTTTCCTCTCGACATTCCGGCGTCGTTGCAGTGGCTAATTCTGACTCGAATAACCGGTTTTAACGGGATCGAGAAAGTCCAATCACAGTGAACACGATATACGGGCCCGACTGTGTCCTCCGTAGAAGCAGTCTTGTGAGAGACAGTAAAAAACTAAACAAATCTTTACCCTCGAGCACACTAGCCGTTGTATACCAATTGGCGGCCTGCTTTCGTAATCAATATAGGTCTGCAAGCCCGATCCGTCAATCCGCCCCTTCAAAGTATGCACAGTTTCAAAACATGGTAAGCAAACTTTATCAAGGCCCAAGGCGTGGATAAGTAAGAATAACAGTATATAGTGGGTCACCCAAGTCAAGGAGGTTAAGTGAGTAGCCAAATAATGCTTAAGTAAGTTACTTAAGTCAAGTGAGGTACTTAAATCAAGCCCCAAGCATCTCTAACTCCCCAAAGGCGATCAAACGTATCATCCATAATAACGAGGATAGAATATGGATCAACAAGTGTAAGGTCTAGTCATTCATTCAATCCTTAGCGCGATATACACTAAACACATAGCTCCTCCTCCATCCTTTTCCGTCTGACAAGTAAACTTCCCTCGCTTATTTTCATTTTCACTTTTTGCCTGTTTCATATTTTGATGACCGAGACCGGGTCATAATTCCATAACAGAGCTTCACCACTTCTTATACCTACTCACTTCTAACCCATTTCCCATTTTCTGTGTTTACTTAGCTACTTACTATTTAAAACATGTATAATAGACGATATGAATAAGAAGTCTGCTCCAAAACTTCAACCAGCACCATTCGTACGTGAAATATGATCTAGTGAGACTAAGGTTAAGGTACCTTCTCTACTTGGTGCTTGCTTAGCTTTGCTGACTTAAGTTTTAAGAAGAGCGACTAATTTCTTTGGATGCAAAAGGTAATGGAAGTGGATGGGATGAGTCTATAAAAACATATAATTAGTATGAGGAACTCTGCAGCGAGCTCGGTCGCTCTATTGCACATACGATCTTTGGACCAGCTCACGGAGGAAATTGAAATTAGGACACCAAAGAAGCGAAGAAATCGAGGAGTATTAGAAAGACACTATAATTGAGTTACTTTTATGAAAAGAATCACTCAAATTAAGAGAGTTACTCAAGGTATTTCGGTGCTTAAGTGTCCCAACTTTGATTTTTACGGAAGACAGGTACGTAATAAGCAAGCTACAATTCAAACAAAAAAAATGCGTAATCATTCAATCATATACATTAAATTAGCCCTTCATCATAAAAATCATCCCCCAAAAATTCCCATCCCTAAACCTCCGATCCCGCACTCCTCTCAAAATACCACAAAGCGCCCTCCGTCTTCGCACAACTACTAACCGACCCCCCATTAATCGAAGCATTAACCGGCACAGCATCCACATCCTGAATCCTACCCAAAACATGATGGTAATACCAAATCTCCGCAACAACAGTATATCCATTATCTAGACTTCCATTTCCAGCTGCTGTTGCATTGTAGCGAGGTCCTGAACATCCGATGTAAGGAAGGGCTCCAAACCCAGCTGTTAGTGCTGATTGTAGATTAGCTAAGGAATAGGTTGTTGTGTTTGAGGGGGTGATATTTTGGGCTGAGAGCCAGGTGTAGGATGGTAGCCCTTGATAGTATGCGAGTGCTGTTTCGAAGAAATCTATCACGTCTTCATGTTGTCTGTACATGGGTCCGTAACATGGTAGGTCGAATGTGGAGAAACATGTGCCGTGCTTGGAGAACTCATGTCCCCAGAAATCTCCATTTACGGATCCTTGAGATACCCAGTATTTACTAATCACATGTTAGCGTTGGAAGAGAAAAGGAAAAGGTTAATATTGGGTACAGAAACATACTTCATGTATGCCAAAAGATCGTATTTCCCAAATGGAGCAAGGAATGTACTGATTGACGAGCCATTATACGCTGGAACGTTTGTACCCGCGGCAGGAAAATCCGTGACATTGGGAGAAGGTGCAGGATCGTATTGACGACTGCAACGAATTTCAATCAGTCTTATCCCAATATCTCACAAACTCATTCCCACTCACCTTAAATCACAGTATTGTGTATATGATCCGTTGCAAAAATCAGGCCACAAACCATGCAGAGTCCAAGCATCTTTCGGAAGAACCTGACCCTGTGCTTCTAATCCTGTATACGTATCCCAATATTGTGTACTAAGGACCAAACCTCCAAAGGTTTCTGTACAGCAGGAGTCTGTGATACTTGGCTGTGCGTTGGCCGAGCAAGAGAGGTATGAAGGAACTGTAAACTTTAATCAATATTCCACTCCCTACACCATAAAAAGAAAAAGTGATGTACTTACTGATCTGACAAGTATGATTTAAGTTACTCTCTCCGTATAATGAAGCGGTAGCTACCTTAAGCACGGCCCCACTCAGAGCGCAAGTAGAGAACCTCATACTGACGAATTTGCACACGACAAAGAAAAACAGAGAAATACCTACAAAAATAAAAAATCGGGATGTACCTCCCGATTTATACTTACCATCCCAGCACATGAGAAAGATCCGAATGCAAGATCTCCCCCAGCATCCAACTTCTTCATCCGGACTGCCCGCCAGAAGAATACTTTATTGTGCCGCCCCTGAAGCAATCAAAGCCTGAAGACCAATCAGAAGAGCAAGCAAGGACCATGATGAGATCACTAAATTTCAAGACAGAAAATTGGTCGGCAACGAAGGCGCAGAAGACCTTGGGGGGGGCACTTGGGAATTTGAGGAAGGAGGTCATCAACACGTGGGGCAGATAAGCCGGTACTGTACCTTGCTTGGATTATCATACAGGGAATAAATCTTGGGAGCCTTGGCATATTTTACTGGATTTTCGGGCATCGTCTGGTGCATCTTTTCTACTGTATTCCTTTCAAAATAGCTAATAAGGTATGCATCATGCTTCATAAAGTTACATAAATTCATCTGAATTCGTAAGAGAACGCCGCATATTGTGCGCGCCAATACTTGGTGAGCTAAGAAGCTCTAACCATCGCAGTTTATGTACAAGCTGCAGCCTGTCCATTTTTACAGCATTTTTGACCAGTAACCACGCATGTATAGTCTGATCGGAGTGATATATAACGCCTTAAATATTCCCATTGCCTCTCATCCCCTTCCAAATCGTCGGTCAAAAAGCTTCAACACACCCATGACACTCGCCGCCTCCACTTCCATTGGAGCCCTGCCAGCATGCTGGGGAGGCGTAGCATGGAGACGTCCAAGCCAAGTACTCAGCTCATCGCTTGCTTGATCAAAATTGCGGTGCGTTGACAATGTCTTGTACGTATCTGCCACAGACAAGCTGGGAGGCGGTTGAGTTGGTTGAACCGTCTGGCGATCCTTACAGCAACCACCTCCACTAGCATTACCTCCGCAACACCCTGCATCGGGAGTGCTAGTCGAAGCACGCATAGCTGCAAGAGAGCGACAGAATAGGCCAGCTTTCGGATCGCTCTGGCACTGTTGACAAGTTCCGGGACCATTGACACAGGAATTTGCTGGCGCTTGAGTACCGACAGGTCGATGCATCTGGTTTGGCTGTAGAGATGGCAATTTGATCATCTGAGTACCATCAACATCTGTGTCGGATGGCGGTGGCGTAACTTCGTTCAGCAATGGTGCCAGTCGATTCTCTCGTTCTCGCTCTTCGGATTGAGCCGTAGCAGTATCAGCACACATGCAATAGCCACCGTCGGCGCAGAATCCACATGATTCACCAGACGGGCGGACCGTTACGTCTGGAGTAGGAAGTACTTGATTGCTAGCCGACCTTGAGAACTTTGTTGTAAAGTCAACCTCGAGTGGAGTTGTTGGTTCCGAAAGACGGTGGCGTTTTTCGCTGGAGACTTCCGCTGTAGGCGACAGTGGTCTCTTATACTCATTTGGCGTTGTCACCTTGGAAGTGGAGCCAGTGATGGTTTCTTCTAAACATTGGCAATGTGTGCCAACGGTGCATTTGCCACACCCAGACGTAGATATCTTCAATGCAGCATCAAGGCACTCGCATTGATTGGGAGTGCAATTGCCACAACCAACAGGCGTGGCTGGCTCCGTTGGTGGCAGGAGTGATACCTCATGATGTTGATGCTGCTGCTGTCGTGATGGCTCTTGATGGCGATTGCGCCGTGGAGGAAGTGGAACAGCATCGGTTCCTGTGGTCCGAGCACCATTCCGAAGATATGATAATTCAGTCAAAGCAGCTTCCTTCTCCCGCCTCTCATACTCTGCGATACGATCCAAAGTATCGCATCGAAGTCTCCACGAATGTAACTCTCCACTAAAGCGTAGAACGTCGGCCTCAAGTCGTCCAATCTTGTCCCTCAGCTCTGACTCACGTCTCTGTTGCTCCTCCTTCGTCTCTTCGAGCTGTTCTTCTAACTCACCCACTCTCGCAGCACGTCTTTCTCGAAAGGCGCGTTGAGCAGCTCTGTTTTGAGCTTTTCGTTTAGTCGGCGGGGTGTCTGTTGCAGGCTTCCGTCCTGGCTTGGGTCGAGGTGGAACAACCCATTCCTTCCTCGTTATAATAGGCGGCGTCCCCAGGCCTGATGGTGGCGAGATGGCTGTTGTGTTGGATCCGTTCATGGTCTTGATGGCGAGCGTGGGAGGTGCTGGAGCAAGAGCTGCTGGGGACCCAGGCGTTGACACCGCTGGTGATGCCATACTGTTCGCTAAACAAGAACACGAGATTCTGGTTGGAAACTGGCCGGATCTCGTAATAGTCGTAAACTAGGACAGCTGCATCGATCTAGATCAATCAATATTCGTGCGATTGAAGATAGTAAAGGTTGCAATGCCCCGAGAAGGTTGGAAAGCAGAACAATAATAATAATAATGCAATGCTCGTATGAGAACGAGGAAAGTGCGAAGGGCGGGTAGGCAATGTAATCTTATCAGATCAGATTCTTCACCGTGGTCCTTGCCGAAGTTCGGAGGTAGACTTTTGGTGGTCAGGCCAATCACATCACCCATCACACGTCGTACGAGAAAAGCTAAAGTGGGACGGCGAAAAGTGAAAAAGGGCCAAGGAGAGCACACAGAGGAGGAAAAGATGTCTTGGATGGACCCAAATATCGACTCAGCGCTGCAGGCGGGAGACTTTTATTATGTAAAGTGACAAACCACCCAATAAACACCCACCCGGCGACTGCAACCACCGTACCCCCGACATCCCACGTGATCAATTCCCCGAACCCGACGTTGAGGCCGGCATTGGACCCCAAAAGCCGGAGCATAGGTATTAAAAGGCACCGCTCACAGCCATCGAGAGTCGACACATTACCAAACATACGCAATGAGCAAGTTCTATTTTGGGGGTACATCAGGGGATCTCTCCTCAGATGACGAAGACAACCTTCCTTATCCCAAGGCATTGCCTCGGAGTGACTTCTTAGCTGCTACGTTCGATGCGCCAACGTACCTGTCAACACTGTCGGACCGACATCAAACGCTCGAGGATCTCCGTGCTGACCTACGGGAGCGCTCTCAAGCATTATCGAAGGAGCTTCTGGATTTGGTGAACACGAACTATGAACAGTTCCTCAGTCTGGGGTCAGATCTCAAGGGCGGAGAAGAGAAGGTGGAGGATGTCCGAGTGGGACTTTTGGGCTTCAAGCGAGGAGTCGAAGATGTAAGAGCCAAGGTTAAAGACCGGAGATTGGAGGTCGAGGGATTGCTTGAGGAAAAGAAAAGCATCAACCAGCAAGTCGCTGTTGGACGAAAGCTGTTAGAGATCGATGCTCGCTTGGAGGAGCTTGAGGACAGACTGATGGTCGCATCGCTTGGACGGACAGTCAATGGCGTCGCCGAAGACTCTTGGAGTGACAGTGAGGATGAAGAAGACGACGATCTTCTCGACGGTAGCATTGGGACGAGCACGAAAAAGCTTCAACGTCTCGTAGTTGATTGCCGTTATGTCGAACACTTAGCCGCTACTGTGGGATCGCAACATCCATTCATAGCAGCCCAGGAACCCCGGATCTTACGAGTGCGAAATACCATTCTGCTCGACCTCAGCACTGCTCTCAAGCAGGCTCTGGCTCTGGGTGAAGCAGGAAAAAATCGGGTAGTCAAAGTCTTGACCATCTATGGAGATTTGGATGCAGGTGATGAAGCAATCAAGGTCTTGAATGACTCGAGATCAAAGTAGGCAAACTGGAAATTTTGTAAAGCATAGCGTCGGAGTCAAGGTTTATCATGGGGCATGACAATATATTCTACAAAAATATTTTACAATTATACATGTTAGGCGTTGGACAACTCTCGGGGCGAGACAGAATTTGGAGTTCTGAAGTCTCCGTTCAAGCTGAATCCTGGAGAATTGGTAGAGCTTAACACTACTTCCGCCAACTCCTTGTTGATCTTGTCACTCAGCTGTGCCATGTCCTTCTTCACTGCCTCCACGTACGCCTTGATATTCCGCTGCACCTCTTCTGGCGTGAATCCCAGCTGTCCAACAGCCATTCTGATGACACCCAGGCGCTCTCTGTACTCTGCACCACCTATTAAATCCTTCAACACCAGACTTGGGTCTTTCACAACTGTGCCCGTCTTTGCACTTGGCATCAATCCCTTGGGTCCCAGAACTCTTCCCAGTCCAGCTTTATTCATTTTCGCAAGCGAATCAACCTGGCAAATACACCTGTCAAACTCGACCCGACCATCCTTCACAGCTTCAAAGATCTCATCCTCGCCAACCAACGTAGCTCCTGCTGCCTTTGCTGAAGCCGCATATGCAGAGTCTGGGGGACAAATTACGCAGATCCGGAGGTCTGTCTTCACAGGATGTGGTAGGCGTAATCTATTTCGTATGACTGGACCGTTTTTCAAGGACTTGACCTTTATGTGCAGATCGTATTTGACAGAGGTTGGCTGTCTTCCAACTTCAAATGCTTTAATATATCTGTAAAGCATTAGAGAAAGCTGTAAGCAGACTTCAGCTGACTTACCGCATCGCATCGCATAGCGAAAACTGCTGCATATCCCTCAGATCATACTGTATATAGCTTTTCCGTTCCTTCTTCTTCTTGACCACTTCTCCCTTCTTCTTGTTTTTCTGTGGATTTTGACCCCTTGGCACTACCTTCACCTTTTTCGATACCATCTTCTCTTTTAAACCTTTCTGAAGTTCGGGTGTCGATGATAAAAATCGGGATGGGACATGATTGACAGTCGGCCTTGATGATGAGAGGCATAGCCTGCTCAATTGAGCGAGGCATGGTCTTAGGTGAGCCATCTTGTTGATTGCTGGTCTTGTTGTCAAAGTCCGTTCATGAATATTGAAGCTCTAGCGCGCGGCTCGGATTAAACATAATGCCTATTTGGAAATGCCAAGACGCTTGTCCATGATAGGACAAGTTCAAAACACCCCTGCTTCTGAGTCAACAACCCCTCCACCGAGATTATCAAAATATTCCCCTCCATCTCACACGATCCAACAATGATTCACAAATATCGCACCATGAAGAAGGAAGACTTCCCCCAACTTACGGCGAGTCTGGTAAAGCCAGATTTTAAAACCAATGAGCCACATCTTGTCTCCCTCGATCACCACCTCACCTTGAGAACGTACGTGGACGGCTACGAAATCAGCGAGGCCGATACCAAGTTATGGATCACAATTCGGTCAAACAGAATCGCATACTCGTTTGTGAAGAAGGGCACTCTTGTAAATCTTACAAGATGGTTTACTTTCATTGAGGAGTCGCATCCTGAGCTTTGGGAGGAGATTAAGTTGAAGGATGAGGCAGAGAAGGCGAAGAAAACCGCAGCTAGCAAAGCTGGGGGAAGCTACAATATGGCATTGCAGGAGACTGAGAAGGGTGTTGTCACAAGGTTCCCACCTGAGCCATCGTACGTTGACACACAATAGGTAATATAATCAACTGCTAACCTCAATTAGTGGTTACTTGCACATCGGACACATGAAAGCCGCTCTCCTCAATGACTACTTCGCACACGAGCTCTACAAAGGCACATTACTCCTCCGATTCGATGATACCAACCCCTCAAAAGAGAAGCAAGAGTACCAAGATGCCATTATTGAAGATCTCGCACTTATTGGCGTCAAACCGGACAAGACCAGCTACACTAGTGACTACCTCGAGGTACTTTACAAGTATTGTATTCGTATGATCGAAGAGGGACATGCATATGCGGATGATACCGACCAGGAGACAATGCGCGACGAGCGAATGAAGTTGATTCCAAGTAAGCGCCGTAACGAGAGCGTCGAGTACAACCTTGGGATTTTCGAGGAAATGAAGAAGGGAAGTGAGATTGGTTTGAGAAACTGTATTCGTGCAAAGATTTCTGTGGACAACCCTAATGGGGCTATGCGGGATCCTGTCATTTACCGTTGCAACATTGAGACTCCTCATCACCGAACTGGCACTACTTGGAAGATGTACCCTACATACGACTTCGCCTGTCCAATTGTTGATTCTCTCGAGGGAGTCACACATGCTCTTAGAACTACCGAATACACTGACCGTAACGCCCAATATCAGTGGTTTCTGGATACTTTGAAACTCCGCCACGTCTACATGTGGGACTTCGCAAGAATGAACTTCGTCCGAACATTCCTCTCAAAGCGAAAGTTGACGAAGCTCGTTGATGCAGGAAAGGTCTGGGGTTGGGATGATCCTCGTATGCCAACCATTCGTGGTGTTCGAAGAAGAGGTATGACTGTTCCAGCCCTGAGAGATTTCATCTTGAAGCAAGGACCAAGTAGAAACATTGTTGTTATGGATTGGACAAGTTTCTGGGCTTCCAATAAGTATAAGATTGATCCTGTGGCTCCCCGCCATACAGGTGTTGATGTGAAGGATGCTTGCAAGGCTCAGATCACTATCAAAGGTCCAGCAGAGCCATATGTTGAGGATAAGCCCAAACACCCCAAGAATCCTTCAGTCGGCACAAAGAAGGTTGCATACAGTCAGCATATCCTCTTTGATCAAGCAGACGCCAAAACTTTCAAGCAGGACGAGGAGATTACCTTAATGGGCTGGGGAAATGCCTTTGTACGAAAGATCACTGGCTCTGATCCAGTGACATTCATTGAACTCGAGCTACATGTTGAGGGCGACTTCAAGAAGACGGAGAAGAAGGTCCACTGGCTATCGACTGAGGGCCAGACACTTGTTCCAACCAAAGTGTATGATTTTGACTACCTGATTACGAAGGACACGTTGGAGGAGACGGATAACTTTGAGGATTTCCTGACTGAGACAACGGAGACCCAAACTGATGTCCTGGTTGACTGTAATGCCGCAGATCTTAAGGTTGATGACATCATCCAACTTGAGAGAAAGGGATATTATAGAGTAGACAAGGCAGCCAAGGACGGCCAGCCTCTTATTCTGTTCAACATTCCAACCGGAAAGACGAGTACTACAGGCCTATGAAAACTTGATTTTAACTTGCATAGAGGGTAGCTAGATGAATTCATGATGAACGTTTAATATGAACGAATTTGTTAGTTACGTATGTGCTGTGGGTGTAGTATAACACATAATATTCTCATATGCTCTATCAACTTCAGCTATCCTTCCTAGCTTGTAGCTGTCTCTAGAGACCAAATATAAAGCTCAAGAGGAATTTTTGGCTAGGACCATGCTTTGATCAACGAGTTCACTTACTGATTCGAAATGTATTCCATACAGCCATCACCAGAAGAACTTTCAGGATGGTAAGCAAGACTCGTGAAGTGTTTCGGCATTCCCTTTTCTCGTGTCAATTGTTCTCCACTGCAGCACTTCACGTGGTATTCCCCAAACTCCAGCAATGACAAACCCTCAAGCATCCAACATGGTCCATCAACATTCTCAAATCAATCCCTTCCTAGCCAACTCCACCTTCCTCCCCGCCTCTCCGGCCTTGAATCCGCCCTTAGAAATACAAATGGCCTTTCCATCCCCAAGCTCAAATTTCTCCTCATAGGTTGGATGTGGACAGGGGCAGTGGTGTGGGAAATGTACGCAGGCTAGAGTGTCGGGGCAGAGGTACTTGTCGCAGTGGGCTTTGGTAAATGGTTAGCTTGAGATAGCTTAACATGGAGGGGTAACAGGGCAGATATACCATTTTCGTATTGCTGTTGGTACCAGTTGGAGTCACTTGGAACATTCTGAGGCTGGTGGTGTTGGTGTCCTTGTTGTCCTGCCCAGGAGTTAGTCGGACTGCGTACAGATTCGCCAATTGGGAAGAGGCCTACCGTTGAACATCTGTTCAAAGAATTGGAATTGTGCTTGCGCCCCAGCAATGAGGAGCAAAGCTGCAGAGAGCAGTGAAAGTAGTATGCCAGCCATAGTGCAATTAATTACGAGTTGTGTAATACTGTACGGTGCTGAAAGTAAGTGCAATTGACAATGCCAAATGGCCTCCACGGCAATCTTCGGAGGGTCGGCCGCAATTTATCCGGCAACAACTTTACAATTCATCTCAGTGACAACGCCTGGCCGACGACAGCATCAGCAAAAACACGCCATGCTGCTTCCACGATTACAGCCGCCATTGCGGGCAGCTCTCACCTCAATTGCCCGGTCGGGTGCCTCATCAAATTCCCAAATATGTCTCAATGACACCTTTGCCCAACTCGCCATCAAAACCTCTCCGTCCCTTACCTTCGTTCGTCATGCCTCGCACAACCAACAAGGAGCTGTTAACAAAGCAAAAGATGGACCTGGAAAGAGATTAGGGGCGAAGAAATCCGGAGGTCTGTCTTATCTCTCTTTTTGCTCCGCCGTCTAAGAAAGACTCAATTGCTGATTCCATACAGAGCAATATGTAATCCCTGGCAACATCATCTTCCGCCAACGAGGCACTCACTGGTTCCCTGGTGACAATTGCGCAATGGGACGCGATCACACAATATATGCGACTCAAAGCGGCTACGTAAAATACTACAAAGACCCTGAGAAGCACCCTAAGCGCCAATACATCGGCGTAGTCTTCGAACGCGATCAAGTCCTCCCCTTACCACGCAACAGTCAACGGAGACGGCGCCTCGGCATGACCGCGCAGAAAATGGAAACCGCTCCCGTCGTTGAAGAAGTCGTTGAGGAGAGAGCCGACGTCGTAGCTGCGGCTGATGGAACTACGAGTGTGGTGGTTCAGAAGGTCAAGAAGATGAAGGAGAGGAAGGGTGAGGAGGGTCGAGATTTGAAATTGAGGCCTGGATATATGTATCGGGAGGCTAATTGGGAGATTGGAAGAGCGGCTGAGAGAGCTAAGATAAAGGTTAGGGAGTTTAAGCCTAGGGATCGATGGACTGCGTGGAGGAAGACGACAATTAGAAAGGCGAAGAATGCGGAGAAGAAGGGGTTGGGTAGGAAGATACGCTGAGATGGTTGATTTGGTGGAAAATGTTGTACAAAAGAGGCCTTGTCAGACTTGGCTCTGCTCAATTGCCATTGTATGAAAAGAATGGGTAGGACCGTATTATGAGCTACAATATATACTGAAAGACTAACTAAAGCCATCACTTCCTTGTCGAATTTTCCACTTTCCCACTTTACAACAAGCTTCTTGTGTACGGGCCGTCCTCAGTGACTTGATAGCGAATGGCCAGGTTGACAGTTAACTTCTACAATTACTACTCACCTTAGATGCTTAGATGCCTTCTAAGAGGAAAAAGTACCTAGTAGGATTTAAAAAGAAACGCGACATCGAGCAAGCCAAAAGGTTTTCGATCTCGAGTCTTGCATCGTTCTCCTACTCCGTATTACAAACCGTACATTTCAATAACGCATTATCTACCCTTCCTTTACAACAACTGATAGAAAGGAATTTTAGATACGAGAGTGTATGTATTTGGAGTTTGGAAGTGGGCTTGGTTTTATGGCCCTTTGAATTTAACTTTCAAGCTTACTAGAGTACGTATGCTGAGTATGGGGAAAGATTAAGTGTTGGGTCTTGGTACTTTCTGTTTTTTCTAGCACTTTACACGTATTTGATACCTTAAGTAGTAGTACATACTTGACGGCTAGCTGAAGATCCAGTGGCTTATCTATAACACGATAGAGTTTATGCCTTATTTTCTACCACTAGTTTAAAAGAGTTAGCCGACGTCTTCACATTCCAGGTTGTAATAGCATCCATCGCTTAATATATATATCATTATAAGCGATCCCCGACTAAGTCTCCTCGAGTCTGCTTAACAATGCTTAGTTGTAATAGTGCTTCTATTTATTGACTTATTCCTCTTTGTCTAAATAATTATCACAACTAAATTGAGGATTTGGTTTTTCATACAATTTATAGGTCAGAAATATGCCGTGTTGATTGTACTATCTTATAATACACGTTATACTGATGTCATATAGCACAGACTTCTACTCAAACACTCTTATATGTAGTAAATAGCTTGGTTTAGGTAACTCACTTGATATATGTAATTGACTTGTTATACTTGTTATTAGCAACTCACTTGTTATTAGCAACTCACTTGAGATAGGTAACTCACTCGGTGGACATGAGTAGGTCCCTTATTTTAGGCCTGCATTACCGTCAACCACAAACTATACCATGCGTAACATACCAATTAATACCACACTAAAGCGCAGGATTGTAGGGCATCCGAATATACCACCTTAATAGGTAAGTGTTGTAGGGTAAAGAATCAAAGCTCGTAGTTTGGCTAGCCGTAATGGTCCTTCCTTTCCCCTCGAGTTATGCAGTGTCTTCCTGCTCCTTCCTACTGTTTTCTGCTCTTTCTCTCTTGGAATTGAACAATCGTATCGCCTCGCCAATCTCATTGTTGTGAAGTCAAATATAACACGCTATTCACGGTGGCCTAAGCGTCCTGGAGGTTATTTCAGGCTAGTTTTTACAGCCAGGACTTCTTTGGACTTACACATGGAAGCAAATCAATGCCTGATTCCGTTCTCCTTTTCTGTAGAAACGCTTGCTTCTCGCCTTTTTATCTTCTTAGATATTCCCTCCTTCTCATAACTTCAAAACTCACTCTAGCAGTTACTTAGTGTTTTCGTCATGACGTCTCGCTTAACACCAACATCCTTCCTATTTCACATCGAACTCCTTCCAAAGCTGTAGCTACTTCCAAATCTACCTCTACCAACAGAATGCAACAGACCCAACGCTACTACCTATGTGATCATTCGTCTATGTTGCCTGGTTGATCTCCACGCTAATTCTAGCGTGCCTGGCACCTACATATACTCGGGTTCCTTTCTTCTCTTCCATCCTCTTCTTCTTCTCTCTTCCCGCCACTTTCCAAGCTCACAACTCCACCACATACTCACACGCAACCACACGCAACCACTCTCACTCTCCTCTCCTCACAATGTCTCACTTCCAGCGGACACTGACCTCTCCAATGACGGCTACGCGCCGAAGGTATCAAGTCCTTCACCCCATTGACAATTTTCCAGTTCCTCCCGTCTACCTTTCTCGACCGGACCTTGGAACAACTCCCTCTGAGTCCTCTTCAACGCGTTCGCGTTTCCGGACTAGGAACCCTTGGCCACTGGACAACATGGCCCCTCTGCGAACCACCTTTAACCCTCCCTCGAGCCATATCTTGTCATCCCTCCAATTGGCTGACCACCAAAAGGAACCTAAGGATACACAACCACATATGGACCTGGCCAGGATGGATCCAGAGCTTGTCTCAAACTCTTGCGTCGGTACTTCCATACCCGTGGTCGTACCAAGCCAGGTCAGTGACTTGGGCGTAAGTCAACCACTTCCTTCCATCGACTCCTTTGTCGCGTCTACGGACACGATACCATCGGTCTTTGCTGAGGTCGTCGCATTGCGTCGTGCTGAAGCTCACGCTGCATCCATGCCTCTATGCCCAGTGGGTGGTGAGGTCACTCCTGTACCTGCTTTTGTTCGCGTTTCCAACTCCCCTTTGCCACTTTCTGCTTTTGATATTTTCGAGCCGGAAGACTACTTGCCTCATGAACCTTCGGCGAAGATCCCAAGGGGCTTCCATAGGTCTCCTTCAGTGTCGCCCAGCGATGCTTCTATTAGCATACATATCGGTAGACCAGCTGCAGTGCGGCGAAGACCTTCCAGATTTGCTAGAGGAAAGAGGCCAACCTCATTGAGGGTGGATGTTAGTCTGCCAGCTCCTGTGGAGTCTGAAGCCGCTTCGTCCTTTTGTGACCTTGCCTTCATTGATGAGGCTCACCCCTCCCCTCCAATGACACCAGCTCCATGGCCATGCCTTGAAACGTCACTCAACCCTGCGTCTGTTTCTGATTATGCTCCTCCTTCTGATTATACTAATCCCTTTGAGAGTCCTTGCTACTATGTGGCACCAACTCCAAGAGTTATGGCTCCAGTAGAGAGGAATATCCCAAATCCACGTCAACCAGCCTGGTTGGACAAATGGGTTGGCCATACTCCGGATCCTATTAAGCCTCGCGTGGCTCCAGCTCCAAGACTTATGACCCCAGTGGATAGGACTATCCCAAATCCTATTCCACGTCAACCGGCCTGGTTGGACAAATGGGTTGGCCATGCTCCGGATCCTGACAAGCCTCGCATCGTCCGGATTACCAGGACCAAACCACGCATCATCCGTTCCCGAGCCCCGTCTCCTTCTCCAAAACCGGCTACAGGACCTGGTGCATACTCGCCCAGACCGATTTCTTCGGAAATCTCTCCTGAACCGGCTCTAGGACCACAACTTCAGGACGACCCTCTACCCATCCAGGAGCTATCCAGGAGCCAGGAAGGGTCCATTCCTGAGGTTTCCGTTACTACCACCGAAGAGCTCACCAGGACTAGAGAAGTGTCACCTGCCTCCACATCCCACTGCTCCCCTTCTATTGGTATTTCATCTCCCAATAAAGCTCACGGTGACAATTCCAGTGACCCCATTCCTGGCTCATGGCCAGATGAAGATAAGATACTGGTATTCACCCCTACCACTTCATGGTTCAGCCTCCTGCGCCCTGCTGCACTGTAAGCTTTCAATCTCCCATCTCCGTTTCGACCATCACTAACAAGCTCTCAGTGTAGCGGCAGTAGGCGCAGCAGCATATGCTGCCTTTTCGTTCTTCTGAACGTCATGGTAATGTATCAACATCCCTATCTTTCCTTCTTACATCAAATAGGATTCCTTTACAGGTCTCCACCAAAAACACTTAAAAACTCATAAAACAATCACCAAAAAACCAACAAAATAGGCTCTTGGACTGGTCATCCAAGAGTATCAAAAACAATCATCAAAAAACTCACAAAATCAAAAAACAATCACCAAAAAAGCGAACAACGCCTATCAACATACCAAAGAAGGCCCCACCTCCTTCATCTAACATCTTCTGTACCTTTAGCTGCAGAACAATCCCATCACCAACCTTGCTTTTTTGCGCTAACAATCATCAATAGTTTCTCACGCACCACTTGGTGTCTTCTAACAGTTCTTTAGTGCTTTCGGTATTTTGGTTTGCTAATGGTGTACAGGGAGCACAACATGAGTCTGGCCTTCACGTGGCGTTGTGTGTCAGTAGCCAGCAGTAGTAATATTGCTTGGTGAAGCGAACAGGCTCAATGATATGCAAATCCAGCAAAATTCAGATAAGTATCCTCTTCCTTTGCTCTCTTTATGCAGCTCGATGTAACACAACAATTCAGAAGATACGAGCCCTTATCGGCGTTTACCTTGGCTGTCAGATCTCTCAATCCAACCTCAACTTGTCTTTGCGCAATTCTCGGTCTTTACAGGAATATTTTCTATGACCTCTTACGCAATCACAACAGTTCAATACCCTTCCATCGTCTTGAATAACTTTTGAGTAAGTGGAACTAGCCCTCAACTCGCAAGGCCACTACAAGTTGATGAGAGAGCCAACATGTCATGGCCGTAAGGGGAGCCTACGCAGCAGGGTAGCACCGTCATGGTAGTAAGTTGGAGGATTGGAGAGTGGTATTTCTGACAGCCTATTTCTCAGTAATGGAGTCGACCATAAGCATCCGTGAGCCCTTAATGCCTTCGATGGGAGAAGCCGCCGAATGATGTTGTGCTTCATCAGTTTGTCCTACAGAGTATGTCGTCAGTCTGCAAGCGAGATTAGGATCTCATTCTATATTCACGTGACTAGATCGACGAGTCGCTTTTGTTCCTGAAGCATCACCTTCTAATCTATCATCTATCTACCGGTATCACCCCCATCCCATCTCCCCTCAAAACCCGGTAGATTGTCTGAATGCTACTGTGCCCCAGATTTTACACGCCCTCTCAATGTCCCGCGCGTTGAATAAAAGTGTTGTCTCGTACCACCGTTTTCAGCTCCTGCAGCCACCGTGGATGCTGCCTCCCACAACTTTACGGCCCCATCAGCAGACAACCTTAACTGCCGCCAATCAGGCATCTTCTTTCTCTAGAAAAGGACTCAATTCAGCCTCGTCTTCTCATTCCAAGCCAATATCTTGCGATGGCGTCCTGTCTTTGCTCCCGTCGGCCTTGGCACCTCCTCAGCTCGAAGCCACACGAGTGCTGGCATATTTGGGAGCCTCACCCGAACTTCCTTTTCTGTCCCCACTTCTCCATACTCTTATATACCTAAGCTTTTGCTTGCACTCTTTCTCTCCCTCTTTTGACTTGCTGTTCTGCAAGGCTACAAAGCCGTAGACAGAATCGCTCCTTTTCACCTGTATAAACTTACGTCCAGTAATACGTCCGTCAACGCGGTAGTAAGAAAGCCAGCTTTGTCGAATCTGTTGCGCATCCCCGCAGATAGGGATATACCACTTGGGCTGGTCTACTATGCCACCTCAAGCACCAAGTCTGCCAACAGGCTGGGATTCGGACTATGACGGAACAAGCCAAAGTACGTATATTATATTCTCGCAGCCATCAGATCTCGATATTTTTTTGTAGGGACCAAACATAGACCAGAGTATACTAATTCTGAGGGCTTCCACCAGAGTGGTTCTACATTTACAGGCCCACAGGACAAACTCAGCTCCAATTTCCGAAGCCAGGAGACCATCTCATCCAGACTATTATTGACGAACAGACGGAAACACCACTAGTCAAAGAACTTGAGTCAGTCTCGATATCACCATCTCAAGAGTCAGGGCCAGTCATAGACAGCATCTCGGATGTCAAACAGCCTGCACCTACAACCCCAGCCCAACAACCGATTCGCCGGCTTTCTGAGCTTGCCAGAAAACCGATCCCACAGTCGTCCTCTCCTAGGCCTGAATCTACTCAATCATCCCAAAATTTGACTTCAACGAGCGTCCCGACAGCACCTCAAATTTCAAGTCCTGTTCAAACGCAGCAGAATTACCAGCCATCTCAACATTTGTTGACTGCTGTACAAATTCAGCAGGGCTATCTACCCTCACCTCTCTTGCAGAACACTAATCCTACAAACAACCTCGATCACTCCGGCTCACCACATGCAAGCCAGTCACCCCAGCAGCCTCTATCTCCAGCTTCCAATAATGGGACACAGAGCGACACGGATCCTCATCGTATGCACACACCTTCGACGTCTTCAGCGGCCGGGCTGTCTAATGTCACTCAGGCCACTCAGTCTAGCTTGCCACAGTCTGGAGTTCAAGGACCTGGGCAGGGAGTACAATATGTCCAAAAACCTCAAGAACATCAAACGTTTAACAGCTACCAACCTGCAGAATCTACGGCTTCTTCAAATAGTCCTATAGCCCAACCAAATTCAATAGCTAGCACACCCACGCCTTCATTGCATTCTTCGCATGGCTATCCGCCTATACTTCCTTCCTCGCCGGCTGCCTCTTATAGCACACAACAGGATTCATACCAACATTTGCCATCATTTCACCATTCTCAGAATACAATCCAGGTCTCATCACCAAGTCC
The DNA here is from genome assembly GCA_003008705.1 of Pezicula radicicola. NCBI lineage: Eukaryota > Fungi > Ascomycota > Leotiomycetes > Helotiales > Dermateaceae > Pezicula > Pezicula radicicola. The sequence goes on along the minus strand of PDUO01000005.1, from coordinate 1,210,853 downwards.
TGGGGGAGGTAACAGTCACAGCCCGACGCAAATGAGAATATCTTCTCAGCTTCATAATCAACATGGGTTTCAAAACATAACTTCGCACTCTCCGACTCAAAATAGTACAACATCATCAGTATCAAGTCAGGGTCCGAGTCACATTAGCTATACTGCCCCTGCGCCACCTGCATCTTCCCCTCCTTCCAACAATCCTCAACGTTTCGGTATGCCTCCCGGCCATCCTCTCATACACGCGGGAATATATATAGTCTACCCCAGACTTCCTTCTCAGTCCCAGCAAACTTACACTTATCAACCATTGAATCAACCTCAACCATCAGCTCCTCCTTCGGCACCAGCAAAACCACAGAATTCCGTGCAAGGCCAATACAATCAGCACATTCATTCTACAGTCAATATACGTCCTCCGCAGCTTTTTACACATCCCCAACCAAGTCAAATCCAGCATAACAATGGTGTTACCCACTTCCAACCCCAGATATCAGTCCAACAAACAGCGGCCCCAGCCACGCAGTTTCAAACCCCCCAGAACACGCAACATCAACAATCCCAAAATGCTCAGCATCAACATCCCCAGAATATTCAGCATCAACAGCCCCAGAATATTCAGCATCAACATCCCCAGAATATTCAGTATCAACAGCCCCAGAATATTCAGCAGCAGCAGCAGCACCCAGCATCCAGTTCACAGCCTTCTCAGTCTCCAGGTGTTACCTATATCCAAAACTCAAATGGAACTATAACACAGGCATCCTTGACCACAACGAGTCCTTCCGGACAAGTGCCTCAAATTACTTATGGAAAGCATTCTATCCAGCAGCAACATGCAAATGTTAGTAACGCTCATACCCAGCAAGTGCAGAGCCAGGTTTACGCAGGAAATCCGGGTAATCAAGGCTCTGTTATCCATACCACTCAGCAACACCAGCAGCACCAGCAACCCCAGCAACCCCAGCAACAACAAAGCCAGGCGAATATATTCTCCGCTCCTGCCTCCCTTGCTGCAAAAGCGAACAGAGGAGATATACCGGCCAGATTTGCAGTAGGCGCTGCAAATACCGCCAACAAAGCAGTGAAACTTCTCAAAGGAACTGCAGGCAAGAAGGTTGCTGTTACTGTTGGTGGTGCTGTTGTTGGAGAGGCTCTGGGGTTGTCAGGAGCCCAAGGCGCAAGACTAGCGAATGCTGTGCATAATCAATACCAGAACGCTGCACAACAAAACGGACAGCCAGCTGTAGGCCAAGGTTCTGTGGCTGCAAACAGTGGAGGAAATCCACAGCGACCAGGTACTATTCAAGGCGTCAACTCGCCCAATACGGTTGTTCAAGGGTATACACGGCCAAATAATACTGTGCCAACCACCACCGGCAACATAACTGCCAGGCCGAACTCAACTTACCAACCCAATTTTCAAGGCGTTGGCACAGGATTACCAGCCGGAAGGCCGAATGCTCTAGGGAATTCACAAGTGCAACCCAGTGGACGACGTCCTGTGGGACAGCGTCCTCAGGGAACTCTAGCCCCCACGCCCACAAATGATACTATCCTTCAGCTTGGTCAAGGCATCCAACAGATAATTCAGCAGTCCTCGACTAATGAACGACCGCAGCGTCCTCTCACGCAAACTCAGCAACAACCTTCACAAAGCCAGTACAATCAATCATACCAAACTAATGCTCCACCAGCATATCAGCAAGCACAGCAGCACACAGACTCTGTATCGGATTTTCAAGGTTCACAATCAGACCAACTCGCAACGAATCTAGTCTCTTCGCAATGGGATTCAGCTTCTTCGGGTACAGGACAACCGTCCTACTCTCAGTCCATCACCCCGCAGCCGCTATTCTATACGTCGAGTTCCCAACCTTCAGAACAACTGCAGCAAACGACGAACGATCAATCCATCACTGTCATGAACCAGTCTTTGGTTAGTGACAACGAATACACAAGTGGGTTTCCAGATCCTATATCGTCTATGACACAATCGCCTGGCGTTTACGTTGAGGCTCAGTCATCAGAAATCGAGCAATCAATCAATGAACAATCCACTACCGTCATCAATCAGTCAATATCCAGTAGTGTTATGTATACAAACGGTTCGCCGGACTTTGCCTCGTCTCAGCAAGCTATAGCGTACAGTAATGTGCAGTTATCAGACCAAATGCCAGAACAGTCGTTTGGTGACCACTCCGCTATCACTGCCACAAACGATAACAACTACGCATTCACAGAGTACTCGTCCGCCCAGGTTAACACTCAGGAAACCTCTTATGCACAGGTTGAAACTCAGGCATCGCTAGCGACAGACACATACTTTGTTGATGACGGATCAAACATAAACGTAGACTATTCCACAAACATCGAGGTTGAGGCTGAGGCTGACATAAGTATGTCTCAATGTGATTATCAAGGTCTGGACGGATCCTCAATTGATGCTACAGTTGATATATCAGCGCAGGAGACTGATAGTTACGTTAACGAAGATTACAGCGTTGATGGCGATTGGTAACCCACATTAATACAAGTTTCTTTTTCTTGAGTTCCTCATACTCAGAGGTCTCGAGCAGATTGTTCACTTGCATGATGCTCCATTTCGCCACCTAATATGTACTTGGAGTTTTGCTGTTGCTAGTCTCAATAAACTGGAATTTGAAGCTCCCTTCTGTATCCTACAGTACTGCACACAGGAAAACCTGCCTTAACTCATTCAACGATTCATCATTTCATCTTGGCGCCATACCCTTTATGTCTTTTCAAAAATCTCCAGGCTGCGCGTTGGCAAGCTCTTCCGGATAGAGCTGATAAATTGGGTCCTATAATTCTGGTCAAATGGTTGCCAGGCTGAATATACTCTTAATAAGCTCACCATTAAATCCACTAGCCCACAACCCGGCGCGGCCCCATAGTAGCCAATAAACTGCTGTGTCTTTCTTGGGTAACTCATGACCATGTCTTTGGGTACGGCAAGGTACATCTGTTCATCGATCCAAATCAGCTTTATATTTCTGTAAGTCCTGATGCAGAATAGACGTACATTCTCCTCTTGCCTAAGCCATCCTCTGGTAACGAAAGTCCCAAAAACCAAGCGATAATTATCTTTTGTCATATTTGCTGACCCTCCATGGAAACAAGACGCTAGCATGATAAATGCGTCGCCTTTCTTAAGCTCAGCATAGACGGTATCCGCTTCATTAGGTGGTGACTTTCGATTATTACCCCAAAGGTGAGATCCCGGAATGAAGCGTGTAGCACCATTGGCTTTAAAGGTGTCTGTTCCTGCGACGAACAAACCTATAGCAGACTCTCGATTCATATCCCTCTCGTCATCCCAGGGAGCGGATACTTCGGTATGGATGTTATGGTGGAGGTAGTCATCTACGCCTCAGGATTAGCTACTCTATTCCTTTGGCTTCACAATGACCTGTATTGAAAATGAAGGTGTAGTTGCTTACCTCTATGTAGGGGTTGTGCCTTTGCCCCAGGGCCTATTTGAAGAGCGACGCTTGAGTGGGCTTGGGGTGTTGCAACAGACTCTTTCCATTCATCGCCCCACCAGAAATAGCTCCTCGACGTGAGGAAGTGATCGCAGACGGCTTGATACAATGGATGCATCAACTGGTCATTGGTATAAGTTTTACTGACACCGATCATACCTGGACACCTCTTTGTCTCCGGCTACAAGCGTATTAGGTGACAGTCAACGACGACACGGAGAGACATAAGACTCACAGGGAAGAAATTGCCCTTCCATGCCTTATCCACCTCCATCTTTGAACGAATTTCATCATACGCTTTGTCAATCGAGGAATGAGGAAGGAATTTCTCGATGATAACACCACCATCTCGTTTCAGAAGTTGGATTATATCGTCAAGAGGTGTGTCAAGTGGTACGCGTTGTATATCATCCCCATACTTCGAGCTAATGGATGATGTGTCGCTAAAGGTTGGCATGTCGAATGCTCGGATGACTAGCGGTCGAAGGTGGATTGGAGATATAACTAGACGATTCAAACGATGAGTTCGTCAAGGAAAGTGAACGACAACTGAGGAGAGCTGGAGATGGGCCGCTAGATATGGTTGATATTAATACCCGACGGGTACAGTCGAAGGAACTACGAGTTTCTAATGCAGAGATACAGATTCCGTTCAACTGCCGGTAACTCATCATTTTGAGCAGGCATCGTCATTGTAAGCGGGAGGTTGGAGACAATGCCTAATTGAGCATCCTCTGCGGAGGCTAGCAGTGCTTGGGATTCTTGAAATTCTGGGGAACTGGGCCCTGGAAATCATAACGGCTCGCGATATGGGTGGTTGATACTGTAGATGGTCTAGACCCTAAATTCCCAAGTTGGTGGGAAGCGCAACACCCCTGAAGACCTTTTTCACCATTTTATTTTGGAAAAGCGAAATTCAAGCGAGGCGACTGGCGGGCGGGAGGTTCGGTTCGGACTTGGGCTAAAACTTTGTTCTCACAGAAAGAAAGAAAAAATAATTCCTTATGAGGGTTATAGAACTCTATTTGCCCGAGACGGCTTAAATTTGACGACATCCATCAATAAATCTTCGACAGCTTACGGAGATGAGCTGCTACAATTGAGTGTATGCTTCTATTTGACGACAGCCATCTGTACACATGCGGAGATGAGTTGGGATTATTGGTAGGAAGTATGACCGTCGGCTTTAATCCACCCTGTCTTGGATTCGTCGGTCTTATTAGAGGCATCTGATAAGACCAAGTTCGAGGCGTTGCAACTTGCAAGCGTCAATGCTAGATTACCGTTCTTCAACACGGGTAGCAAAAGCTGGGACAACTTCCTTTTTAGAATAATAGAGGCCGCCTCCGCTCGGATACCACTCTATTTCCTCCAATGAAAACATCGACGTGAACATCTTGCATTCACTCACTACACGCTCATAGGCACAAACCAAGACCCCTAGAACTCTGTCGCTTTCTCCGGAAGTTTAAAGATATTTTTGAGTTAAGAGCGAGAGTTTTAGCGTTCACAAAGTCCGAGGATTCCAGTGCTTAAAACAACAGCCAAAGAAGGAGTGCTTGGCAGCTTCAATGACGTCGGCATTAAGCGACCATAGAGCGACGGAGTTCCGATAAACCTTGGCCGGAATTGAGCACAGAATCGCGAAATCTGGAAGGAATCGAGAGGATGAAAATCACTTTACCGACACGGTTAGTCATTGGGCACCATAGCGATTTTTGTGAAGATATATTTGCCACCGTAGCAAATTACCGGAAGTGAATTTTTGACTTTTGGTCTACCTGGAGCATTGGTATTGTTGAGGTTACAGCAACTACTGTACTCAGACACGTCAGAGTAATTTCAAACTGTGCTTCGTATTCCGAGTCGTTGGTCTAGTAAGAATGGTACTTTCCGTACAGGTGTGTAAGATGCAGTTGCGACAGTAGAGTGAGTCAAAGGCCCGACTTGCCTCGTCAGTTTTCTCAATTGCGAAAGTTTGGCCGCATTCTCTTACCAAGAGGTGGCAAATTGAACTTCATACAGTGTTATTTACAGTACTGCGTTGACTATGTTACGGGTTACTGCAGTGATGCTGGCCTGTACTGACACAATTGGGTGTATGAAGAGCGCTTCTGCAGCTCCTTTGCGACACGTCTCCAATTGTCACTATCCTTAAAATTTTATGGGCGTTTTAGAGGACTTATTTGTGATACTATGAAAGCTCTTTGAAGTCATGGAAATATTGTGACCCTAGAAGCTGCGGTAGCAAAGTGTTAGAATCAGGGAGCCTAGGTCGTCGCATGCTTTAGCACACTACCCAATATTGAGGGGATGTTGAAGTTTATGGCGGTTGTTCTTTGTAGGAGGGTACGGAACCTTGGTTTCTAAGATTTTATGAATAATTCAACATGAGCGTGCCACGAGACAATATAGCTGTCTCCCAGCCAATATCTAGCATTCAAACTATCCATTCTTCTTGAAACCGATTTTGAAGACTACAATTCCGCGAGTCGAATTTCCGGTTCAGGGGCAACGAGCAGCAGTTCGACAGAGACGAGTTTGATTTTATGTTCTCCTTAAGTACTTCAAGTACTGATTGTCGGGTCTGCATTTGTTACACTGAGTGGCTTTGCTTCATCTATGATCCAGTAATTATCTTCAAGTCGGAATACCAACAGTCTCCTAAGAGTTGTCGAATTCAATAGTACCATATACAGGTTAGGTTGTTCAAACCTTTTGAATTCAAGTTCGTGTTCTGTACTCGTGGGCTTTTCTTTTTGAGTACCCTTTCTTTGTATTGCTACCTTTTTTTAAAAAACAAATTGAAGAGACAGATCGTTGCGGATATGGCTACTAAATATCCTTCCATATTTTGGACTCTTCGTTTGCTTTTGAGTTATCTATAAGTGTTGAAACTGTAGGTGATATCGTATTGTATATCTTTGGAGTTTCGTACCTACAAACCTTTCCTCGGATCAAGTGAGTTACTCGAACCAAGTAAGTTATCCAAATCAAGTTAACTACTCAGATAGAGTTACCCGGCAGTGTCGAATTCTACGGAAGATCTTTCGCTTTCTAAGAAATTACACCGCATAAGTCTTATTAATTCCAACTCCTAGTCTAGAATGAAGCAGAGCTTATATTTTTGCGTGTAGGATTGCCAGAAATAGTTAGTTCAAGCTCATTCCGGACCAATGATTAAGTTTGAATCGACACTAGTTTTGCGTTGTACCTTCGTAAAAATATATTTATCTCGGATGTATAAGGTTTCTAAAATGCACTGGTTTTATACGAGTAGGATTAGGTTCATAAGATTTATAGAATTTACAGGATTCAAAGGATTTGGCTTAAATCTCTGGGCATGACCTCGAAGATCCGGCAGTTCGACCTCTTACTTTGCTCAAGTGTCCAAAAACGGTGTATCTACGAGCATCGGATATGACTTTAGAAGATTGGCTTTATCAGACCATTCTTGATTTTCGCACACACTAATGCTTTCAGTCTTCTTACTGATCCAAGTCGATGCAAGAAATGCTCTCATTATTCTCAACTACGTTTGGGATACTCAAAGTAAGCTAATAGTTGTAAATTAAAAACTCGAAGCACACTGATGTTTTGAGTGGTTTAATTTACTCCCATCTTCATTTTTTTTGTTCCCAGTCATGTTATTTGATTGTGTAGTTTGAGGTACTGATTCTCATTCATTATCAAAGTAGCAGCAGCCTTTTCATTATACTGCTCATATCAATAGTGTGCAAGTGTCTCTCTATGTCGAATTTCCAATCCCACCCTGTCTGGTGGCATGCTCTTGCTCAGAGAGGCACCATAATAGTGAAATCTTTGCGCTTTTCAGCGTCCTCGATGAGTTTTTCGGGATGATGAAGACCGAATTTGTTAGCCCCCAGAACTTGAGAGATTAGATATTCCTCGAAGAACATCGTACAACCAGTACCACATGCAACCTTGATGCCTGGTTTCGTCACCAAGGATTTCATTAACTTCAAATTTGTAAATGAGCGGCCCCTGTCTGCTGTGAACTCTCCTCCGGAGGGTTGCGAAGAATTCCTCACGAAGTCGAAGCCCGTCGAGGTCTGTATGTAATCGACACGCGCTCTATTGGAAAGGTCGCAAAGAAATTCTATATCCTTGGGATCATTGTCTGCCATCTGCATTAGCTTATGCAGTCTTGTTGATAAACGATACCAATAGCAAAGTTCACCAGCATGTGAACTCACAGTCATTCCCAAAGATAACCCCGAACGAATTAGCCTCTTTGCATTTAACCACTTCTCTGACCCGAAGAATCTCCTGTAGGACATATTCCAAATCTTCTGGTTTTCCTGATTTGAGTTTTCCAATATTGACCATCATATCGAAAGATTGCGCTCCATCCATAATCGCCTGCCTGGCTTCAAGGATCTTGTTTTCAGGTGTCGAGCCTCCGTGGGGGAATCCGATAACAGTTCCTACGCCTGTATCTGCGGGTGTCCCTCTCAACTCTTCCACGGCCAAACTGACATGGCATGGTTTGACGATTACTATTTTCTCAGTGTTAACCTCGTTAGTGGACACCATGGATAACATACCAAAGGAAATGTTCCAGGTAGTGCATATATCAATACGATCTTTTACATCTTGGTCAGTAGCACAAGGATGCAACAACGTATGATCTTCAAGCATTGTATGGAGATTGGAAATTGTGATGATGGGTTCAGGGTCCTCGTTGGTTTGGGAGAGACCGGGTGGAAAATTTGGTTTGTCAGGAGAAGTCATATTGTAGCATTAACTGTGTTGATGGTGCAGAAGAGATGCGGTTTCAATTTCTCCTAAGATCCGTCATGTCTCGCGCAAGGTACCTACTAACAGAGGGAAGGAGCCCTGGACCCTTCCTCATTGTGCTATACCTAAGGTAGACAGAAAGCAGCAAACTGAACAGGAACTTACTGAAATTAATATGATTGTCTGAAGTTATTTTCTCCAGACGCTGTACACATTTTTTGATTGTAAACTTCGTAAGCCTGTCGCCTAAAACGCAATAGGTGACTACCACAGCTCGGACAAATTAATGGAGAGCGCCGACTTTTGCCTCTTGTGGCATCGCTATGATGTCCTTCTGACCATTTTGCCAGGAGTGGTCGAGCACAAAAAACTCCTACAGCAGTAGCTTTTGAATACGGCAGGCATTTTGACTTGGTTCGAAGCATGCAAGAAGTTAATGTGGCAGGCACTAGAAGAGAAATAGGAAGAAGTTGAAGCAGTAGGAGAGAGGTGAGATTATGCCCTTGTAGATCACTAATCTGGTTTGATAAAGCCTGTAAGAAACAGAAGCTAGGAATACCATCCTTGAGGAGGTCGGAGTAACGGGTCCTGATACGTGTACGGAGTACAATGCTACAATTGATATTTGACACATTTTGGTTGCATCATAGCACTTTGGGCTCATCGCCCTGTTAGGTATCTCAAGCAAGTGAGCTGTTCAAGTCGAAAACAAGTGGGTTACTCAAATAAGTGACTTGTCCAAGTCAAGTGAGTTTCTTGAGTTGTGGAAACTATTGTCACGTCTTGTTGCTAGTACATCACCTAGGCAGTACTTTTAAAATATTAGCAGAACAGGACCCTGAATGACTATCTCTACTCCGTACATAAACGGCGTTCCCCAGATTCTCGAGGGCGGCCAAGTCCAGAACTCTTGGCTCGCTTAGACCCCCAGAGAGGGTTGACTTTCGGAGTTGAGGAAACTGCCTCTTCAGGACAGCCTAAATTTGCTCGGTTGCAACAAGGGAAAGTCAGGTCCTGACCAGAGTTGAGTATCCTGCCTTTTGCAGTAGCACTTCCCCCTCGAGTGACGTTTGCAAAGAAAGGTTGGTAGCTTTTTCAAACATACGACGCGGCCAATTTATTTGTTATGACATGATACCCTGGACGTCGAACCACCAAACCAGACTTGGAACTTCGGCCAACAAGTTAGTGATAGTGCGCGATTCATTAAGTACTACTTGTGTTGCAACTGATGCTTGCTTTTGGGAACTCTAGATTTTATATTACATGCGATACGCCCGCTTGCTTGCTTGTTGTCAGAAACACAGCTTGTCGCCATCATACTGTACATTGTCCTTAGAAAAGAGAGGCTGAATCTGCCAGATAAAAACAGCTCCAACGTCAGTGGAGATGATCATACAAGATCGTCGGTGTTTGCGCGTCCACACGAGTCATTCAGATCTGAGTATTTGGTGCGTGTGCTCATGACCGGGCCTCGGCTTACTCATCTCAGTGCTTGATACATTTCTTGATGGGCATATACTGATTACATATAGACATGTAGACATATAGACATATATTCAGGGTAGCGGAGGGACAGGATCAACCTGCTTAACTACCTTTGCTGGTCGCCCGATTGCGACAACGAAGGAGGGAAGGTCTTTTGTTACAATGCTGCCTGCTCCCACGGTCACACCATCACCAATGGTCACCCCGGGCATGATGATTACTTGGCCTCCAATCCAACAATCATTCCCGATTTTCACTTCTCTGGCATACTCAACACCCTCTCGTCGAGATGTCACATCGGTTTCGTGGGTAGCTGCAAAAATCGAGACATTCGGCCCAAAGAGTACACGATCTCCGATAATCACCATCCCGCAATCGAGAATCGTAGTGCTGTAACAGAAAAAGATCAGTACCCCATTGCGGCATCTCGATATAAGCGCCCTACTTGAAATTGGCATAAAAGTCTGAGCCGAGTGATATATTGGCCCCGTAGTCAATCCTGAACGGAGGTTCAATATAGGGATTTGCGCCAACTTTTCCGAGGATATTTCTCAACATTGCCTCGCGGTCCTTCGTCAGAGTCTCGGTCGTTGCATCGTCTGGGAAGTAGTCGCTGTATTTGCGAGAAAATCGTCGAGCTCGCAGGCGAGCATTTTCCAGTTCAGGAACGTAGCAATTGTATCTGCAGGATCTATGTCAGCTGGGCTGGCACCACAGCACTGTCGGCATCGCAAACGAACAGCATTCCCGATATCATCTTCTCGTATTCCTCGCACCAGGGGATGTTGTCAAATGTTTTGGCATACTCGATGAGAGCAGTGTTTTTCTGTGTACTCGCACCCATCGTGGACTCAGTTGGGTATCTGAAGGAAGCAGTTCGTAAGTTGAATTCCTCTTCACGCTTTCGAATTGTGTGGTGTGCGAAATCGCCGGTGACCTCTCTCCCGATAGTGGGCGTGAAGGGATATCGAGCCGTGGACAGGAGAGAGTTACAGGTTCTGGCCAACCTCGCCCGATGCAGCCAAACGCCATTATTTGTCGATATGCAAGAAGCAGCACCCAACGAGCTGCACGACGTTTTCTAGACAGTTCAGCGATGCATATACGAAGATGCAAAGATGCAAAGATGCAAAAGAAAAAAGTAGGTCGTCGACTTGTCTCGTCTCGCTCAGCTGGCTTGGCAATGCACAGGCTCTTATCTTGAGGGACGTGCGGGGGACGTGCCAGCGGGACAGGCCCTGAAATCTTATTGCCCTTCCCCATTTCTTACCACGGATCGCGCTGCGAAAATGACGACTTGGGCAAAGACGCCGTGCCATCCACTGGCTCGGGCTACAGGACTGATCGGTGAGCGACGCCGTTGCGGCGCAACTATGGACAGCTGTTGATCGTTTTCATATCCTCAAATAGACCACCCTCAGACTTTGTACTCTACTGGGCCTCCTTGCCTCGACACCTGGTCTATATGTCTTACTCCTTACGCAGTCTTGCACAATGGAGACTCAAAAGCCCGAGACATTGATCACGTTTGTAATTTCCAGGAAAGTCAAAAGAAATTCAGAGATTGCAATCTTTGTCGGGACCCAAATATTGCAAGTTGAAGAAGCCGTTACGAAGCTTGGGAACATCTTTTTTTCCCGGTTGTGCGAGTTAACCCCGGGGAAACTCCAGCAGACAGGTCTCACTTGTACACGGTCATCGGGTCATGGGGTCATCCGGATAACTCATCAAGGCAGTTCTCAACGAGACTTACTATACCAGAGCATGGAGACTACGAGAAACTACGCAGTCGATGGCTATTGCCAGTCCTGGACGAGGTTAGGCCTTTGCGCATCATCTACTCCAGTGCTCTAAGGAAAGCCATACCTGACAGCTCATTCTTCTGGGTGGGGCCGAGCTTCACATAATATGCATAACTAATACCAGTAGCATACGGCCACCGATATTCAACCTTGACTCCTCTGCGAGAAGATAATGCATTTGGCATTGGCATTGGAATATTGCTTTGAAAACGACTGGGAACACACCCCACGAGATTTGGCTCTATGTGTTGCTACGAAGATAGTTATAGATGGTGAGTGTGAAGTGACAGAAACAGGTCTACGTGGCGTGTGAATGCCTCGGAACAACCTTCACTAAGGCCAATTACATGTCTGTTACTTCAACCAACGATCTGGGTAATTCACTTAATTTGAATGACTTACTTAACCTCGTGGCTCTTAGCAGGCTTTGTGGCGCCTTCACTTTGTCAACCGTTGTTATCCCCAGACCTTCTTTAGCTTTCTCGGGCTCTAAACGTATCTTTCAGGCAAGGGCATCCTGGGGGAAGTAATATATCTTATTCGCACGCCTGGAGTATAAGCAAGAGCCTATCACCAGCATGAGAGTTTGGTCTCCTTATATCTATGCATTATACCCGAGTTTTTCGCTGCCACCTTCCACTTTACTACTGGTATTGAAGTTTATACTACAGAATGAAGTGGCAGATATAGCAAATGAGAAGAGAGAAATGGTGTACGGGAAGGTAACTATGATATAGTTACCAATCTTTGCCAATCTCAAGGGCATCAAAACCGAAACCGAACACATGGCTTACAAATGGTCACTGGTCTGAGGTGCGTATTGCTCGGACTGTTGGGTTAGCTGATTGGTAACATTAACGTAGTGAGCCACCATTCTTGTTCGGATCTTCGCCAAGCTACAGCTTTGCCTATGTCAAAAAGCCTGAGTGTACGGCACTTGTAGAATGCTTCTACAAAGGAAATTTACCTAATACGATAGCTTCAGTAAGAGGTACGAGGAAGACCGACAAAATTTCGCCGTATGGTGCCTCCAACACTCCCTTTTGGTGGCACATTCCATACTCAGTATGATCTGCACTTCCACTTTAACAGAGCATATTAGTCACAACACCAAGCATATTTGTGTTCAAGCGAGTTGACAACGCAACAAATTTTTGTGCTAGAAGCGCCTTCGCTAAAATGTTTTGTTCTGCACAAATTCAGTCTTGACATAGTTCGGCGCACATGAGCTTTGGATCTGAATCGCGGATCGAACCACTGAAAAAATCCCATCAGGGTTGTGCAGAAAACCGAAACTGGAACGACTCGTGGGCCATGAACCACCTTTTAGAATCTCACACGCCCATTTCAGTCAGATTTATCTGCCAAACATGGACTTCTCATCCAGGTAAGCTAGAATCGTCTTCACCCTTGCAGTCGTGAGCATGCGATTAATGTGCAGTACCACAGCTTTGCTATATAGGAGTAAAAGAACAAAGGATACCGGACCCGAGGTACCAAGCCCGAGAACTCTTTTTAAGTTACTGTAGTTCCCACAAGAACCTTCCCGAACCCCAAGTACTTGGAAGCCATTAGCATCCGTTAATGATTCTTTTGGCAATAATTTGTAACTTTTACGGGCTGGTAGTTTATACGTCGTTGAGGGCGTATTTTTGCAGGGACAGGGGGCATCACCTAAAGTATCCACGGATAGACGCCTAGAATGCTTCTAGCGTTCTATGTCCAACGCCCACGAGTTCGTAACCAATCAGCCCCCCCCCCCCCCCCCCCAAATTTCCTTTTGCGCTCGAGCTTAGAGTTTACTAGCCCGCCAGTAGTGAATCATGGTCAAGCGGACAAGCTGCCCGTACCCTGAGCATGTGAGCACCACTTTCTCACTGCAGTTTCCGACACCCCTCAATAGGTACCTTGTCTTGTTGGTTTCTGACAGTTCAACTTCAAGGTCCACTCTTGCTTGTGCTTGAACATAACCACCAAACACATTCCATGTATTATTCCTCGATACAAGGGGCCGACTCGAGGCCCCAGAATCCGCCACGCCACGCCATTTTACGGGAACCTCTAAGTCTTAAACCGACAAAGTGTTGGTCGAGTGCGCAGATTATAGTATTGACTTCCCATGACGATAAACTATTCCATTCATTAGGGAGAAACCGAATACAACGAGGAGATCAGTCGTCTTGATTTTCACACTACTTTACAACCGGTTCTATTACCTTGACCATTATCACAAACTAAGGATATGCCTTCCGGCTCCAGAATCAGTATCAACGAGGGTAACATCAGCGCTAAAAACAATAATGCAACAGGTGTTACCAGTGTTAAAGGCGCATCTAACGATGCAGCAGATAGGCCATCCGTAGTCGAGAGCCTTGGGGAGAGTATTGAAGAAACTGAGTATAACGATGGTGACGCCCTCGACGATGCAATTTTGCGTGCTCAGGGTCATGAAGCTGCAATGCCTCGAGTCTTCTCTATCGTGTCATCATTGGGCTTGGCCTGGTCTATTACAAACTCCTGGATTGGGTATCTCGTACGCAGGTCGATATTCTCAAGTTTGCTTCTAATGCTGACAGTTTGCTTTGCAGAGTAACTTCGGACAGAACTTGATCTACGGTGGACCCCAAACAGTCATCTTCGGATTGCTGGTTGCTGCCGTGGTGCAATGGATTATAACCCTCGGATTGAGTGAGCTGGCTTCAGCCTTTCCCGTGCGTATCGAATATGTTCTTCTCGAACAACGCTGAGCTACTCCCTAGTCGACTGGTGGGCAATACCACTTCGTTTACATTCTCGCACCAGAGAAGCACAAGAAGTTTGCAGCTTTTGTTGTTGGATGGCTATCCGTACTGGCATGGTGGATTGTTACGTGAGTTGTCCAACTTAACGGCACAACGCCTTTGCTGAGTATGCACCAGGACTTCAGGTCTTTCTCTCGCTGCATTTTCAATCCTTGGCATGGTGAAATTTTGGAACGATGCGTGGGTGATAACGCAATGGCAAGTAGGTATACAGTAATCACAAAGTGCTGAAATCCTTTGTGCTGATGCGTCAAGGTCTATTGTGTTTTTGCTGCAATTACCATCCTCACAAGTATGTTCATCCGAGTCCACAGTCTTTCAAAGGCTAACTTATATTTCCAGACATCCCCCTTTATATCTGTCCAAAACAGATCCCGTTAATCATACAGTTAACACTTCTCACTTCCTTCCTCGGCTTCGTCGCTACTTTTATCACGCTCCTAGCAACACACAAACACACTAATTCCGGAGTACGCGAATGGCATCCTTTGTATTTACGTAAAGAGTAACCGCTGACGCTATGTGGTAGTCATTCCTTACCCAACCACACCTGGGAACTAGCGGCTGGGGAGACAAGACAGCATGGATGCTTGGTATTATGTACGTTATCATCATCTTCACATACTAACCTAAATAATTGACAAATCATGAAGGAACGCGATGTACGCATATGGCGGGACCGACGGTATAACTCCAGAAGCAGACAAATGCCCAACCTCTGATCAAAATAGGTGTCATACACATAGCAGAGGAGATGAGGAAGCCCGGGAAAAGATTGCCCCAAGTCATGAATCTTACGATCGTTACGGGTTTTGCTACGGCTTTCCCCTTGATCATTATTATGATGCTCTTCATGACAGACATGGAGGCAGTTGTCGCTTCCACGCTACCAAGTGCCGAAGTCATTTACCAGATGTAAGTTTGTCTTTTCGACAATGTAAGATTTCCACTAAGAAACGATCAGTACAGAGAGCAAAAGCATAACCACATTCTTAATGGGATGGCTGGTAGTGTGCTACATTCGTAAGTGGGCTTCAGACTGCAAGCAATATAGTGCTAACATCGAAATAGTTGCTGTATGTACATTTTTTGGAGCAGAATCACCTCTTTCAAGTTTATTATTCACTGCCCCCGAATCCTTTCACAGTCCATTACTCACTCAAAGCTATTGAAGCATATTTAAGTTACTGGTGTGTAGAAGAATAAAAATACTAACCCTGAGTATTTGAAGATACCATCACAGTGGGTCACGTCAGGGCGTATTGCGTGGGCATTTGCCCGCGATAACGGCGTCCCATACTCAGCCTACTTTTCTCACATCGACACAAAACGCGACTTCCCTGTCCGCACCACGATCGCATCCGTAGTATTTGTTCTTATTTATGGGCTCCTCTATCTCATCAGTACTACTGCTTTTAACAGCATTATTACTTCGGCAGTTCTGTACCTCAACATGAGCTATACAGTCCCCCAAGCCATCCTGCTTGTCCAAGGTCGGGTCAAGTCTCTCCCCCCACGGTACCTTAACCTAGGGCTCTTCGGATATTTCTGTAACGGGTTTGCAACACTCTGGGTCGTTGTCCTAGGCGTCTTCGTGTGTTTCCCACCGTCAATCCCAGTCACTCCTGCAACGATGAACTATACTTCTGTTGTCCTAGTTTTTCTCTTCGGTGTTGTCATCTGCTTTTGGCTCGTCATAGGTAAGAATTTCAAGGGTCCCAATATCAATTGGGAGGAGTTGAATCGGGGGAATCTTGCTTCAGCGAGGGATTCCCACATAGGAAATCTTACAATCCAAGATGGAAGACTCGATTGAGTAACTCCTCGTGCAAAGTAAGAATTCTCGGGTGCTGGAAGTAAGGAGACAATACACCATCCTTAGAATATTGAATAGTGTGGTAACCATCCGAGCAACCTGACTCCATCCATTTAAGCGAAGGTAATACGACAAAGCCCCTTTTCTAGGTAAGAGGTAAGGATTGGGGAACAATTAGCCGTATGCCCCGCTTCACCTTTTAAAGTTAAAGTTTACGTACCGCTACCAAGACATGGCGGACCGTATGGTGGATCGGTCTTCGGAACACACGGAATACGACCATTGGCCTTTCGGGCTCTATGATACAGTCTAGACGAAAGTGTTTCCGTTCTTCTGGATGTTTCAAATGCCATTTACCCAGATGTAGCAGGGTACCTATCCACGTTGTTGTTCAGATAGATGCACGTTTGGACTTATGGTCGAGGTATTATTGCATTAGCGCTGGGATCATGGGTCTGTTATGACGGCGGTATGCATATCCCATGCAAGCTGCTTACTCCTTCTGGACTATTACTGTGCCCAGACTCGTCTCTGTTACATAGTGCAATCACTATTTAGCGAGTAGTTCGTCGGAAAATGGAAACGCTTCCCCGTGTTAATCGCAGTTTTGGCGAGGGTTAGTGCTCAGTCGTGATTTTACTGTACTACTAGGTAGTTGCGGACGTTGGGCAGAGATACGGTAGTGGCTAGTAGTTAATGATATATGCTAGAGATTATGAGATATGGATGTAGTAGTGTTTGTTGATTTGTCGTTGAAGCCATTGACCGAGGTTTTGGACACCAGTGATTTTCTAAGGTTGACACGACGGCTAGCGTCATTGTACGGGAGTCTCATTCTCAACAAGTTACTCAGTATCGTACATTAGTTCGTTCTGAAGAGTAAATACAGGGGATGAACCGACAAGCTCCATGAATCAGTTATTTAATGTATTCATCCCTGGATCTAGGACTTTAGGCAGAGGAACTAAGTCACTTACCTTAAGTACCTAATTTCTTCATAGGAATATCACTCAATCTAGGTAACTAACTTGATTTGGTAGCTGAGTTGACTTGGGCGACACCTAAGTTCAATGATTCAGGAAGGTAGGTACGCTTCGGCTGCTTGCCGAAGCGATCATGAAATTAAGCGATTCGTAAACTCCAGGCTCTAGTATAAGAAAACATGCGACCAAGTATTGAGTGGAATTAGTCATTAAAAAGCTATTGTATCTCTAATCTACAAAGTTCTAACGTAAAGGCCATTGTTACCCCTCCTGGCATACCTTAAAAAATATGATGACACCTAGAATCTAGTCTCCCACCAACCTAATTCTCTACGTACCCTTACATAAACCGATACAAGCAGATATTCTTTAACAAAAACAAGGCATTGTGGCGGAGTGGTTAACGCGACAGCCTAGAAAGCTGTTTCCCTAGGGAGCACAGGTTCGAGTCCTGTCAATGTCGCAACGTACTTATTTTTTTTTTTGAATTTTCGAGTTGTTGGAAGTTGGGGGCTATTTTCGGAGTATTGTTACTATGATGTTACATTTCTTGGCACTGCTTTACCCAGACTCTCATCCTTCATCTTGATATCCGGTCGCATATTGAAGGGCCAATCTGAAGCTTCTTTCCCACTCCTATATACTTTAGCATTAGTCTTATTCTACCCAAGGTAACAAATGAGAAACAGAGACTCACTTTTTTAAATCCTCTCCGGCTGGCATCCACCTGGAGAAAAAGTCACGAACCCATCGCCAATACCATGTCTCTCCGAGGCCGACTGTCCCTATCAAATATGCTGCACCCGCCATCTGTTTAGATCTTGGGACACGAGCTCTGGCGTATTCTGAGAGTGCGGTTTTAAAACCGGTAAGAGGAGAGGGTGGGTTATTAAGGAGGGCATTTGCGAGGATTGTGGCGTCTTCGATTGCAAAGGAAGACCCTGTATATATGTCAATGGCCATTACTTAACTAAAGTGCATACGAATCATAGGTCCTGTAGGCACTCTAAAGAAAGATAGAGCTCACCTTGACCACTGCTTGGAAGAAAAAGCCTCGCCACATCACCGATAACTACAACATTCCGTCCCTAGATCTCGTCTACATCCCAAGCATGCTGTCGAAGAGGACTGCGTATGATTCGATCTGAATTCGCTCGGAATCGTCCAAATGTTCCGGTCACTGGATGCCAGACACCAGCGTGTCTTCTTAGTATCTCTATACTCGAACTTTGATCATACGCACCAGGAGCTATTTTAGACTCCCAGTCATCGCTCATCTCGGTGATCTGCTGATTTGATCCTGGAGCCGCACGCGTTTCTGGTGGAATTCTTCCTGGAATTTGGAGATCCCATCGTATTTTCCTGTTGGGTAGTAGTGCAGATGACAGGTTGCCTTAATCAAGCCAGATACCATGAACAGCATATTTGTCCTCCCCTTCGAGAATTCCGCCAACCGAAGAAATGCCATAGAATCCAGTGGCTCCCATAAAGGCAGACAGCCATTTCTTCTCCGCTGTAGCTTCATCTCGTACTCTCAAAATATGTCTTCGAACTTGAGACCACCCACCATCTGAACCTACGAGAAGAGCAACATCAACATCGGTTTTGTCACTAAATTCCAACTTCGTATCGCCGCTTTCAACACTTTCTATACCCTCCAATTTCTCATTCCATACAATTTAGCCTCCGAGTTGCTTTACATGATCAAGTAGTAAAGACTGTAACCGTCTCCGTTCAATACTCCTCGCATTAGTTCCCAACTCCCGACTCCAAGAAATATTTGTCTGTTTACCAAAAAACCGATGACTCCCACCCACAGCATCCCTAACATGAATCCCATTCTCAAGAATCGGAACATCTAAAGCTCTCCAAAAATTCAATACACCCATCTCACTACTTGCTTCACAGATCACATCCTTAAGTCCTAACTGGTACAAAGAATATGAACCATTTGGAGAGAGAGCTACAGCTGCACCGGCACTGTGTACTGACTTTGAAGACTCGGGAGTCTAGATGTTGGGACGTTGATCGTAGATTATGGGTTTGTAGAGGCTTTTGAGGATGGGGTTTGTGAGGACTTGAAGTGCGAATGTTGGTCCTGCTATCCCTGCCCCCATTATCCCGATTACTTTTTGGGTGGTCATATTCTTATAGAAGGAATGTTTGTAAGGAAATAACTGGCGTTGAGAATGAATGAGAATGCTTGAATAAGTGGTGTGTGAAATGTTGGTTTGATTGACCTGTGGTGCTGCCTACATATTGACACAGCATCGAGGAAACCCGGCATAACCCGACAGTCATGTGCCATACGTACCTTCGTTGAGTCGTAGATGGAAAACATGTTAAGTACTTGTAGATTTCTCATATTGTTTAATGAAGTTACTTTGAGTTTGCGAGCTAGACAATGTCCTTTCATTTTGTGAAGCCCTTTTTCTCGGTCAAATGAAGTATTATTTAAGCGAGGTAATAGTTCGTCGCTAAACTTTCTAACGTGCTTTCACAAGCTTCAAATCAGATATTTAAGTCAAGTGAGTTATCCAGAAAGCAAGCTCGTTAAATATGTGACTTACTTGAAATAAATAGTTACCCGAAAAGTAAGTTCTGCTACCTAGGTATATTATGTGAGTGACTTAATTTAAACAAGTTCCTTAAATCAAGCTAGCCACCTAACTCGAGTTAATTCACATACTAAATTCAATCTACCTAGTCAGTTACAGGTATAGTCACATAGTGGTGTCTACATTCTACAGAAAGTTGCGATTTCTATAGAATAAATGTCCCCCAGGTGCATGGAATTAATCACTTATATTTCACCACTAAGCTTTTATACAAAAATAATTGCGTAAGTAAATTGTCTCTACTTTGAAATTTCTACTATAGTCTTATAAATATCTCTTACTGTGATTTATGTAGGTCAATTAGCTCAGCATCAAATTTACTTGCCTAGAAACTGCAGTTTTTAATTTAAAACAGGCGGACTTAGAGTGCTATACTTTTATACGCAGACGGCGGTTACTTATTTTGAGCGACTCAAATTAAGTCCGTAACTGATGAACCACCCACATACATCTCTAGTACAATGATCAGTAGGGCTGAAGTAATACTAGGAGCTAAGTGGAAGGCCCTGCGGTCCGTTTTCATCTTTTGCTCGTTTAGATATTAATAATCAAGTTGCCCCTGTTTGCCTCGCTCGCTTATTTGAAAATGGGGTAAGGTAGGAACGATTATTATGGCCCAGTAGGCGATTAAATGCCCAGAAACCTCAGTAAAAGGAAATTAGTAAGTCGTGTACGAAGTAACCTGACCCTAATATTAGGACAATTTTGGGACTCTCTAAATAGTCAGTAATAAGCGAATGCTCCACAGTAGAGGGAAGATGTAATTTACAAGGATATTGTTAAAGACAGTTCATTCCGCTTAATCGGCCGGCTCGAGAACATCTCATTGCCGAAATTGGCAATGCCACATTGTATTAACACGGTTTTCTTCCTTACCCTACAAACTAGTTCAACTACATTAACTATGCAACAAGTCTCCAACTTTTGTCTTAGCCAAAAAACAAAGCAAAAGCAAGAACCAATGAGGTACAAAAAGAGGAAACGCGTCATAATCGTCAATCATAAATATCAGATCGGTACAGTGATCCCAGGCCTGATATACGTTTCAGGCCACCCCTCTTATATTCCGCGAAGCGCATACACCCTTAGGGCCTGAAGTCGAAATATCTACGCAGAATTACCATTATCAATTCATGGCGCTCGCTCATACTGCAGGCCATCTGTTTCTGAGCCCGTCAGCCCATCTTCCATAGAGCACATCGGCAAGTTGTTTGGTGTGTTCCATGCCTGGCACAGCTTGTCCAGGTAAGTTTGATAATTTCTCCTGATAGCCTCCATCGGTCATAATGCTTGTCTGCCGTCTACGATGACTCTTGAGATGCGGGTTATTTTGTGCAAGTACCAGTTTTGCAGCCTGGGACTTTTGTGGAGTCCCCGACGGCGTCATGTCTCGGAAGGAAGCTTGTTTGCTATACAAAAGCGAGGATAGTTTCGGGTCATTTTGTGCTTTCTCAAGCATCAATTTGAAAAGTTGATATTCTCCTTCCGGGTCCACAGCATCAAGAGCCTCCCATGCATCTGCTACACGGGATAGGGCGTCTCTTTTAACTTGGTTGCTTGTTTGAGCGTGCATCTCTTGGAAAACTGGATCGATAACTTTCGCGTATGTGCGCCTCCCAAGCAAGGCTTCTTTGGTACTTGGTTCAGTCATTGGGGGTCGATTCTCATCGCGTGTCGTCGAAGGAGCCGACACATCCGACCCTGTATGTGCTGCTGTGGAATTATCTGATACTCTGCGGAACAAACGAACCGTTGAGCCAGTGTTACCGAAGCTCATATCTGGTTGCAGTGGACGCTTCTGCGTACTTGGTTGTCTTGGTCGGCTAGGTGATGCTAGCGAGGCGACGGATGGTTGCTTCCGGACTGTGTTCTTCTTAACAGTGATTGGTGCTGGTGAAGAGGACTGTAATGGTCCGTCCTTAATATCCAGCTTTTTGAAAGCTTCTTCTGCGCCTGTGTCACCTTGTCCGTTCGAATAAATCACCGAGAGTTTCCTTCTCTTTGTGGTGTTCTTGCGAACTGGTGCTATAGTAGACTGCTTAACGGTATCGAAGACCCACTCATCGGGATCTGCCTTTGGAGACATGGTATTTCTTCAGAAGTTAGTAGAATACTCCAAAACGTAGTTAGAAACTTACAGGGTTTCTTCGTAAAATCTTGGGTGTGAAGGCCGAGTCCTGCCTCCGTCCCATTCTTGCTTTCTTTCTATCAACTCCTGAAGCGCTTCGACCTTGCCAGCAGATCGAACGAATTTGTGCTTCAAGAGTTCCTTGGCAGACGGCCGCCTGTCGCAATCTTTGACTAGGCACTGCGCAACAAAGTCCTTGAAGTCCTTGCTATAATGGTTTCCCTCTAGTCGTGGCGCTGGAGCTTTTGGGATCAGAAAGAGAACCTTCATAGGATGTGTTGATGCATTCGGTGGCTCTCCGTTGGCGAGTTCCATTGCTGTTATTCCAAGCGACCAGATATCTGCTTTGAAGTCATATCCGGCCTGTTGTATGACCTCAGGTGCCATCCAGAATGGGGTACCGACAAAGGTATTTCGCTGCGACTTGATATTTGTGAGTTGAGCGGCGACTCCAAAGTCTGCAAGCTTGACCTTTCCCGAAGTCGATAGTAGAATATTAGCGGCCTTGATGTCCCGGTGTATTTTCCCTTCCTGGTGTAGATACTCTAGTCCGAGTAAGAGTTCGCGGCATATGATTGCGATATGAGCTTCGCTGAATGTAGCTGGTTTTAACTAGGAAATGTCAGTGGACCGCAATTAATAGTTGCGCAATCAGCTCGTACCAAATCCAAGCATGATCCGCCTCCCAAGTACTCCATGACAATCCATAACTTGTGCCCTCGAAGGAAACTTGCTTTGTATTGTGTTACGAAGGGACTGGCGCATGTGCTAAGCACAGATATCTCTTGTTGTATCTCTTGGATATCATCCTCGGAGGACTCAAGGTCGATCTGTAAGTCGCTGAGTTAGTAGCTGTCTGCGAGGAAGTGATTGAGGTTGACTTGCGTGTTTAATAGCAACAATGCTTCCATCAGATCGGTCAATTGCTTTGTATACCACGCCAAAGCTCCCGGATCCTAGCTCCTCTAGCACCTGATAGTTATTTGCCAGTGCTTGCTCGGACATGATGCTTGGTTGCTTCGAGCAGGCGGCGGTTCGTTCGAAGTGGGTATGCAACCAGCAGGCTGTAATCGAGAAGGCAGGCGCAGGGAGATGGGAGAGTTTCTCGTCCAGACAATTGAAAGTTGGAGATAATTGATTTTCCTTAATAAAATGGTGTGCGGTTTCGAGGATTGGCGGCTGAGGTAATGTTTAATAAGGTTGTTATCATGTCAACAAACTAACGAATCGAAGCCCGGATCTGGGATTGGCCTCAGCTTAAAAAGGTGTGCTTGCGCAATGCGACTTTCTCAAGCCTTTGCGCCGTGAGTCCTGGTGATACTCTTGATTTTTGCTTGTGAAAATGAAGAATAGAGTTGAAAATAGGAATGCCGGGCCAAAGTAAGCAGGTGGTGTGCAGAAAAGATAACTCTCACAGGCAAGGTGCTGCAGGTCTCGCGCCGGGAGACCTCCATCTTCACTGAAGGTCGCCCCCCCTCAGGCTTATCCCCCAGTATCACGGCGAGCACAGGTATCACTACGATAAAGATACGCTCGCGTTGCCAAAGCAACAACCGCCCTCTCTAGACAACGAACGTCACAAACACAAATCAACAAAACTAAGAGCAAGTCTATAATAAGCCGCCCGCGAGACAAGAGGAGAGAAGTACAGTATACTTCAAACACCAGCATTCAAGATTGAGATCGCCTTATCCTATTCATCCTTCACCTCGTAGCAACTCTGACCGCTGCTTCGAACTCGACCGGCGCTCGGGGAAACTACGTAGGTAGGTATTTTAAGGCAATCGATTGGCGCATTGACTCCAGGTGGGCCAGAGCCAGCAAGTAAACAACTGGGCGCATACTGCAGAAGAGCACCAACGCACCAATCTCGTCAACATTACCACGCGCAAATAAGTTCTCTGACCTTCAGAAAATACCTTCTACCTATGTCTTGGAGATAATCTAGCACCGCGATCAATATTTACTCCCCAACTACATCAATCTCCTTCGCGATCCTCACCGCCAGTCTCCTGGATGTTCTCGCCAAAATCGAAGAAGGATGGTTGAACCACAGGGACTTCCCACACGTTTTCCTTGCTGGTGTCGCGCTGTGTATGTAACCTACTTCAATTTTCCCTCCGAATGCGCGCTTCATAGTTCAAGCTTGGGTAATCTTCTAACAACAAAACAGCTACAGTTGGGGTGGAGAGAGTAAACGCGACCTGGGGTTCATTGAAGGAGATCTAATAGAATGTCTCAATGCCGGCGATGGATCATGGTGGATGGGGCGACTGCGGAGGGACAAGCGCATGATGGGCCTCTTTCCCTCCAACTTTGTACAAGTCCTTGATGACAGCTTTCGACCTGCCAGCAGAGCATCTAGTCCTATGCCCGATCGCTCCCCAAGCCCCAGTCCCTTCAACCCACAGCCGCCGCAGAAACCGAAGGCAAAGCCCTCACGAAAACCCTTCCAATCATACGCAGCGCCAGACTTAGGAGCACAGAAGAGAGCAGAATTATCGAAGCAAGAGAACATGTCCAGAGCGCGAGGCCCTTCTCCAGCGCCTAGGGGAGTTCATGACAATATACAAAGGGTTCCGTCGCCGCAAATAAATGGTTATGGATCTAGGGTACCATCTCCAGCTCCTTCATTCGGATATCGTCCACATTCTCGTGAACCATCGCCGAATCCTTACCACCAGCCCGACATAGGTTCTTCGCCCCCACCGCCAGCTCCCCCTCCTCACCGGACTGCATATACACCTCATACTAGTAGAAACTCCCGTGACAAACCAAATAGTCTTCATACTCCTCGTGCAGTCTCCCCTTGTCCTCCGTCACCTGGTGGTGGCACTGGACTCACGCCTTCCCCATTACGTGCTGCCATGGATGATGTTATGTCTTCTTTACAGGACATGGGAATTTCGAGGGATACAACGGGTTCTCCAGCCACCCCACTCGACCCATGGTCCCCTGAAGCTTTCGATCAAACCTATATAAATGCGAAACGAAACAAACCACCGTTAAGGCCGAATACAGCAATAGGAATTGCGGGACGAACTGATGATTACGATGAATATGACGGAGCGGATACTTATGGTGAACAGACACAGCCCCGATTTCACCGGGACCAACCACCTCCACAACTGAGTAATTATGTCCAGAGAATGGAGAGTCGGTTAAGCAAGATGCACACAAGCAGTCCAAGGCCTCCAGACGACGATGATGACGATCACCGGCCAAACGTTCCGCCAAAAATGAATTCTTACCACATAGAACGCCCGAAGTCATCTATGGCTGGGACCGGGCAATCAGGACCCAAATTACGGCACCGGAAATCAGCTTATGACGTTGGCCGTTCAATGCTGGGAAGAACTTTCACAACTAAAACCAATTCCACGAGTTCTTCCTCTGGTGCTCGAAGTACTACAACAAACGGCAGCTCCAGTACCCAGATGACGGACAGAAGTATCATGAGTGGTTCGTCAGCAGGTGCCGTCTCGTCAACTAGTGCTGGAAGCTTGGCGAGGCGAAAAGAAGCTTTACGACAGAGAGCGCAAAGTGCGACTGGGTCACGAAAAGAACATTTTATGAGTATCAATGGTAGCCAAGCAGATTTCAATACCAGTAGACCTCAGACGCCGCTCACAGGAATCTCATACCACAGCAGCCATGCCTCGGGCCCTCCAAGAGCGCAATCCCAGGTTGGTTGGCATGACGCCGCTCCTGCCGACCCAACTGGTGTCTTGGGTGGTCTTATGGCCCCCAAGCCCAAGAAGAGTGGCTTTTTCAAAAAGATAATTGAGTCTGCTAAAACCGGTGCGGCGACTGCCAGAAGCAGTATCGCAGTAGGAGATGCTTCGCGGCCTGGGGTCCCGGGAAAGGTGCCTAACGGTGTAACCGCAATTGCAGGCGGTTTTGGAAATACTAGCAGGCCAGCCACAGCTACCGAGATGGGTCTTGGAGGTGCAGGAATTGACTGGGTTCAAGTGCGCCGGGATGTAAACAGGTCGAATTCGTTGAGTCACATCGAACGCGTTGAGAGGAAAGAACGGTGCCAGATGATGGATTATCCAGCAATTAGCCCTGTTGATGAGCTTTTTGAGACCACTGATGGCGACGAAGGAGCTGATGGTCATCCTATAGTGGAGCCAACTAACTTTCAGGCCGTAAATCTCAGTCTAGTCGATAAGAACGCACGATTCATCAACAGCCTACCTCCAATGACCAATCCTGTCAGCTTAGCAACTGGCTTTGTCTGCAGGCCATACCGTAGTGATGTTCAACGACTACGAGCAATTTTTACTTGGGTTAGCGAGAAGATTACTTGGGAAGAGGAGTTTGAAAGCGCCATAGACTCCAGAAGAGTCATTCAAGCGAAGCGAGGAAGTGCCGAGGAAGTAGCCGTTCTGGTATTAGAGATGTGCGCCGCTGTTGGAATACACGCAGAGATCATTAGAGGCTACCTGAAGACACCCGGAGAAGTGCCGGAGTTGGGGATCATGCCGCGGGCTAACCACTGGTGGAATGCTGTTGTTGTCGATGGTGAGTGGAGGATCATGGATTGCTCGCTTGCTAGTCCTTCCAATCCTCGGCGGCACCTCTATTCTAGTGCCAATGGGCAGACGGCCGAATCATGGTGGTTCTTGACAAGGCCAACGGAAATATGTTGGACTCACGTCCCTGAACAGCATCATCAGCAGCACATATGCCCGCCATTAGCCCACGAGGTTCTACTTGCATTACCTTGTGCCTGCCCGCCATATTTTAAGAATGAGATGCATATGACCGATTACGACACAAGTCTGGTTCGTGTTGAGGATCTTGAACTTGTTCACATCAAATTCATGGTGCCACCAGACGTCGAGTGTGCCGCAGAGGTAGAAGCTAGGGCCTTTGAGCGTGACCAGGATGGTGACTTCTTCGAGAGCGGAGAAGTTGTTAGGAAACGTGCGCTTGCCCAGGCCGAATGGGTTGGAGGCCAAAAAAGGTATACAGTCAAGGCTCTGCTTCCCGGAGATGAAGGTCAAGGAATTCTGAAGATCTATGCGGGGAAACGAGGTTTGATGCACTCAATCAAGGATATACCTCATCCCCTTGCTGTCGCACTTCCGATAATTCACACTGGCGATAACCCGCCATACGAATTCTTCACACGACATCCAACACCTCATGCTCAACGACACGATCTTTATGTGGCACAACCTCAGTGCGCACGACTAGCTGTGAACAATACATTCGTCTTTGCGGTCAGGCAACATCCATCCTCTCTCACAACTTCATCCCCAAATCCAGGGGGAACATCTCCAATCCCATTCGTTCGCCCCAGTTCGGCGATGTCGATGTCCAACTCCTCTGCTTCCGGCTCCAATCCAAGCACAACAAATGCTTTTGCATCAAAGAAGCCTGCGAAATTGGCGATCCAGTCTCCTGGCGGGAAGATTTTAAGGTTGATGAGGAAAGAGGAGAGATCACAGAGCACGAGCCAGCCAGTCGAGGCGGGTGATGGTGGCACCTGGGAAACGATCATCAAATGCGGTGAGAGGGGTGTATGGAGGGGTCTGGTGCTAGCAGATAGGAGCGCTAGGTGGTGTGTTTTTGCGGAGTGGACTTGTGTTTGAATTGATATTGTTGGGCATCCACCATAACAAACACATCATTATTCGATTCAGGATCAGAGAGTTGTAGGGCGGCATTTGCAATTTTGGGCGTAAGGATTCTGGCCATTGGGGATGATGGATAATCATATCATCAATGAAGCGGGTTAGGGATGGGCGTTGAAAGGCTTGACTGTATAAACAAAACGTAAGCATTTGTTTGGAGTTTAATTCAATATCTGGGGGAGTTAGAAGGCATGTACGATGGTAGCATTTTATTGTTTCTAGACGCATTAATGTCTGGCGTACGATTTGGTAGCTAAATCCAAGAATATTTGATGCTGCTATCCTAACTATCAAGATTGCTAAATATATGGTTTTGTTTGTCGTGAGTTGACAACGCGCCTCTAGCATCCCATTCCCATTAATCCTCCTTTAATATCTAGATTTCAACTTAGATGATACCGAGCCTTTGATAATTAGTAGACTTTTACTGCATGATGCCGTTGAAGTGAATATTTGGAGCTCAGAAGAATTTTGACAGAGGTAGACATTGTGGTGGTAATGCTTTAAAGAGAGTTCGCATAATAATCATCTCCTGAAGGAATTCTGCTTGTATCCGCCTAGATAAAATAGGGGGGTCGTCTAAAGCTGAGCCTAGCCGACAAGTTCATACCTAGTTATGTACGTACCGTACAAATTGGGTTATAAAAGATCATTTTAATTAGGGCAAGTGAGCTATCTAGATCAAGTGAGTTACCTAAATCAACTGAGATACCCAAATCCATCTCTTACATCTGAATAGAGATCTATCTAAAATGATATCTTATAACCCAATTCGTACAGTACCTTAGATTATGAAGCCGGTTATGATTTATGATTTATGTCTTTACGTACTATCTCTTTGGCTTAATAGCTCACTTGACTCAAGTAGTTCGGCACTACTCAGCAAAATTAAGCGCTTTATGAACTCTATTACTTTGCTTCCCAAAAGACGCCAGTTTACAATTCTAAATATTGTCTCTAATGCTCTATACAATGCTGCAAGATATCTACACTACGCTATCAAAATATACTACAATGCGCATTGCATGCAACTGAATGCCCCATCCCTCCTATAAGAGGGGAAGTCCCAAGCCCAAAACTCCAAGCTCCAGAAAACAAACCTGCCATCTTGACAGGACTTTAAGTTCCCCAAGCATCAATACACCCACAATCCGCACCCCCTCCACCATTTCTCCATCCACTCCACATCCCTGGACACTTCCAAGCAATCTCCCTATTACTACACTGCAACAACACAGCCCACAATCTCTCTACCGTATATCCTAAGAATGGTTCCTCCAGACTATCTATCTTTCCCTCTATCCTCATCTGTTTATCACCTTCTGCCCACCCAATCTTCTTCTTATCGTGGGCCCATGCATTTGGTAAATCTTCTTTGATGAGAGCTTCAAAGAGGGTGGTCCAGACGTCCTTTTTAATACCCCTGATCCTTTGCGCTGAAGCTATGAAGTTGTTGCCATGGGTTAAGATAATATTTTGGCATGACGGTGATGGTCGGTCTGGGGTGGATGGGTGAGAGGCTCCCCACATGGAGGGCAGCAGAGAGAAAGTATCGCGCCAGTTTGTTGTTGGTTCGTAGCACGAGTGACAATTACAGGTGGTGAAATCTCCCAGATTGAGGAATCCAGAAGATGCAAATAGGTTTTCAGGATATGGATATCCTGCTGGGCCAGTGTAGAAATCATTGATGCGGGAGTGGATGAGTTCGAGGTTTTGGGCTGTGGTGGAGGATGCGTGGAAGAACATGGTATGTGTCGAGAGTGTGTCCCACTTCGTCAGCATGTGTTGTAAGAAGGTTGCTGTGACGCCACCTGTATTTTTTAGGGGCTTAATGTTGGTTTCGTCGATGCCTGTTCCGTCGACTATTTGGTGAGTTACGTTTTCTGAGGTGGATTTGGTGTAGACTGTTATTATTGGATTGTAGAACAGGATTGACGACATGCCGGTCATTAGAGATATTATTTCTTGGACGCTTTCTATAGGGTCGTTCTCGGAGTGAGCGATTACTATTTCGAGTCTGTCTCGAGTAGGTGCGCGGTAGACTGTATCCAAAACGGCAGCGCCTCCGGGCCAGGATCTTTCGCTGCGCTCGTAAGCGAAGCTATTAGTCCAGGACATAAGGATTGCGCTTGTTAGTAGAGCAAAAATGGCGGTGGTGGTACAGAGGACTAAAGGTCTGTGCCAGAAGGCGTACCATTTACTCTCTCTCGATCTTCTGCGGACGAAGTTGATAAGCCGGGGAAGGTAAAGACTAATTTGCTTTGGTCCAACGCTAATAACGAAGATGAATACAAAGGCGCCGATTTGTACCCAGTCAACGAGATTATCCTCATAAAGAGTACTTATTGGAAGGAGTAGGACAGAGACATAAAGTGTGGCATCGATGGCGTCAACTACGCTCTCTCCACCATTCTGATATGCGGTACCTTCCGTCGTAGAAATTTGTAAGGTAGACCGCAATGGAGTGTTCAAAAGAAGATGAGTCAGTACTCCTGGCGCTACGTTGGCGAGAAAAGTCGCCATATCCCAAGACGTGAGGATTTGGTAGGCGTTCCAAACGTTCTCATACTTGACGGCCGAGTAGACTGTGATAAGCAAGCAGGGAGGCATGCCAGCCCAGAGGAACCAAAAGAATGAGCAGTCCCAGGTATGTAGGCCCATTTTAGGTACTTGAGGGCCAATTCCTGCGATTAGTCGACCAACGCTGCCACAGAAAATGCCAACAATGGCATAGATTACTCCTGCAGGGGTAATTCGATAATCATCGTAGACGATCACTGCTATGGCGACACAAACTACTACGGCCCAGAGGACAACCCAGTGGTCTGGCCCATGGTCTTTTGGGAGCAAACGTACGGCGTGAGCAAAGCTGAATAGAATGGAATCTATTGCATAAGCTAGGACCTGCCTTCAAATTAGGTCTCTGTCTATAAGCGTAAGCTTAGAGTACTACTTACTGGTAGCATAACCAGTACAGAAAAATTATCGAAGCGCATAAGAGCCTCAGTACTGAGAATGAGTGCAGCCATGGAGAAGCACACTGTCAGGCAATATCGGGCGAAGATGAAAAACATCTGAGCTACTGTGAAAGTAGCATTGGAGCCCTGGCAGTTGCGTTTCCGGTCTCTTAAGAGATCTCCCATGACTATGAGAAGTACAAACCAAGTCACGCAGATGTAGGCTACGCCCTGAAGAAGGACAAGGAAACATATTGCTGCTGAATGTTAACCACGTGATCATGGTCCATCCCCAGACAAGGCAACTTTGAAGTAGCCAGGTAGTCGGACTTCAATAAGAGTTACTTACGATAGGCTATAAAAAAAAGTCAACATGTAATTAGAGCAGTAAGGCGAGGACAGAACTTACGAAATTCATCAGTCAACACCCTCCTTGCAGTCAAGATTGACCAAACAGAGAACAGCACCCAAAATCTAGCGACAGATTAGCTCTTGACCATCATTAAACGACAGTGTTTCCACTTCTTACCCCGAACTGAAGGTTGACAGTTTTGGGTTCCATCTTGCCCTCCGCGTTGCAATTACGGGTTGCTCAAAGTCGAGCTGACGCTCCTCTAGCGAATGCCGGATCTCGTCCTTGACCAGCAAGGCATCACCGAGATCCTCACTGTCATCGTTTATCCTGAAGTTTGTAGCCATATCTCCAAACTCATGGTCATCTCTGGAGAGTAGTGAGGCAACACGATACTGTATGTACAATAATGGGAGGAATACAAAGGCCAAGCCAGATGGGGAGGGGGGAGGTTACGAGTCTTGGGCCCTGAATGTTTAAGCGACAAGCGCAGGAGTGGAGACGTTTTGTATGAATAGATCAAATTACAATGAACCAACACGCGTTTGAATACGAGAATGCTCAATGATGATAGGATGGGTGTGTCAAAGTAAGCCTTGTGGCGGCTGTGAAATTTGGAGACTGTATGGAGCAAAGAGGATAGAGGAGGAAAAGGGGAAATGCCCCGACTGAAAGAGTGCCCGTAATTTTCTTAAACTTCTTTGTTTTTCTGCACCCCTCGCCGAATCTGCCGCAGTTCCGGCCGATGTTTTGAAAGGACTCACAAGACGCTCCAACCGGAGTGTCGTCCGATGTCATGGCGCAGTAGAAGAGCACACATTTGCGACGGCGTGGGAGTCAGGTCAAGACAAGAGCGACCAGACAAAGCAGATGGGACGCCAAGGGACGCGTGGCATACGATTCGCCGCCTATTTTAGAAGGCTGAAGCGGAGGATGCAGATACCGTCTTGAAACGAGAGAAAAGTAAGAACGGGGGAGGGCGCAAAGGATTTAGGTACAGCGTATTTATAGTGTGGCGCTCAATGTGTATTTGTGTATCGCATCGGCACGGAGTACGAAAGTACAGTACACAACCACGGCAACATTCTTTACTCTTCCTCTTCCTCTTCGTACCGTGCACGTATCATGGCCCAATAGGAAGGAGTAAGCGTGTACTCGTAGGCTATCTTCCTGAAGTGGTTAGGCTCGCTACGAGTATCCAGTACCTTACCTAGCCTAACCTATATTGGGAGACCAGACGTCGGCTCTGCTCTCCTCCAACAACAACAATAATCCTCCAGCGCTCAAATATCACCGAAGAACAGCCCGCCATTCCGCATCAGACAAGAGGACTCCGAAATGTCAATCAAGGTCGCCATGATTCACTGACATTGATTCCAGCACCCAGCACCCAGCACCCAATCTGTGGCCCGCCGTCGTCCCGACTCCCGAGACTGTAGGATGGCCTAACATGATTTCAACTAGTAGTACTGGTAAATTACTCAAACTTTGGTCTCACTTTTCTTCTCCGCCAGACCATTGGCACCTTTCACCAGCTCCTCTTCAGCCTTCGCGCGATTGATCGCAACATGGCCTTTGGCATCAGTATACTCATTCTTCTTAAGAGTCTAGTACCGGAATTGCGCGGCTGGGTGTGTATTTGGAAACAGCTTCGTTTATCCATTTCTCCATCAGGTCAGCAACCATATGCGGAGTATCAACGGGCATTGGTGCAAACCCGCAAAAGGCCATCCTCTCACCCAACATCCTTGGAGTCAGATCACCGTCCGTATCATAACGCTTAATAGTCTTAAGCATAGTAAGAATGGAATTGTCCGAAGATATAGCATTGAAAATGAATGGTTCATCAGGAGGTATTCGACTAAAGTCAAAGTTGACAAAGCTGCCCAATTTTGATAGTCTAGCTTCCCAATCAATACACTTTATATGGCGTTCGTGCTTTGCTTGCGCTTCTTCGAGAGTACGATCGAGAATTGGCGTCATTTGAGGGAAGAACTTCATATCGGTAGGATCTCTTCCATTTGCCACTGAAGCGTCACGTAAGTTTTTTACGGATGGCGCTGTATCTGAAGGAACCCTATAATATCCATAGTGTCAGTACTTCTCGCCCTGAGATGATGAGCTAATCTAGGACAGAGATTGAGATGGGCCGGTAATGTCTCAGTCAAGTGATATCTTATAGTCCAGCCTTCAATATTATTAGGGAAATACATACCCTCCACCACAGAAAACCGCCTCGGCGTGCTTCGCTGTAAAGGCTACACCGCTTGGAGATGAGCCAGCTTGGAAAAGGATTAGCATGCGTTGAGGAGATGGATGTGTCTGGCAGACAGCATTGGTCTTGTGATGCAGACCATGGAAGTTGATCTTATGGATCCCCTCCCATAGTCTGAAAATCATAAGCTGTCTTCATCTTCGAAGTTGGATAAGCCACTCACGAGTAAACAAGTTCGAGATATTCGTCGGCCTCAACGTCTGTTTGGGATCTCATAATTAGTAACAATTTTCATTAAAATGGGAGCAACGAGTCACAGCAAAACATGTTTCGGAAGAGAGCCATGTCTCGCACTTTTCGTCGTTTGGGATGCAGAGTCCCGTGGGAATACGAACACCGTTAATCATGGGCAGTGACGGTTTTCCTTCCCATTGCATTTGCAGCGGTAGTTGTGAAACTCGTCACAATATTCCAACCAATTCGACCATTGGAGGCGTGATCAAGTGTTGACCAAGTGCGTGCCAGTAAATAAGACTGTCAATGACTTAGAAATACGGCGGTTGGGGAAGGAGGATTGACGAACCGGGATGTAGGAGGTGGTACCTATAATTCCAAATGACAGGGACTTAGTGACGGAGCCATGGCTGACACAAAACCCATCGAGTCCATCTGCGCAACCAAACTGCCCCCTCGATATGTTGCGCCAAGGGTGCCATCGTAAGATTCGTCGGCTAAAGGAATACATGAGTGTCGCTATTTTCTCCTCGCTTAGCATACGATGGTGACTAAGTCCTTACCGGCATACGTATCTGCGAAGAAAATTGAGGTAATCTTGCCCTTCTCTGCTAATCTAGCCAACCATAAATAGTATTCGAAACGGTCTTTAGATCATGCATTATCATTGGGATCTCTCCAAAGTCCGATTCCCATATGATTGCCCGCACAGGCCACTTCGAAGAAGTTGAGATGTATCTGTTTTTTAGGAGCCATTATGAGAACCTTCCTCGAAGTTCACACACAAAGCAAAGACCCAACAAAACAAAAAGGGACGATTCTCGTGTGGTTCTTTATACGATGCACTTCCTCAGATATAGAAGACCATGAGAGAGAGCGTTCGATGTATTCTACATCTCCGGAGGGGAGCTGGAAGCGGCAGGGTTTGCCAGAACAGGCTCACAGGCAGGCTCGTCGAAGGGATATACCTTACCTATATCGTGTGATTGGATATAAGAAAGCTCCAGTCCAAACGTCAGTCAACCCCACCTAACATTCGCCAGACTGCCATCTGCATTGCTCTATCTCTTATCACCAATCCCCCACTTCCAAACCTCCAGAATACCATCTCCATCTCCATCTCCGTCTCCAGCTCCGCTTCCCTCAAAGTGTCAATGGTATGACCATGGCTACGAACAGACCATTGCTCTGATCATCAGCCAAACCCAGAATTTTCCAGTAGGACGTCTATCGCTGGCTTCCCTATGGCAGATGCTAATGCAACCGCCGATCCGCATCAGTCACCTCCTCCCACCAAACGTGCGAAGCGAACGAGGGTACTCCTACTTTGCCAAAGATGCAAGTCTCGTAAGCAAAAAGTATAAACCCAAGTTCCTCACACAAACCCGACTCTTGGTAACTAATGCTTGCTTCACAGTGTGATAGAAGTCAACCCAAATGTGCAATATGTAACAGACTCGACTTAAGAGTGTCGTTATGTGCTCCCGTCACATCCAAACCCGCAAAAAGCGAGGATATATATCAAGTCGCTAGAGAACCGTGTGGCCGAGTTAGAAATGTGCTTGGCACGCGGCGACCAGTCCGACGCCGCGTTAGATCATTTAACGAGCTATCAAAGTCCAAGCGAAGAAGAGTCTGTGGAGAAGGTAGGAGTGTTCTTCCTCCTCAGAACGGTTAGAGACCTGTCGTTGATTAAAAGTGGCTCTTATGTTGGGGGAACATCGATCATCACCTTGGCTCGAATACTTGAATTCGTTGTAGGCCGTACAGATCAAAGCCAGCTTGCCCTTCCTACATCTACTTGGACGAAAGCCGAGAGTCCACCTCCAGAACTTATCCCTAGTGAAGATGACTGTATCTCTCCGGGAAGCGCTTCTAGCACAGCAGCATCCTTTCAAATGCAGCCAGATGTCGGTGACAAACTTGTGGAAGCATATCTGAAACACGTCTCGACGAATTTTATTGTGCTTTACTCAGCCCAAATAAAGGATCTTTATAAGAGACGAAATTCTTTGAACGATTCTTGCGAGGAAGCATACTACACTTAATATATTCATTGGGTGCCCAATATCTCGAGTCGACGCAGTCAGGAGAAGCAGGCAACTATCATTGGAGATATCAATTCGAAGTTGCTCTTGGCACTAGAGACAAAATTCTCCAATTAGGAAATACGCGTACACTCAAGTATCTCTTACTATTAGTACAATACTGCCGGAGGATATCCCGACATCCAGGCGCGTGGACATTTTCAGGGATTGCGATGAGATTGTGTGTAGAGTCGGGTCTTCATCGGAGGAAGTGTTCTCGCTCGCAGTCAAATCTGCAATCAGAACTTGAAAAGCGGCTATTTCGGGCATGTTACTATATGGATCGAGGATTATCTATAGCACTTGGCAGGCCTCCTTGAATTTCTGACCATGATATCGATATCCCACTGCCGTTAGACATCGAAGAAGAGAACCAACATGTTGAGGTCTTTCGACATGCTGTAGAATCAAACAGCCCTGCCAACCCACCTACCACAATGACTGTCTATATACATATTTTGAGACTAAAGAGGATCGAGTCGGAGATTCAGCATACAATTTATTGTGTGGATGGATGTCCTGCGTCAAATATGTCGCAAGAGACTGATCAGTTCTTCGAGAGACTGGCCGCCTGGCGCGATGCTATTCCTTCACAGAGTCATGCTCATAGCCTCACAACATATGTACGTGACATTTTTTTCGCATTTCAAATAAAAGCTTAAGATTATGCATATATTTATACTCCTATGGCTTTTTTCTTCTTGCTTTTACTTTGAGCTTTAGCTTGCTACAACTCACTTAATTTGAGTAACTCACTTGAATTCGAGTAAATTTTCTCAAATGAAGCACTAACGAATAAAACTTGTCTACAGATGGTAGCTTACCACAAAATGCGTGCGCCTACTCCTACAACCACAATTATATGAAAGTGTGATCAAGGAACGCTATCTCATGCTCTGTACCCAAGCGCGTAGCGGAGTATGCGAAACATATAGGAGACTTCACGATACTCAGCCAGTAGCATTTTCGACGCTTTCTTTACAATCTGTCTTCCTCGCAGGTATATAGAGTCTCTTTCAAAATAGCAGAATCTCTAGCTTATTTAGCAACTATAGGATTAACACTAGTATACTGCCTATGGCACGCACCATGCAGTACAGCAATACGGTACTTGAGTTCCTTAAGCGACTGTAGCATTCTCCTCTACATAATGACCGAACGCTGGCCCGTAATCCGCCGTTACCGCGACGCTTTTGAAGCAATAAAACGTTCCGTCCTCCACCTCATTGGCGAAGATAAACACCATCCCCGCAAGGCTATCCCCATGATGCCAGCTGACGTTCGCTTAACACTTCAAGGCTTAGAAGTAAACATGACCGAAAATATCAATCGTGATGATTTGGAACATATGATTGGGGATATGACGGGGGAGAGCTTGGCGGTTTGGAGCCAGGTTAATATGGATTGAAGTTTTCCGGTTGACGAGGAGTTGCAATTTTTAGGGGATCTTGACAGTCCTCGGGATCATGGGAGTGGTAATGATGGAACTGGAAAGTTGAATTCGGATTGGATTGATTCTATCGATGGGAGGTTTCTCAATTCAGGAATGTTGAGCTCGGGTATGGTTGTAGATTGGGATGGTGACGGGAGCTAAATCTGTTTCTGAATTATCATGGCTTGTAAAATTCCTTGGGTTGGATGCTATGTTATTTAGAAGGATCTAGAGAGCAAACGTTGTTACAGGAGATATAGTCTCATACCACCCTACTAGTATGGACTGGTGTAGTTGACCATGCTCGCTTGACTTCAATTCAGCGATAAAATAAAACTTTGAATTGTCGATTATGGTTAATCGCTACTACAAGTGAGCTATAAACTGAATATCCAAGTATAGAAGAGAAGTTATAACTAAAACTGTTGAAGGCTCTCTTTTGATCTTGACTATATATACAAAGAGTGGTTCTCCTTTGGTTTTTAGCAAGGTAGTTAAGGTAGGGGAGGTAAATATATTACTGTTATGCCCATCATCTTGCCTATTATTATGCTTCTTACTCCATCCTGTGAGCAGTCCATGTATAGTTTAATAGCTATTTAATATAGTGAAGCACGAAGCAATCCCAGCCGCTAGAGTTATACTAAGGAACGCTAATGTGATTCTTAACTCCTGTTATATGTTTAAAGTGTTCAAAGTTAGGCGATTTGCACAAACCATGGAAGCTACTTCAACTTAGCGACTTGCTGAAATGAAAATGAATAATTACCTAGATAGATAAGCGAGTAAAGGTTTCTGATCAAATAAAAAAGATATTCGTGGTGTAATACAGAGACTTGTATTTACTTCTTACCTGCTTTATTCTCGGTTCCACTTCCATTTTCCTTTCCATTTTGGGTTTCCTTTTCCTCGAGCTCCCTTTTCCTTTTCTTGATAGCCTCTGGAGGACTATCTTCTATCAAGTCACTATCACCATTGAGTCCGGTCCATTTTTCAAGACCATCATTGATATCCACCACTCGCTGTCCGTAGAACATATGGCACCTTTACTATAATTCAGCAAAGATTCTCTTTTTGTTTCTTCCCCTCAATGAAAATATGGAACATACGTAGGATAAAATTTCTTTTTGTCTTCCTTATCTTGGAAGTGAATCAAGGTTGGGAATAGCAGGATCATGTTCCGTCCTTCGTCCATAATTGGCGTGCGACAATATACACAACTAATCTTACAAGGAAGTTTGTGCTTGGTTGATTTCTCACCACTATCATACCATGCCAGTTCATGATGGCCATGTGTAAAATTAATATCCTCCTTGTGGAAGATAGCAGCCCATTGGAATGGCGCACCTGCAATGGGACATGATTTTTAGTAAGAGCCATAAAAAAGATTGGTGTAAATACTTACCATGGATGACTTGACATGTCTTACAATGGCAAAACTTTGATGACAGCGGCTTTTCCCTGTTTAGTTCGTATTGCACTCGACCGCAATGACAACTGCCCTCGTAAATGGCCGTGAAGTCTCCTCCTTCATGAATCTTGTACGGTGATTTGAACTTCCATGCATTGTCCTTCCCTTCAATATCGTCTGGATCATGGCCTGCGCTCAGTGCTCTGGTCTTCTCCTTAGCTGGTGGCTCTGTACTTGGGGACATATTTGGCACCACTACGAAACGGTGATACTATTCACGTATTATGCGACTAAATGGGGTCGAGGTTGGGGCACGACGAATGGGTAATTGTGAGTGTAGAGATAAGAACGAGATACTTCGAGATAAGGCCTTATTGAAATGCCTGAAGCACATCAAGATCAAGGGGTAATATATGTATGGTCACTTTGAATTGGACGCAGTGCAGTGTATGAAGACCATGCGATGTAGATATTGAAGTGTAGGAGCCATGATGCTGTTGTATTTTCTCAAAAGCCGACTACAGCAATACGTCACACGCCTTTCCCAGTCTGGTGGTCGACGGCTTTCAGCTTGGCCTAATCTGTATGCAAGGAGCGAGGAAGCTGTCGGTCCTAATTAATTGATGATGCCTTTATCGTAGAGAATCGCAGTAACTCAATCTCAGTCACTACTGTACTACTGTATCAGGCTTCGGTGTAGGTTACGAGGCTACATAGGTAGTGGTGATGCTAGAGATCTAGTGTGCAGGTGACACCATCATACCCCACCACACACACCACATACGAGGGAATCCTCCGTGCTTCCTTCCTACCCAAAGGAGCTAGCTACCTAGTTACCTATCTACTGACCGATCTACCTATTTACCACCTAGGTATTTAGTTTGGGTGATTGTAGATAATCTACCACATAGTCAATAGCTCTGTGGCGTAGCAAAGCCACGTCTTAGCAATGGAAGCATGGGGTCGACTTGAGACTGCCGCCACTGCCCTTGCCCGTACGGTCTAATGGTATGATAGACTTCGGCCTGCTCATTTAATTTAACCATCCATGGGTTATTGTATCTCATCGGCCTTCGAGCAGTATCTTCCTGCTACTGTTGGCATCGAATCCAAGGAAGTTTTGAAGATAGTCGAGTCTAAGATCGTCTCAGCATCTAGACCTCTCTCAATCCATTCATAATGATAAGTGGTCACTTACTTCGTTTCGCCAGAAACCTGCGCTTTCATTTCTGATAATTGCTGCTGACATTCATCCCACTTCATGGCACGTTTCTTGGGCGACACCGTCTTGACTATCATTTGGAACATCGCAGTGACCGGTCTGTGGTCTGAAACGCGAACTTCATGTCGTCGATAATCTAGTTGCTTGATCCGGTCACGTCCACGATACAGAATGCGGTCACACCAAGCAGGCGCACGTTTCTTCTCACTTGTGTCATAATTATCAGTGCCTACATCGTACTTGTATGTAGGCGCAAAGGTTATAGGGAGTTCGTTGAAAGCACGTAGCTTGAACCAAGGATTTTTCCTTTTCGATGCAAGCAATTGATCTCTCTCGAGGAGCTTGCTGAGATTGTTGGCCTTGACAGCATTGACAACGGTATCTCTCCCCATTGTGTCGATGCGGTAGTTTAGGTCCCCTATTTAGATTAGTCAGGTAGTCTAGTGGGTATAATGCACTGTGATATACCATTTAAAATGCATAATTCATGGTCCATGATCATGCTTCCATCGCCACCGCCGACAAAGCTATCCTGTCGTACACTGGGATTGTTCTCGGCAGGTAGTGTGGCGCTGTCCAATATCATCGTGATATCCGTATTGCGATCCTTCGTCTGCGTTTGGCCAGCAGCAAGATGGCAATTGATGAAGCACATGGAAGTGTCGTCAAGTACAAATCTAAGGATCAGTGCGCCCTACTGGGAATTAGTCGTCTGGTTACTAAAGCTCCGGGGTTGCGCACCTTGTTTCCATGCAAGCCTCCCATTCCTCGTTTCACCTCTGCACCACTGACGCTACGTATTCGCTCCCTCAAAGGCGCCCTCACGAATATGCAGGTAAAAAGTC
Source organism: Pezicula radicicola (assembly GCA_003008705.1). Taxonomy (NCBI): domain Eukaryota; kingdom Fungi; phylum Ascomycota; class Leotiomycetes; order Helotiales; family Dermateaceae; genus Pezicula; species Pezicula radicicola. The sequence continues at coordinate 1,170,559 of PDUO01000005.1, read as the reverse complement.
CAACAAGACTCGCTGTATGAAGGAGATGGTAGAGATCGTCCCGGGGCATATAATCATCTAGACTGCGAATCAGAAAATCACGCCAGTCACGGTACTGGTGGCTCATATGCTCCTGGTCCGAAGGATCCTTTTTTTTCGATTTGAAAAAGCTTTCTAAAATTCCGGTCAGCGAGAACACGCACGAAACTTGGAAGATACTCACTAGCAGTTGTCTTCTTGTCCTCCAAATCTACAAGCTCTTGAAAGCCAAACACTAAGATGTCTGGGGAATCGCTGCTTTGAAATAGGTCACGGAAGAACGCTGCATCTTGACTTGACTGCCGAAGATGAGATGGAGTGGATGCGCCCGCATTCCAAGTCATCACAAGCGTCTTTATCGGTTTTAGTTCACAGAAGTCTGCTTCTTGAGACTGCATCTGAGTTTCTAAAAATCTGTTAGTATAGTACAAGAGCGGGTTGAAGAATAATGCATACCTATCCAGTCATCTTGTAGTAGGCCGTCCCATGCTCGTATCATGTTGTCTTGACCAAGAGAAACGACCTGGTCGCGGTCCAGTTTCCAGACGCTGCTGCGGTCGGAAATTAAGCTTATGACTGGATCTGCATGCGCATGCCAGTCCTTTCTAACTACCCACGGCATCTGAGCGGTATCGTAGACATATATCATGCCGGTACTGAATGCAGCCCACAAGTTGCTGCCAACGCCAGCTAGAGACGTGATTTTGTACACACTTATGTTTACTACTCCCAAGCATGCATAGTCACGGCGTGAATAGATGCTAACTTTCCCATCGACGTGACCAAAATATACCCGATCTGGCTGGGTGTTGATCATTGTCCCCGCAGTCACATCTCCAACATTTGACTGGCTGAGAGGACGTTGAAGTACCTGGAATTGTGCCGAACCATCCAGCGTAGGTATAAAAACTCGTATGTCTTTGCCTGTAGCAAGCCAGAGCTCATCGCCAACCACGACAGAAAATGTGTGCCCTTTGGGAACCCGGAAGCTCTGAGCAGGATTTGTAAGACTCATTGAGCCAGTACTGTCAGGTGCCCACAAATGCAAAGTTCCACCATCATCTAGAGTCCACATCTCAGTTAAGTGTCGATACATCCTGATGATCTCTCTCCGGGTATGGGCGTTCGTCTTGGTTGCAACGATGCTCTGCGTTGCGATGTCTACCTCAATAAGCTCACCAATATTATTGCCTAGCCATATCCGAGAACCCTCTTCGTCAATGGTACTCCCAGGCTTAAAAGCTACTGACATGATCTTAATGCCTTCAGTATGTGCTAAGCTCATAACAAGCTCTCCGTCGAGCAGACTCCAAACTCGAGTAAGGTGGCCCGACGTGCAGACAAATTCACCACATACATCAAAGAGACGTGTGTCATATTTAGTTGAGATCCTTTCAGGCCCCTTCTTGAATGATGGCGGACGTCGATTCGAATTCGAGGAGTCAGGATACTCGCCAGAATCCTGTTTCAATGTCTCCTTGATGTAGGAGGCGGATGGTGCAACGTCGAGGGGCGTACGCGCATCTGCTTGCGAGTATGTAGATGCTACCGGGGTCCGAAATTGAGAAGGAGCTCTGTCGGAAGTTGTATCGACTGTCATTGACCTTCCGTGTCGTGGTGGTGTCTGTAACTGCGCGGTTGGTGTCTGTAATTGCGTAGTTGGTGTGGAGAATACCCGTTTAGGGGGTGTTGCATATTGAGCTGGGGGCTCTGCAATCGAAGGAGTAGCCACGGTCGTCTTCGGTTTCTCTACTGGCGGGCGAGGTGGTGGTGGCGGCATCAATGAACTAGGCGGAAGACTGCGCAATTTGGATGGCTCTGGCCCTATTGGAGGCCTGCTTGGTAGAGTAGGGCGTTGTTCACCAGTTATCTGGGGAGCTAGCATGCTTCGCCCAAGCCCGTTTACCTCTGAATCTTTTCTCCTGTTTGCTACAGAAGGATGCAAAGGGGGAGGCTCAAAGGTTTTGTGAGAAGACGGGCTTGGAAATGATTTGGTAAATACAGGTCGATTGGGAGGTAAAGCCGGGGCTTGGAGCTCATTCTCTCCGCTGCCACCACTGCTAGGAGGAGTACCAAAGGGGGAGGGTTTTTCAGTTCCAGCTACAAGCGCACCTGGTGCAAGTGTCGTAGCCTCTGCGTGCAGTCCAATACTTAAAGGCTTACTATGGATCTTGGGCTTTTCAGCACGGTTGACAGGAGGTGGAACAACTTTCACCGAAGAATCTCGTCTCAACTCGCCAGATCTCCGAGGTGGTGGGGGTGAAGGTGGTTGAGAACCAGGCAAAGAAGGAGATTTTCTTGGCTCTAGAAGAGGCGTATGGGGTCTGCTGGGAATCCGAAAATGTCTGGGTGAGGCGGATCCCGGTGTAGAAATTGATGGAGAAGCAGCATCTGTTGAAAGGAATGCTGAAGGGTGCGGCATAGTGAGATTCAAACTCTTTCCTTTAGGGGGCGAATGAGGTGGATGTATATTAACAGGAGGAACTGGACGAACACCGCCATTTGTAGGAGTTGGCCTCGGTCTAGTCATGGGTGAGGGCGATCGACTTATACTCTCGTATCGTCGGGGAGGGTGTAACTCTGTAGCCTCCCGGTCTCGACCTCTTGTTGCTCGCAGTCCATCCGCCAAAGGTTTCCCATTCTCCACCACACGTCCATTGGAATTTGGTGATATAGCTCTGGGCGCATTTGTACCATTGCTCGGTTTGGATTTGGCCATCTGCTCAAAGTGGGAACGCAGGGAAGACACTGGTTTCTAGAAGGACATAGTTAGCAAAGTGAATAACCAAAAGCGCATTTGTGAGATAACCAACTATGGACGAGCCATCTGTCTCCTCCCCTGGTCCTTCCATGGCGAATATTGACAGCAACAGGATCAGGCGCAGAGCTATGGTGTATCCATGGATGTTTCAAAGTCGCAAAACTCATGGGAGATGGACGTTAGAAAATACAGAAATATCTGCACAGATCACCCTGGCTTTGAATCTGTCATGGGAGTACTTCCGTGTCAAAATGAGGGGTCCTAGGATACGATTTTTGTGTTAGAATGGTGCTAACTGATTGCACCACGCCCCAACCAGACTCCAAACGAGAGTACACCTCCTCGGAACTAGAATTGTGATGGGGTCAATTTTTTGTTTGGTAGTAGTCGCGTGGTGTATTGTATTCACTTCCACGAGTACAGAGGTCAACGGAGTCGCATTTCGCTGTGCAGTTGATCGTTGGCTGCTAGGTTTATCCGTTCCGATGCCGTGGTTGCGCTTCCATCCGTCATCCACTAAATCTATCAAAAGTCAGGCCATCTTGACTTCTATTATTTTCTCTCATTTCTTCAACTACTGCAACTTCAGTTCTCAGTAAACGCTCAATTGAATCGAATCTGCCAAGATGAATACCGTAAGGCTTCCACTCTATACATTGACAATGCTTAGCTAACATACTTCTAGGTCAAAAGTTTCTGGGTCGGCTGTACGAGAGTCCATCCACCACTCAAAGCAACCCAAGAGGCTGACATGTTTTAGGGGGCTCCTTGTGTGTGGCAGGAGGCGCAGCATATTATTTTGCAAAGAAGTCCATAAACGAGGACCGACAAGCTCGATACGAGGCGGATCTTAGACGTAGACAAATTCAAGAAAGCCTCGAATACCAGAGCAAGTCATCCTACCAACCGAGCAGTACTCCGAAACCCAATGGCGGTCCACCAAAATCAGAACCGTCTCCCAGTCAAGAAGTAATAGATCCCGCACCGACGAGGCATGCCCCGGATACCGAAGGGCAACGAGTGAGGGAAAAGAGCAAGTACGAGGCCAGTGAACCGTATAGGGCAAAGAAGGGGGATCGATTTAGTTAAGGGCCAGCAGCAGCAAATATCCTGCAGTACCCCGGAGATGATGTTACCCGTGTGTTAACGAGGACGAGAGAGAGGTGCTCCACGAAAGTCTCAGGTGTCGCTAGAAAGCTTTAATAATTAGCATGGCTTACTGTAGGACAATAATAATGATGACGATATTAGCGAGCGGATATTGGGAAGATAATTGTATGATAAGAAGAAAACCTCTCGTCTCGGCGGCGTGGATTATAGCAAAGTCATTGGTAGTCTTTTGAAGCGGAACGGAAGAGAGTGGAAATACCAAGGCAGAGAAAATCAAAAGTAGCTGAGCTAAACAGAAATTGCATTCGTTGCATACCGTACATTCAAGACGAGTCTCGGTTCTTCTGTAGTCTTAATAAGTCCCTTTCTACATCATTGGGTACCTTCTTTATGTAGCGCCGCTTTTAGCGTGGCGCGATCTTAAGTTGAACTTGGACATGCAAACACCAACTACCTAACTACAACTTCATCTTTGCTATGACCACCTACGCTCCATAAATCGCATCAGTCACTGAAAACTTGTCGCCAACGAAGTCTGCCAAAATGGCATCTCACAAGTTTGCAATCGCCAAAGCCTCCTTCTCTGCAGGTCTCCTACGGCCTGATCCCACCTCATTGTCTCGAGAAGACATTGCACGCTTCCATTCCATACTTAATGCAGCTGTCGCACAGTGCTCCCCAACAAATGTCCAGGTTTGATCATGCACTCTACAGGCTATGTCGACGTGATGGCTAAATGATCTCTGAGGATAGAATTGCAAGCGTTGGATCTTGGAGAACATTATTCAAAGTTCAGCAAGGTTCGCAGCATTGGGGAAATACTTGACAGCTTTGGCAACATCATATGGCAGCGAGCCCTCACCTCCAGCGATTCCTTTACCAGCAAAGCGAGAACCATCGATCAAGAGGAAACGCCTTCATATTCTCTACATACTGAACGACATTCTTTATCATGCCAAGTATCGGGTCAATGATGCGTCGATATGCAGCAAAGTACAGCCTATGTTGATGAGCCTATTTGCCAGTGCTGCGTCTTTCAAAGGATATCCAAAACAGCAGCACAAGGTTCTAGAGCTGCTGAACATCTGGGAAGAAAATGAGTACTACTCTCCAGAGTACATTAACAAACTTCGGGAGACTGTCAGGAATGCCTCAGAATCTGGGGTTGCTACTGTGGGAGATGGGCTCTCTGGGGCTGGAGAACAAGACCCTGCTACGAAAATCACGAAGACTGCACCTTATGTCATGCCAGCTATGCATGGAGATGCGTCGACACCCTGGTTCGACCTACCTGCAGGCAACCTCATGCCTCACATTGTTCCAAATTCCACAAGGCCTATCAATCCAGATATGATTAAACCTCTACAATTTGTAGCTGGCCCAGCCGATGAAGTTCTAGCCTTGGCAGTGAAAACTCTCCTGGATGATGTTCAAAAGATCTTCGGAGTCGAGACAGAAGAAGATGATGGCCTGGTCTTGGGAGATTTAGATGAACTGGGACAACCAATTATAATCGATGAGATCACTGGCGATGTCTTAGAAGGCGAAGGTTATTATGGCTGGTCCCGGACGTTTTGCGAAAAGATGAAGAGACGACGAAATGGGTACAAGAACCCGACAGAAACAGACAATGATGGTCGCCGAAGCCGAAGCTCGAGTTCAGGCAGACACAGGGAAAAACGGCGCCGTTACAGTGATTCTGACAATGACTCTAGCCGAAGCAGCCGCAGTAGGCGTCGAAGATCCTTCAGCTCATCTCGCTCGCCATCGCCCGAAAATGGACGGCGGGCTCTTGGTAACAGAGATTCGCACTCTAGGAGCAGATCTCCCTCAAACAACGGACGATCCCCACCTCCCAGTCTAAGAGAACCGTCAGACTCAACTCCGACTGTAAGGCCACAATCTTCTATGGAAGGCCTACCACCAAAGCCACCACCATCATTGTACACGAACCCGCCGATGATGTTTCCCCAAAGCATGCCTCCACATTTCAATCCAAATTTTCCTCCGCCACCACCACCCCCGAATATGGCATTCAACGGTCCAGGAGCGTCTTGGATCCCTCCGCCACCGCCCCTTCATAACAACGCGCAGTTCAATACATGGCCCCCTCCACCACCTATTCCACCCCCTAATTACGCGATGCCTCCAAGTCCTTCAGGTGGATGGCAAGCACCAGCACCAAACCAGGGTCGAGGAGGATACAGCAATAAAAATAACGGCTGGCACGGCGCGAATCAGGGCGGAAGAGGTGGTAGGGGGGACTATAGGGGCAGGGGATGGTCGTGAGCGTACTCGAAGCCTTCAGAGAGTAGCCAGCTACGAGAGAAGAATTGGCTCGCGTTAAAGCGGGCTTTCCCTAGTATCACAGCATAAAAATGCGATTGGGCCTACCTTACACAGGTCACATGTTACATGGCTCGGCGGATGTTCGAGGAACCCCCACGAAGTCAGCGTCACCTCCATGCACCAGATGGCATTAGAATAACTGCTGCAGAGTGCAGAGTGCGGAATTCAGCGTGTATATTATCTTCCCACCCCCGCTGTTTATATGCAGAGGCTAGCATAGAAATAGAAAAGCAGCCAAACACAAAGAAGATGGGGGCGCCGACCATAGCCTAAGCCGGCGGTGATGTTTTGCAGTAGTTCGTCGGTCCCCTAGAAGTCCCACAGGGACACATGTAACCATGCAGCCAACCCAAGACTGCCGCGATTTGTGTGCTGAAGACATTGTTTTCGTCGTGATTGACTGTACAGTGACGACATGCATCTGCCTCGAGTCAAGGGGAATACCAGAGGTTTCTATCGTCGACGTCCAGTTTATTCAGGTACCTGCGTACTTACTCATGTACCTGACGCAGCGCCCAAATCCAACATTCCCCCCTTGCGCGCCGCAAGCGCGATATTAATTAATTAGGTATCTGATGAATGCGGAACAGCCTTTGTGTGAGCTTCTTTAATCTTCGGCGAAAGCATATCGACCATCCCTAACGCCCTGTGCCTCGCCGGGTGGCAGACACGTTAGAGTTCCTCCCGTTGCCGTAGCTACTCGAGCTCCGCCTAGACTCGACTGCGGGAGGATGATATGATAGGGAATTGAAGAATTGATTGAATAATGAGTAACTGCCGCAAGTTACTGATTGTGTGGCGATATTCCGTATTCCACTTACCGTCGCTATTTCTTTGTCGCTAGCTTTCCATTCTCTTGTAATTTCTTTGCTTCCTGGATACTATATAGTGATTGATGCATTGGAGAATAAAAACGCGACGACAACGCAAAATGCATTGCATCCCATCTTCGGCAAACCTCCTCCAACTTCGACTTTCGACCTTGCTGGACCTTGGACCCTTGACGGAGCCAATGTACGGATGCGGATAGTTTTGCCTGTCGAGTGGCATTGTGCGATAAAGTGGGGGTGGACCCCTCCAGCGCGCCTGCACACATCCCACCGTATCCCACACTCAGAACTGTATTCAGAATAGCTCGAACAACGCTCACTTCTCAGAATTCACATCACTTACTTGCCAAAGCGTCCCTGCTTCTGCATCTTTCGTCACCAATACTTGTATCGGTCCTGAAATACCTCCAGAGTCGCTGCAGCACGCAGAGAGAGGGGTTCGGCATGTCGAGCATCTCTATATATGCTCAATACCACCCACAGACAGCACCTTCCATTGCAAAACTATTTGCGCCCTCTTGCATAGCACTCACAACCCTCGCGGATGTGAAGGCACCATGAATGCACATATTACCTTTATTGTAAGTTGACGATGCCTTCTGCGTTAAACTAGACGGCCATGTTGCTTCTCTGCGTGTCCCATACTCTCCAGTCCCATGCGCGCCGCTGAGACAACGACAGCGACATCGTCGAACGGTGTTGAACATCTGCGGATATTGGAGTCTTGGGAGCCATGCCGTCCGTGGCGCTGCAACTTCTTGCATTAGAGGGCTTGCAAGGCACTGCCATCAAGCCGACCACCACCGCTGACCACCAACAGGAAGGACAATTTAGTCTCATTCACATCCCACTACCTCTCTACTCGGTCCTCCTCCAACCAATCTTGCGAGTGCTGTTACCCCATGGAGCTCCCACGCAGCCAAGCAGCCACAATGGGCCAGAAGGCCTCTTAGAAGGTCTCTCTATCAACAATAAGCATGGCTTTCTCAATATCAGTGTCACTCCCATTGAGTGCTCGATTGTGTGTCACACGACGTGGGCTCAGAATGTCTTTGAGCCAGTGATTAATCGCTTGCCAACAGAGCTCTCAAAGCAAGTGCAAATATCAAAGGATTCCTATATTGTCTTCTCTGTCAGCAGCGCGGGTATGGATGCAGGCCAGAGAGTCATGGATCTTACAGCGCCTCTTGCAATGGCTGGTATTCCTATATTCTTCATTACAACTTACTACACCGATTTCATTCTCGTCCCCAGTAAGGACCGCCACACAGTCGGCCAAGCACTTCTCTCACGGGGCTTCGAGTTCTCAGAAAACGACTCGACATACGTTGCACCCACGGTCTCCCACTCGCGTGGACCAAGCACTAGTTCTGATCCTCCATCTACTCCACCGCCGTCCAACGTTGCTGAGTTGCAAGTCCGAACGTTTGCACAACTAAGGAAACGAAATGTGGTACCCTTCGTTGAACCAGGCTTGCATCTTGTTCAGTGCTCAGGCATAGAAACGGGAAACGATGACGACTATTCATCTCGACCTAATTCCAACGGGAGCGGCTCTGAGCCCCAAAATAGCTGGCTTGACAACGTCGACTCCAAGTTTTTCCTTGGCCTTGTCTCAGCTCTAGTCCTCCAGCCAAAGTTCCTATCGGTGACGCTTGCTCAAGACGATCCCGCCTCTTTACTAGTTGACAAGTCGCTTCTCTGGCTCTTTGGAAACTCTGTGGGAGGCGATACAGAAGGGGACTTAGTACCAATCTTCCTTGACCTTGTGGACCTGCCACTCGAGAGTACAGGAATCGTTTGTGGTGTTGCAGGTAAGCTGGTGGATGCCATGCGACTACATGACGCGACGAACGGGAGTACGTCGACTGCAGTATCTGAGCTCTCATATCTTTCGACTGCACGCGCTGGAGCTGTGATCTTGTCGTCGGAGGGATCAGCCAGAGCGCTGGAAGTGTTACAGCCTTTGCTCGATTAAGGGTGAAGTGAAAGCATCTGCATCAGCATTAGTATCGACATCATCGGTATCTATTTTCCTTTGCATATAAAGTACGAACAGGAAATGGCGATATGTATAGTCTCTCACATCTCGACTCTAAATGGAGCGTTCGGATGGGCATCTGCATTCTGCATAGGATTTAGTTTGGGTGTTAAAATGGACTTGGACATTGGATGGGTTGGATCATGGTGCATTTTGCTGGCGGGCGTTTTGTTTAAATAAAGGAATCATCTGGAGGATGTCTGTTTTTCTCTAGCCCACTAGCAAGCGAAGATAGCGACGAGGTGCACGAGTTCAGTTTTTGGAGAATAAGAAACAAGAAACTCTTGCTCTACGTCATTATTCTTCTTTCTGTGTGACCTACCCTTTTCATTCCTTCTGCAGCGAAACCGGGTCCTAGTACCAGGTGTTGCCTTCACATTAGATACATGACGATGTGAAATAATATCACCTATACATAATTCCGGCTGAAAGTGACAATTACATATGAGCGCAGAAACTTACTTGATTTGGGTAAGTCGGCCGGTTTGATTAGTACAGTTGATTTGCCTACCTCACTTATATCTATACCAGAATCCGAAGTTGTTAACATCACTATCATCTACCTATTACTAAGATTTACTTGGAAACCTCCTCCATAAATCTCTAGTAAGAGAATCTACCACACTAAGTCAATGGCACTCACTGACAACTTTACCACCTACCGTGAGAATTTGGTTATAAGGCATCATTTTGAATAGTTATCTATTTAGACATATGGGCTGGATTTGGGTAACTCACTTAATTTAGGTAACTCACTTGATTTGGATAACTAACTTGATTTGGGTAACTTACTTGATTTGAGTAAAATGATCTCTTATAAACCAATTCGTACGGCCGTATAGTAGCATAGCACCATGACATACGCAGATATAGCCTTGAATTTCTTGCTGCACAGGGTAGATAGTTGATAAATATATGAATTTCAGGAGGTAGCAATGAAGCTGTACCTACTGCCCAAATACCGCAGAAGCCTTCTCTACCTACTATTTATTAGATTTTTCTTCTTCTCCCACAGTCTAACCCACAACCTCAAGTAACAACCTTACTGTACATAACACCACTGCCACTTAAATACCCTGCATACCCCGTGGTCCCTGCGTCTTGTTACAGTAGAAACCCCCTTATCTTTCATCCAAACAAAGTGCCTAACTACCCACTTTTAACAACCTACCAGATGCCTTGTACTTTCGTACCTTTCGAAGCTCGCATCTATTCCGTAACATCAGTCAAGTCGGAAGATCACGTTCTCCCGTAGTCAACAAGGCCTATGACGTCTTCCCGCTAGCCGTCGTTTTGGGGCTCCACATAGCTTGTTTGATATCGTACGCTCATGGTATTTCTAACGACTCTTGTGTTCGCAAAGGACCAAATAGTCGTCATCTCAGGAAATTTCAAAGGTCACTTTAGATGAAATAATGCATTCAATCAACAATTAACTTTTGGCCATGCGTATTATTAGTACAGTCGATGCTCCAACTCCCCCGCCAAAATAGGACGTTTCATTCCGTCGATTTCCATCACATGCAATCTCAAGATTCGTTAACGTCATCTCAATCCAGTTCCTTTTTCAAGAACCATTACTATCATCTCCTTCCACTATTTGCCGTTAGGTTTTCCTTTTAAATTGCGGCGTGTTCCAAAGCTAGGTTACGCCTCATCATCCTCGAGGCGGACGGCTCCCTCTGATGAGAGACCATGGCTCCACCAACCCTCAACGGCAGCAGCTTTCTTTGAATGGGCGAACAGTAACCAGAACGCGAAGACCGGTTTTGTGAGCACAAAAGGGGAATCAGTTTTGGTTCTAGTTTCTTATGGTGGATTGTGTAATCCGGGGGTTTGACTTACCATCAAGAACAGCATAGGAGATAATCTCAGCGTCGACACCCATTTTGCGAGATTCATCACCAATCGCCCAGACAATTGGGTATAGTGTCCAGAGGATAAGGGTAAAACCGCCGATAGAGGCGAATAGCTTGCCAGTAGCAGCATCCTTAGCCTGAACGGCACGACGACCTGGAACAGCAAGCAGGTAGACGATAACGAGGTATGCTACGCAGGCAATTCCATAGTAACCCCACTTCTGTCCGTCATCATGTCCGAAGGCAGCGAAGAGGCCGAGAAGAGCCATAATCTCATCAGCGACAATTGCAACAATAATGTTCGCTCCGTTCAAACCAGCGAGGAAGGAGAGATCAAGGAGGATGAGTGGGGTTGTTAAGCTCCAGTCGATATAGCGAGCCCAGAAGACTTGTCGGTAGACGTGCTCGATAGTATCTGGGGTGTGCTTGTGAACTTCCTTGACAATGATGTGCACATAGGAATTACCGTCACCGGTGGCCATAGCGAAATAGGAGATGGTTGAAAAGGTGGTAATAAGAGCTGTGACGACGTGGAAGAGACGTTTTTGCTGCAGCAGGTATTAGCATCACCGTGGCAAAAGATGGGTTAAGCAGACTTACCACTGGGACCTTGAATGCAAACCAGACGAAGGCTAAGGTCGAGAGGAGCATGATGACGAAAACAACCCAGAGAGTGGTTTGTCCGGTGGTTCCGACGGTCTCATAGTGAGGTTTATCTGGTACAACGGTGGGCTGGTTATGGTCAGTGGAAAGCTCAATTGGCCTCTCTCAATTGGAGCATGAGGGATGAACGAAGGGCGGATTTTTACAATTGGGGCTACCGAGGGGGTTGCAGAGTGAGTCGGCACCAAAAGAGACGATGTCTTCATCAGAGCCTCAACAGGGTCGACAATCATGATGGCGTTTGGGAGCTTAGAACTGGGACGAAGGCTGTGTTCCTCTGCGTGATGTATGTAGGAATTGGCTGGGAATCAAGAGGAGTGTACCGTATGGTAGGCTCTTGGTGGGCAGAAGAGGTGGCTTTGATGTGATGTATGAAAGGGAAGAAAGGAAAAGAGAAGAAAGAAGTAAGGTAGAAGAGAGGAAGAGCTCCCGAATAATGAAGGAAGAGAAGGAGCTTTAAGGTTGTTACCTAATGGTCGGATGTTGATGGGCGGGGTAGACTCAGGTTTTCCTTTCTCATGCCACTGCACTGGTCACTCTCAGGCGATGATGTAACTGCGACGAGACGACGGACGAGGGAGCTCTAGACAGAAGGAGGAGCTTCGACTGACTACCGGTAGCTCATGACCTACCATGACCTACCACGACCTACCACGACCTACGCAAGAAGTCAAAATTCATGCAGTCCAGTCAAGGTCAACGACGGCTTTTCGTAAGCTGTTGCCTGTGTGCCCTTTCATACAAAACCAAAATACCAAGTACCTGGCTCGGTTGCAGAAGTGGGAAAATGTTGTGTGCTACCTACTACTGAGTAGTACAGTAAGTAGTATGATTATTTTTTCTTATTTATTTTGACGATGATCGACGGTGACGACAAGACCTGCCGACGATCGTGCTACTACTGTGCTTTGGTTTGTGGAGCCGAGCCATCTGCAGGGGTCAATTGGAGAGAACATGGCAAACAGCAAATGCCATCTTTCTAGGGTAGACCTGCCGTATGGAGCATGGTACAGTACCTAGATACGATGCAGTACATGGCTCGAGAACCTGTTAACAATTATATAATCATAACGTCGTCTACAGGTGCTGTCTAATGCATTGCGAATTTCTTTCTACTTACCTACCTAATAGATATCATACCTCGGTCGTACTGTACAATAAGTTATCTATTTCAGCCTTCTGTGACACGCTAGAGTACAGTACGCCGCTAGAATTTCTATCGATCGTGATCTGCACGCCTCGCACCATTTCCCCACGTTCTACCAAGATTCAATAGAATAGGCTAATAACAATAATAATTGGCTTGAGCAATAATAGTCCAATGGACAGAGCTACACAATAATAAACAAGAATTTAGAATTTGGCCAAGTAAATAATGGCACTTTCCGAATTGTCTTGCCTTGATGGTACGAAAGTGACAACTGGTCACTTTATGATTATTACTGCGCTCCAAGCTTTGCGGAAGAGCCTCCGGCAGCCGGAACTGTGCTCTGCATGGACCTCAAAGGCTTTGCACGACAGGTACATCAATAACCACAAGAGCCAACACAATTTACGGGTTGACTGATATCAATTGGGTGTATACCAAAGTACATTAATTGACTAGCTTTTTAGATGCGCACTGTTCGTCAGCCTCAGCCTTGTTGTGTTGCCTTTGTAGTTGTGCAATGCGTCCACGCCACATTCATTCAATCTAGTTCCTACCTACCTGGGTACTCAAACAACCACGAGCTCGATAAGAAATTCAACCAGACCGGCTTTTCAGTTTGCGAGTTGTGCTGGTGATTGACTTTTAATCATTAAAGGTCTGCAGCGTTACTCCATTTGACTTTGCGGAGTGCGTGAAGGGTGGCTGGGTCGAGAGTACTGCATGCTTGTATGTATGAAGGTCGCTTTCGGCGATATACAGTATAACATCCTTTTTGAAAGACCTGTCCTCGATCGTTGTATCTACAGATACAGGCGAGGATCGTCACGCAACAATAGGAAGCAAAAAGACGGGTCCTAATACTAAAATTGATATTTAAGCAATGCTATGTGAGTTCTACTAGTATTTTTTGTATTTGGGTAACTCATTTGATTTGAGTAGGTAACTTACTTGGTTTGGATATCCAATAAGGCGGCGAGCGCGAAGCGTTACTACATGTGCCAAATATCAATTGTAGTATTGTACACATATCAGGACCAAAAAAGATAGGGTTGAATCATAGCGTTAGTTTGGATCCCAACGGTCATACCTATACGATGGAGCTATCAAGCGACAAGAACGATGACTGTAGGTAGATCGAAGCAAGTCCACCTGATACAATAGAAGTATTCTTCACGTCCTTGAACAAGCCAAGGCGCGCAATGAAAAAACAAAAGGTCCGTCAGACATCCATCGACACCCTCCCAGTCCCCACGCCCGAAAGCAACAGAGAAAGGGTCAAGATCATCACCACTCTCTATACAGTCCGACCTATGAAGGAAGGACCGCCGTCTTTGCAGACAGTTCGAGAGTATAAAGGCTTCACTCTTGGGCGTCGAGGATCGGCTCATCGTCCGGATTGGAGATTCTGTGGCTTTCGTAGAAAACTCAGAAGAGGTCGTTTACTATAGAATAGATTCTATGAAGTACTGCACAGTGGAAGTCAGTACGGAAGGCCAATTGTTGGGGGTGCTAGTGATACTCACAAGTCGACATGGAAAAGAAAAAGAAAACTTTGGTGCAGCTTGGAAAATATATACCCCCCTACCAAAAAATTTCACTTGCGCTAGTCTCAAAACAGTCTAGCTCAAACCCAAGTCACGGGACCTATACTGTCGCGACGGGACGGGAGGTTAGTGATAAGATAAAGGTTTGAGCTCTTGCCTTTTCGCTACTGTATATACGCTCACACGCTACAGTGCGGTGCTGTGCTGTGGTTACGGAATATGTGCTATACTGTACCTTACCTACCAATGTCCAAAATTGACTCCGCACTTAAATCTGACTCGTTACGGAATGAGCTCTACAATGCAGGCAACATGTGAAGCCATACTCCGTATGTTGAAAAGAAAGCCAGTGCTTGGCATATCGTGCGGCTACTACTGTACGGGAACGACGGGTGATGAACCTGCAGCTGTTTCAAGCTCCTGAAGCTAGGGGTGGAGGAGGTACATGGTTTAAAGTACCTTGCAAAGTCTGTGAGTACGGTAGGAGGGTAAAAGACCGCCTGTATTCTACAATACTTAACCCGTGAACCTCCCTTCATTTCACTTTCTTCTTCATCTGCACTACACCTCGAATGCGTATATGTGTCACTTACTTCTCTGTGGAGTAATTGATCTTTATCTCTCGGTAGTTTTGTTTCTTTGTATTAACCATGTGGAGCCCCTTCGGACACTTTAATCTGCAAGATATTCCATCTTCTCCTCTCAGGACTATACTAATTGTCGGATAGTCCCTCAAGTTTTGTCACCGAATTTCTCAGAAGCCAATTTACACCTCTGCCATATCCAGAATCTGACTTCCACGGCCAAACTATCATCGTTACCGGCAGCAATGTCGGCCTGGGCCTCGAGGCAGCCCGCCATTTTGTACGGCTCAATGCAGGGAAGGTAATTCTAGCGTGCCGAAGCATTGAGAAGGGTGAAGCAGCGAGACAAGACATAGAAGCTACCACAAATCGCAAGGACGTGGTCGAGGTCTGGCAGGTTGATCTAACGTCTTACGCCAGCGTTAAGCATTTCTGTACCCGAGCGGAAAAATTGGAGCGTCTGGATGTTGTGATCGAGAATGCCGGAGTAGCAACGCCCAAGTACGAGAACGTCGAGGGGACGGAGTCAACAATTGCAGTCAACGTCATCTCTACGTTCTTGATGGCTTTGTTACTTCTGCCAAAGCTTCGAGAACATGCATCCAAATTCAATGCAACACCTCGGCTTACAATCGTAGCTAGTGATGCACATGAGCAGGTTTGCTTTCCTCCTAAGCTGCACAACTCATTTACTAACTGGTTAGGCCAAATTCAACGAGAGGACTGCATCGGCAATCTTTAACGCGCTGGCTGACCCCACGAGTAAATGGCAAGGCGATCGCTACAATCTTTCGAAGCTGCTAGAGATCTTGACGGTTCGGGAACTGGCTCCAGCATTGGATAAATCAGGGAAACCCAAAGTCATCCTTAATACTCTTACCCCCGGATTTTGTCACTCAGAGTTGATGCGACATGCCGTCTTTCCTTTAACTATCCTCGGGTGGATTGGGAAGCGGTTGATAGGAAGAACTACAGAGATGGGCAGTAGAACTTTGGTAGCAGCAGCAGTGGCTGGCGATGAAAGTCACGGGCAGTATATGGCGGACTGTGTTGTGAAAGAGCCAAGTAGATTTGTTAGGAGTACTGATGGGAAAGAGTCTCAGAAGAGAGTGTATGAGGAGTTGCTCCAAATACTGGAAGGCATTGAGCCGGGAATCAGCAGAAACATATAGGCCTTTCCGTACTTTGCGCGAAGTGCAAGTGGCATCAAACTGAGTGGTAATGTATTCTAATCAGATATGATTCCAAAAAATTGCGCTGCTGCGCTTGTAGAGAGATCAGGTGAGGTCTGCGCTGACAGAGTAGGCATTGATATCTACTACCCATAGGAAGGCAAGTAAATTACCCCAATTAAGTGAGTTACTCAAGCTGCTAGAACTAGATATGATATTTTACAAAGTAGACTGGAAAGTTAATAACTCAACGGTAGAGCGATCTCGTACAGCTCAGCAGGTTCTTGTTTCAACCCATTTCTTACAAAACAATTAACATAACACTCATTGAACATTATTGAGAATCGCTAACGTTCCCAATGCCAATGGCTACTTGTAATTATTGACCAATCATACGTCACTTCCAGGCTATCGTTTCCCAGAAGACCTCGGTAACGGCTCCAGGCCGGCAGCCTTGCCTCCTCCTCATACAGCATAACAAAAGCAAGCTATTGCTCCATATGTATGTTTTCTGCAATGTAAGGATACCATTTTTCTTGTGCTTGCAATTCTATCTTCTAGCTGTATATGTAGCATATCTAATCTTTATAACATACATAATCTTCACAATGACAGCACCTCCACCACTGACCGGCATCAAAGTCCTCGAATTCGCCGGCCTTGCTCCAGGTAAGTCGTCCACCATCGCTGAGTTATCACTACTAATCTGTGCACCAGGCCCATTTGCAGGTCTCCTACTCGCAGACAGTGGAGCATCCGTCCTCCGTCTCGACCGCGCACTCCCGGGGATAACCCACTCGACCTCCACCACAGAACTTCCTCCGCCAACCAATGACCTCCTCACCCGTCACAAATCCTCTATAGCAGTAGATCTCAAATCCCCAGCCGGAATCTCCTTCGTCAAAACCCTAGTATCTCATACAGATGTAATACTCGATCCCTTCCGCCCCGGCGTCCTTGAAAAACTTGGTCTCGGGCCCAATGTCCTACTCAAAATAAACCCCAAGCTGATAATTGGACGAATGACCGGATTTAGAAGAGATGGGAAGTACAAGGATATGGCTGGGCATGATATCAACTATATTGCTGTATCCGGCGCATTATCAATGTTGGGGAGGAAGGGAGACAAACCTCTGCCGCCTGCGAATATCCTTGGAGATTTTGCAGGTGGGGGAGCTACTTTATTCCAAGGTATTCTGCTAGCTTTATTGGGGAGAGGAACGAGTGGGAGAGGCCAGGTCGTTGAGGCGAATATGGTAGATGGAAGTGCATATCTTGTTACTTTTCCGCGGATGTTGACGAAGACACCTATGTGGTCAAGGCCGAGGGGGGAGAATACGCTTGATTCTGGTTGTCCTTACTACGATACCTATAAGACGAAGGATGGAAAGTACATGGCTGTTGGGGCTTTGGAACCCCAGTTCTTTGCTCTTCTTTTGAAAGGTCTCGGATTATCTGGACAGGGCATTGAGAAGACGAGGGAGGATAGGGAGACTTGGCCGGAGTTGAAAAGTACTTTTGAGAAGATATTCGAGTCAAAGACGAGGTCGGATTGGGAGGTTGTCTTTGATAAAACAGATGCATGCTGCACACCTGTTCTCGACCTCACCGAGCTTGAGAGCGACCCCAATAGAGAAGGTGATCAAAGACCCTCAGTCACGCTGAGGGAAACACCAAGCCTAGCAGTAAAACAGGGATCAACAGGCAGAGACCCATCAATAGGTCAAGGTGCAGGCGTTGAAGGTGATGGCTTCACTGGAAGCATGCTATATCCTGGACAAGGAGGAGAAGAGACCTTGAATAAATGGTTGGGGTGGCAGAGAGGAAGGGACTTCAGTGTTGAGAATGGTGGCCTGGTTGGCAAAAAGATGTCGAAATTGTGATTGCAATTCTATTTCAATACTTTTCCAAACTTCCTTATTACAAAAGCTCGCCCTGGAAGAAACGCCACTACCCTCTCCTCCCCTGACAAACGAAACCAAAGAAATTCCGCATATTAAATGTACTGAAGTCATCCATTCCCGAAGACCCAACACAAATGCAACCCAGATACACATCCTTCACCTCATATCTACCCCAAAAATCATCACATGTACTTATGCAGCCAGGGACAAAGTTTCGAACTCCTTCCTTTATCGTCTCAGTTAGTTCTCATCCCAAGATAAAATACGCTTGGAACACTTACCACTATCAAGCCCCAAGCTCGTCACCCGGCACAACGGTGTGACTAGGGCTAGGAGGAGGATTGGGAGGTGGCGAGGGTGGATCACCTCTCGACATCGCCTTGGGTGGACTGCTCGTCTCAATCTTCATCATTAGACAATTGCCATTTCGGATACCTCTGTGTTGCTTAAATCCAACACGAGGCCCATTACATCGCCTCGGATCCGGCATCTGGATCAGAGCAACTGCCATCTCGTTACTTCAGGTCTATGCGCCAAAAACCCTTGGTTGTCTTGTACCGACCGGAATGAAAGGGCTCAGATACAGGTTGGTGGATTCTGTACTGCTTAGAAGGACGAAGCAAGTAGGTTGGAAGTAAGCCACTCGGAGAGTTTGAGAAAGGTAGAGGATGCAAACGTGTGGCGACCTGAAAGAATCAAATATGGAAGTTTGAAGTAGCGGTAAGCCTCACTTGAATGCTTGTGGAGGCAGCCGTGGTTCATGAATACCGTCTACGACGTCCATTCACAAGTCTTTAAATATGCGGAAGGGACAAGGCTCTTGTTGTTATTCGATTCAACAACAACGAAGCCGCTTCGGTATCATAACACCCAGCGGGCAGATCAAACAGTTGTCATTACATGCGTGCCTCCTCTGTCAGTGCCAATCTGCCAGCTTGCCAGCTTGCCAGCCTGCCTCCTTCCCGTCTGTCTCGCGGGAAGTCAACACTACCTCACTTGGGAGGGGTTTGGCAGCCCTATGCAAGGCAAAGTGTAAAACACAAACGACAGGAAACCGATACCGGCTTGCTCCCATCCAAGTGTCCACAGAGTTTCAGAAGGGAAACAAAATGGAAGTTTGTCGGTTGCCTATTTTCAATTATTTTCTTCTTTCTACAAAAGAAAGGCGGGATCTTGATACTTGACGGCATCTCGCATACAAATAACAGGGTGTCACCGTGTCAAACCTCACTTTCCACGTGCCTTGCAGTAGAATCCTGCGACAAGCGAGCGCTGGAGCCAGTTGGAACTGCTCCGGCTGTGTGACACGTCAAGAACGAACGCGGTGGGCCTGAGGAAACGCTATTAAGGCTGCTTACTGTGCATTCCAGCCTCTGAGCCTTTTCTGCAAGCTAGTAGAAACCGCTTTCGAGCTTAGTCTCTTGAGTACATAGGTAGGTACAACGTTGCCACACGCTGGTAATGTATTCAGCCATGTTGTTTGTATGTTTTGGTAGAGGAGATAAATAGACAACAATTCTATACACACGTCAAGATTCAAGTTGTATTTGTACAGAGGGCTATTCCACTTGAGGTTATTGGGCTTTATAGCTATCTAGGTGTCTGGGGATGTTGGGTAGTAGAAAACGAATAAACAACAAAATCAGCGCTATCCTCTTGACCGTTCGCCTTGCGCTTTCTCCCTAAAAACATTGTTCTCGGCATCTGCCAAATCATGCCCCTCGCCGCACTCATGTAGTCCACGTTTTCGTTACACACACAAGGCAACTTCGTGCCAAGATGTATCGTATGAGATGATGCTTGTGAAAGAAGATTCTATGGTATGGGAGGCCACATGAGGATGGGCCGGCGCTCGAGCACTCGCGTATGTTGAGCGATTCCGCCAAAGTGGTGTGGCTGTTTTGATTCCACGGTTAGACGGGAGCAACGCTGCGTTTGCATTTGATGCAGCCTAGAAACGGGCCGTTTCAAAGACTGAACCTTTACTGCACTTGACTGACAATCTCGCTCGCACGTGAGAGGGAATCAACCATTTGTTGACATTCCTTTCTTCTGCGGACAGTGTAGTCGCTCTCCTTCAGTAAATCGTCGAGAGTGTCAGTTCTGTACATGTTTTCAAGCAGTTCACGCTGCATCTCATCTTTGGTGAACTGAACAAGGTTGAGCATGATTGCCTTTGGTACCATGTCGATCATAGTTCGCTTCACAATGTTATAGTAAGAGTTGATGAGAAGTTCTACTAAAGTCAGCAAGATGAAGCGAGTTTCCACCAGGATTTGACTTACTAATGACCTCCACTTCAACACCCTCTCTCTCGGACAAGGTCCCAGAAGCTTTGAGGGTTGGCGGTGGTGCTTCCATAGCAGCCATCTTTTTCTTGTTCTTCGAAGCAAAGAAACTACCGAAGAATCCACCGTTTGCATCACCGTTCATAGGATCGTACTGGTTTGTCGGGCTTGCTGTTCGCGCCGGCGTATTCGGTCCCGCGGGTATCGGTTTTCCAGTCTTAGGATCAACTTGAACAGGTTTCGCTTGAGTGTGACGGTCGTTAACGATTGCCATTGCTCTGTGTCCGTTCAAGAAATCTGGATGGCCAGTGTTGATGTAGCATGACTCCATGGCAACTAGATCTTTGACAAGCTTATTCGTTGGATCCATAACCTTTTTAAAAAATGAGATTACAACCTGGTGGAACTTCTCCTTTAGCCCTGGGTATCGTCTGAATAATTGCTTGCCGAGTAACTGTGTCAGAATACGGACCAGTTCGTCGTAAACAAGTGAGACACACTTCAAACTAGGTTCTTCCAAACGTTTAATTTGTTGCTTGACGATAAGTTCAAATGCAGTAGTACCAACAAAAAGAGCGGGCGAAGATCCAGAAGAATTGTACAAAATGGTTCTAATATCGATGTCCTTGACCTGGTCGAATGGGTCCACAGCTTTGATGCCGTTGGCGTAGAGCTCATGAAAGACGAAACTGATTCTCGCACCTCCTGAGAGTTCGACACTTGAAAGCTCATTGTTGTTACCATCCAATACCGTGCGCCACTCGTTGGAGAACTCGGTAATGATGTTGAGAACGATGTTTGCACTGTTTCCAAGCATGGAGTCTCCCAAGCCTGACAATTCCGTTGAGTACTTCTGAAGAGACGCAGAGATTCGGGCCTTGATATCTGGCAGAGTCTGCTTAATGTGCATCATGAGAATGATGTTAAGTTTCCTTGCCAAATACGGGGTTCCGCAGTACGAGCTCTTGTTTCGGTATGCCTTGTGGTTTTCGAAGAAATTCTTCTCGTTCTCTAACGCTGCTGAAATGATCTTCTTGTTATCGATGTCCCTCTGACCTCTGTTGACTACTGGTACGTAGCCCAGTCTCAGGGGAATGATCCGCCCAGCAAGAATATCCACCACATCAGTTCCTTCATCCATCAAATCCACTTTTGTGAGAACACCGATTGTTCTTTGACCTTCGGGGTCAACCTCTCGTGCAAGCTTAAGTCCATCTGAGTTGGCCAAATCGGTATTTGCGCCTGTGACTGCTAGAATAATTGCATTTGGTTTGCTGATTTGCTTCAATACCATTTCCTTAATTTGTCTCTCGATATCTCGGGGTTGGTCTCCAACAGGAACTTTCGTCAGACCAGGTAAATCGACAAGCGTGAGTGTGAGGACATTTGGGGAGTATATCCGTAGGTTGATGGGCGCCGGAGAGATACCGGCATTGCGACCTGTCTTTGCTTCTGTCTCCTTGACAATCTCGTCTCTGATCTTATTGAAATCATAAAACTTCTGGCCTGGAATATGAAGGAACTCGCCCCATTCGTCTGTATTTGCTTCCTTATCGGTGCTACCATCAAGCAAGTCACCCTCCTTAGCTCCATTTGTCTTTGCTTCAGTTGGTTGTCTGTTGATGAGTTGGAGTACGAGTGGTCGTCTTGTGACAATACCAGTTCCGCGAGGTAAACTGAGTATGTGGTTAGTGATGCCATAGAAATCTCTTGTGCAGACTCACAAGTCTCTCCCCACTATGTTCTCCAGTACCGAACTCTTGCCACTAGACTGACTGCCCACCACGACTATCTGGGGAAGATCGATGGGGTTCTGAACACCGACTGTTGTGAAGACATCCTGCAGCTTATTCACCAACCTGCGCAAGTTCTGTCAGTGTTTGGCGCATAGTAATACAGGTTCCAGGGGAACTGACGTTATGAGGCCGGGATCTGAGATACCGCCCTGAGCGGCCATGATTTATGAGGTTGTGTATGATCAGGCTATAGATCTCTGCGGTGGGAAGGGCAGATGCAGATTTTGGATGGGAGGTTGCCTTGGGCGTGGGAGCGAGAATAAATAGTCGTAGCGTTGAGGTAGGTGTTGACGACGCAATTCCAGGTTGCTGTTTAACTCAGGTGTCCTTCGCTAAGGTGTACCTAGTTATTTTACTATATCTCCACGTGATCCGTTTGGTGGGGGACCCCGGTCATTCATTCATCATGTGCGTAAACTGGACAAGCCTCCAAACCAAAACATCTACTTGTGAAAATAGGTACTAGAGGTAAGTCACACACACACACACATTCACGGGCTTGTTTTTAATGTAACATGAAGCTCAAAGTTGAGTCAAGGTGGAGGAACAAATCATACGGAGCTGAGTTTGAGTGAATTCTCTCTCTCATCGGAATCACAATGATGTGTTGTCATGTGCCCCCTTTTTTTTTTTTTTTAAGGAGTGGGAGTGGGAGCTTATAGTGCACCTTTCACACCTTTGATTTTCTATTCTGCGGGCTTTGAGTTCTAGGCTCCGTCGACCTACGTCTCTCCGGCTGAAACAAAATATCTATAGATAAGCTAGATGTTGGTGAGGATGGGCTGACAAGACCGTCAGTTACCAAGGAACTCTTAACCGACGAGTCTTTGCACAATTAAGGTTGTTTTGCGAATTTGTGCAGCTTGTCACTGAGCGTCTCATTTCAAGTTCGCCAACATGGCACCCAAAGTAATATCCATCATTGGCTCACTCAATACCGACCTCGTCACCTTGACTCCGTATGTCCCAGCTGGAGGCGAGACAATGACAGCAACATCCTTCTCAACCGGGCCCGGAGGAAAAGGAGCCAATCAAGCTGTAGCTTGCGCACGACTCTCTCGCCGCAAAGCATTTTCATCTGACGATGTAGCAGTCAAGATGGTCGGAGCAGTGGGAGCTGATGAATTTGGACCCTCGCTGATCGCGTCTTTGCAAAGAGATGGCATTGATACGGCTGGAGTCAAAATAGTTCAAGGCTCAACAACTGGTGTGGCCGTTATTCTCGTTGAATCAGGCAGTGGTGAAAACCGCATTCTACTCAACCCCGGGGCAAATCACTCTCTACGACCCGAAGACTTCAAACTTCCTTCTTCCCTGGGATCACCTTTACCTGAACTCATCATTTTACAGCTGGAGATACCTTTGGACACCGTACTTCAGATCCTCGAAACAGCCCGCAAAGCCGGTGTCGAAGTACTTCTGAATCCAGCTCCTGCAGTTAAGTTACCAGACGAGGTCTACAAAGCCGTCACGCACCTGATCGTCAACGAAACAGAAGCCGCTTTGCTAGGCGGAACAAGCGTCGAAGAAATAGAAAGTTCGGGTTCAGATTGGGGGAAAGTCGCTAGAGGATTTCTCAAGAAGGGGGTTCAAAATGTGGTGGTAACTCTAGGTGAGAAGGGGGCTTTCTATGTTGATGCTTTGGATAGTTCTGGTGAACTAGTTATAGGAGATAAAGTCAATGTTGTTGATACGACTGCAGCGGGGGATACCTTTGTAGGTGCCTATGCCTTAGAGGTTGTTCGCCGTCATGAACATCAAGAGTTACGATCTATGAGTGATGCTGTCAAATGGGCTTGTAAAGCAGCTGGACGGACCTGCGAGAAGAAAGGGGCACAGAGTGCCATTCCTTGGGCTGATGAGGT
Organism: Pezicula radicicola; assembly: GCA_003008705.1. Lineage (NCBI taxonomy): Eukaryota > Fungi > Ascomycota > Leotiomycetes > Helotiales > Dermateaceae > Pezicula > Pezicula radicicola. The sequence continues at coordinate 1,146,625 of PDUO01000005.1, read as the reverse complement.
GTAATGGGTGTCACTTAGCGCAAGAATTGACCAGATCCAATTTCATCCGTGCATTCTGACTACAAGGTTATCAGGACACTCGACAACGCCCTTGCCAAACCAAAGTTCTACGATGCGGCTGCGGGTGACATCAAACCCGATCCCTTGACAACCTAAACCTAAACGCCATCAAATATGCCTTTCGAACAATGCGAGTCCACCCAGTCTGTGCTTCTCCGAATTCGCCGCTCCTATGTGTTAATGCAATATGTAAAACCATTAAAAAAATCATCGAGTGTGCGTAAACATTGTCATTACCCCATTTGAATCTCGCTCGTGGCCATTCGATTGCCTCGCGCTCTTAGATAAGATCTCACGATCACCGTTGGACCATCTGTGTGTCGATCAACATCAAGACCAGTGCTACGTTGGAGAGGTGGAACTTACATTCGGACTTTAGCATCGTCACCGGCTGAGGCGAACATGCATGGGTCTGTGGGGTTCCAAGAGACGGCGTTACAGCATCCAGCTTTGTGGCCACCGAGCTTCTCGACCAAAGTCCCCTTTTCTTTATGGAAGATGTATACACTACCCTCTGAGATACGGTGGTTAGTCTACGTGCCCAAAGTTTGAAGTTATGAAATTACCTTCACTCCCAGTTACCACAAAGCTTTCGTTAGCACCACCGAAGGCGCTCCTGATCACATACGTACCACCCCTACGTGGAGAAACAAACATCCTTGCAGTCTCTCGTGTATCAAGGTCCATCATTCGTGTCTCGCCATCAGTCTTGTTGACAAGCAGATATCTTGAGTTTTGACTTATACTCACACAGCTTAAATTGACTTTGAGGTCCATTTCGTACTCAAGCTCTCGTGTGACAAAGTTGTAGACATGTATGTGGTTTGAGTTATCCATGGCGACTAAGCGGTTTCCGTTTGGAGACACAGCGAGGTCCTGAATCCGGTGATTCCGGCCCCAATCGTAAATAAGTTCGCCATTGAGATTCCATTGGCACAAATTACGCTCTGTTGCAAGGCAGCCAGTGACAAATGTTTGACCATCTGGAGCCCAAACACAACAGGTGACTGGCTCTCCGAAGCGGGTCAAGGTCCGGATCAACTCCCCCGTCTAAGACAAACATCAGCAACAATTTTGGAAGAGGTGATTTTCAGCGTTACCTCGGTATTCCACAAACGGGCTCTTTTGTCTTGGGCACATGTAACCATCATCGTATCGTCCGGGCTCCAGGCAAGTGAGCCAACCCCAATTTCATGATCCGCGAAAACGTGGACAACTTCCCATGTTGCCACATCATAAATGATAACTGTACCATCAGCTCCACAAGTTGCAAGGCGCGAACCATCATGGGAAAATTGGACCTCCCAGACTTCTCCAGTATGCTTGTCAAGCTCAACTACAGTGCTCAAGGGGAAGTTATTCCGATCGCAAGTATGATCTTGGTACAATGATGGCGAAGTTGCCGTATTGTGATATAAGCAAGTGGAAACCTGGTTCTGTATAACCTGTTGGAGAAGCACTGCTAGACGATGCTCTGGTAACATAACAGACGGCGATATACATTCTGATGGTGGTCAGAAATTTGAACATCCGAGATAGATGGGTCTCCAATAATGAACTCACTAGAAAGCTCGGAAAGCAGGTGATATCGCGACTCGCCGTGAGCACCGTCCCAGTCAGCTTTATCTTTTAGATCCTCGGTGGACTGACACATGAGCAAGCTGTACAATACAGGTTAGTGACTATTAGACACACAAACCAAACTTGATATTACCTCGATAAAAAATGAAGTTTCGCCGTATCCTGGTAGAGTGGCGTTAGCTCGCATCGGAGGACCATGAGAGCTCTGCCAGTGTCCCGTTCTTCTAAAAGTTCTAAGAACTTCTGCTGTCGCAACCAAAATCGCATGACATTTTTGTCCACGCCGTCGGCAAGCACTAAACCATTTCCATGTAGACTAACTCCTCCATCCTCTGCTGGACCTGCGGGCCCAAATAACAGCTGCTCGGCTTCATTCCACTCTCCCTGAATAACAGCATTTCGGAAAGCTGCAACCGCCGGGCTTTCAAGATCATAGCCACTTTCATTACTTAGAGTACCAGCCGCCCCATTATATCCCAAGTCGGTCAGTGCCTGTATTAATATCCGGGTCACTTCTTCTCGATCATGTCCAAAATATGTTGGCATGGACTTGCCATCTTGATGCCCATTTGTATTCGAGGATCCATTCATAGCTATTGGAGATTTTTGTGTACCATTTGTCGAGCTCGAAAGGGCAGTCTTATGGAGGTTGAATGCACCAGATCCATTTGGGAATGGCCTTGATGTACCGTTCGAATTGCTCGTTTCTCCTTCGGGTCGCATTCTAGAGTCCTGGCGTCTGCGCTTTCTTCGTGATTCGTTTCCAATCGACCTGGAGTTAACAGAGTCTTGTAGATGTGCCTCGACGTCTGACTGCTCCTCGCCACTCCCTGGAGATCTGCTTCGACGTCTCCGACCGAGAACCTGATTCCAAGGGCCTGTCCCAGGCCTGGCTGGTTCCTGCTGTAATGCCTGCTGGTGGGACCAGGAGCTTATTGTTGGTGAATGTGGTCGAGTCTCTCGGTTTGTGCTTGAGGTAGTTGTGCTGGTAGGTAAAGAGGGGTGCGTGGTGGATGGGTCGTCGGGGATGGATAGGGATATATTGGGAATTTGGGAGCTGTCGTCGGCCAGGACGACGGCTGCGGAGGTGCCGCCTGGTTACAAGAGAATCTCGAGGGAAAATGTGCGACTGAGAGGGCCAGAACTCGTTGTTGGTAGGTGTTTGGCTGTGAAGGTAGATGCTTGCTGTCGCTATCGCCAAATCAAGCTTTGGATGCTACGACATTCCAGCAAAGGAAGCGCGATTTGGATTAGATTAGTCAAAAGGAGCAGAGTGCTTCGTGTAGATCAAGTTGTAGAAATTGGAAGGCCGCACAGTAGCAAATATCATTCTAGGAAGTGGTGGTGTTGCTCCTAGGGATGTTGTCCGGTACCTTTTGTGCCTCTACCTAAGGACGGATGACAGAGGGACTAGTAGGGTGCCTGTAAATACCTATGCTGTAATCACCGAAGCTTGGATCTCAGTCAGGCCGCTAGGCTTAAAACCTGCGGACATGGACAACTGACTTCCTAGGCTTTCCTAGCGCCTCTAGCCACGAGGGAGAGATACGAGATGTACCTGAGTTGACAGAGTAAATAAGAAACAAGCAAAATAAACAGACTTATTATCCATCTGATACCCACTCATCATCATGCACGAGGCAGATGCATCATCTCCTGCTTTCTGCGCTATCTAATCCGTACCTCAAGCCTCAAGGTGCTATTTATCACCCTGCGGTGTACGGGAGACTTGAGGAAAATACCGTGCCGACACCAATTGCGTAAGGCGCTTCTCTATCAAATATCCAGATGTGATCACAGTACTATCCTCACAACAATGCAAGCGACCCATAGCTTCAAATTAGCTTCCAGTACGGTAGGCAGTAAATTGAAGGAGTGAATGAACGTACCTTTAGGACTGCGACCGCGATTAAGAGGAAGAAATTCGCTCTACGACCTCGTTCAGCAACGGAACATTGATCAGTTGTCGTTGAGAGCTGCACAAGTTGCTGAAGAACACCCTGACGTTGCCATTAACGTCCCGCTTCCTTCCTCACCAGGAAAGCTACCAACAACCGCCCCTCCATCTCCAGCTCCATCTCTATCACCAACCAGACCCTACACGCCTTCTAAGCTATTGCCGAAGCTGCTCAGCATGCCTCCAGTAAGCTCCTGAAGCTTAGTACACGCTCTCAGTCGCTGACTTTGACAATTGCAGAAGAACCAGAAGAATCAGAAGGAGAAGGTCGTGGACGAGGATGGAGAAGAGCAATATGGTAAGGTGAAAGATAACCCCCCAATTGACTGTTCAAGCTAAGTCATTGTGCAGGCTCAATCTACTCAGTCTCTGGGTTTGTTCCCCCTTCTTTGCCTGCAGCTTATATACAAGACTGACGTCGGGCAGACCCGTCGTGGTAGCTGAGAACATGATCGGCGTAGCCATGTACGAGTTGGTCCGCGTAGGACACGGCAACCTTGTCGGTGAAGTCATTAGAATTGAGGCCGATAGAGCTACAATCCAGGTCTACGAGGAAACTGGTATGGAATTGCAAATGTTGTCCCGAGAGTATACTGATTTGGTAACACAGCTGGTGTCACTGTTGGCGACCCCGTTTTGCGAACCGGAAAGCCTCTCTCAGTCGAACTCGGCCCTGGTCTGATGGAAACCATTTACGATGGTATTCAGAGACCTCTCAAGGCCATCGCCGAAGTATCAGATAGTATTTATATCCCTCGAGGTATTGCTGCCCCAGCCTTAGACAGGACGAAGAAATGGGACTTCAAGCCCCTCATGAAGGTTGGAGACCATATCACAGGTGGCGACATCTTTGGTACCGTCTACGAGAACTCTTTACTGGATGACCACAAGATCTTGCTGCCTCCACGAGCAAAGGGAACAATCACACGAATCGCAGAGAAGGGAAGCTACACGGTGGATGAGAAAATTTTGGAGATTGAGTTCGATGGAAAGAAGTCAGAACATATGATGATGCACACTTGGCCCGTTCGTGTACCTCGCCCGACAACAGAGAAGCTTGCAGCGAACCAGCCCTTTATCGTCGGCCAGCGAGTCTTGGATGCATTGTTCCCTAGTGTCCAGGGAGGTACTGTTGCTATTCCAGGAGCTTTTGGTTGTGGAAAAACAGTCATTAGTCAGTCTGTATCAAAGTTCTCCAACAGCGACATTATCGTCTATGTTGGATGCGGAGAGCGTGGCAACGAGATGGCTGAGGTCTTGATGGATTTCCCTGAACTCTCCATTGATATCGATGGCCGCAAGGAGCCCATTATGAAGCGCACGACACTTATTGCCAACACCTCTAATATGCCTGTCGCTGCCCGTGAAGCGTCTATTTACACTGGTATCACAGTCGCAGAATACTTCCGTGATCAAGGGAAGGACGTGGCTATGATGGCTGATTCGACTTCTCGATGGGCAGAAGCTCTTCGTGAAATTTCCGGTCGTCTGGGTGAAATGCCTGCCGATCAAGGTTTCCCTGCTTATTTGGGTGCTAAGTTGGCCAGTTTCTACGAACGTGCTGGTAAGGTTCAAGCTCTTGGCAGCCCTGAGCGTGAGGGTAGTGTCAGTATCGTAGGAGCAGTCAGTCCCCCTGGAGGTGATTTCTCAGATCCTGTTACTAGTAGTACGCTTGGTATTGTGCAGGTCTTCTGGGGTCTCGACAAGAAGCTCGCTCAGCGTAAACATTTCCCATCTATCAACACTTCCGTCAGCTACAGTAAATACACCAGTGTCCTAGACAAGTACTACGAAAAAGATTACCCAGAATTCCCAAGACTTCGAGACCGTATTAAGGGTCTTTTATCTGACTCGGAAGAATTGGACCAGGTGGTGCAGCTTGTTGGAAAGTCTGCATTATCTGACCCTGATAAGATTACCTTGGATGTTGCTGCCCTGATCAAGGAAGATTTCCTACAACAGAATGGGTACTCCGACTATGATCAATTCTGCCCTATCTGGAAGACCGAGTGGATGATGAAGGCCATGATGGGTTTCCATGATGAGGCTCAGAAGGCCATTGCACAAGGTCAGAGCTGGAACAAAGTCCGAGAAGCTACCAGCGATCTCCAGTCGAAACTCCGAAGTATGAAATTCGAGGTCCCAAGCGAGGGAGAGGATAAGATCGTGAAGAAAGTAAGTCCTAGCCCTAATCAACGCATAAAATACAATGGCATACCTAACATAACTTAGTACGAAAAACTCGTCCAAGAGATGACAGACAAGTTCGCTTCGGTAACAGACGAGTAGGTTGCTAGGTGGGTTGGGTCGAGTCGAGTTTTAGAAGGGAGCGTCGTTACTGCATTGCTTACTTGGAATTGTGACGGATGCTCTATTGATCCATAGAGACGAGGAAATGTAGTATATAACTGTCGAAGCATTGTTTGACTCTTTTCAGCTGTCGTTCTCGATGCATCAACTTACAAACTCAACAGTTCAATTGCACCATCTGCTCATTGAACCACCAGGTCCGTGAGTTCTCTCGGGTCCCAACTTACCTAACAGGACACCGCATACTAGATTACTGATTTTGAGGTAGTCATTGAGACTTGTACTTCAATTCGTAATCGGAAATTCACCAGATCCGCCGTCTTCCATACTTCTCGTTCGGCCAGCGGTATCACTATTAATATGGTGACATACTCGTGTTCATATAGTGCGCTATTCACAGTGCAGGCGTGGGGCATATGCAGCAGAACTCCAAGATGAAGTTTAGTCCACGAGCTTTACCCGGATGTAAAGTGCGGTCACCTGAGAGCGAAGTGGTCCCAATCAAGTGAGTTGCTCAAAAAGTAAAGTGAATTATCCAATTTGAAAGGCGAGGTGAGGTGCCCGGGTTAAGTGAGATGCTGCGTTCGCCTTTAACCTCGTGTAGCCACCTTGGCGGAACATTTCGCGGAACATCTTGTCACTTCTCTAAAAAGCGAGATAGCAGCCTATCTCTGAAGTTACGACTCTTCTTCACTTAGATTGACAGATATTCAGATACATCAACGTGAATGCCACCCCATTGTCATCCAAGCACTCATTTGTCTGACTTATCTTCAGTAACCACAGACATCAATTGAGTTTCAGCAAACTTCCTCGGCCTTATACCGCGATTCCAGAGCGCGTCAATCTCGATAAATGTTCTTCCCTTAGTTTCCGGAACGAAGAAATATATGAAAACAACAGCAAATACAAGAACGCCACCAAACACAAATGCGATCTTGCCTCCGAGATTGCCTTGGTCCGGGTTGATAGCATATGGAAGACAGAAAGCCCAAATACTGCCACTTAATCCATTCATCATTGTGGATAGAGCTTGTGTTGGGGCTCGTAAGCGTGAGGTTGCATTTTCAGCAATGATTGGCCATGCTGCAGATCCAATTGTGGCTTGATAGCACAGAGACCAGACTGCCATAAAGGCAATCTGCCCCCAGATCGCCCCTGGTTTATTGATACAAGCCAGTATTCCGATGATAAGAAGTGTAGCACAAAGGACAGCACATCCGTATAAAGCAGTAGCTCGACGGCCCCATTTCTCAACAAGATACCAGCCGCACAGATTACCGACGACCATCAGTCCAGACAAACCAACGGTGGTGTCGAAGGACTTGGCTGCTGAAAGCCCTCCGAGCTGCATGAAATAGCTCATATATCCAATGACCCAAGATGAACCGCAAGCGTTTTGGATGAAGATGACACCGACGGCAACCAATGTTCGCCTCCAGTTGGCCTTGTTAAAGCATTCGAGATACGAGCCTTGCAGGTTATCTTCTTGCCGAATTCGGTCGAGGGAATCTTGAATCTCCGCCAGGTGGACATCTACATCAAAGTCGGCGTTGTGTAGTCGAATGATATTTTTGCGAGCCTTCTCATGTTTACTGTGGGCGACGAGCCAGTATGGTGATCTGTTAGAAATTCATCAGTTTCACTCACGCTTGGTTCCAAGGAGATGTTTCTGTCCTTACTCTGGGAAGAAAGGCAAGCAGAACAAACCAATAGCAGCGAATCCCCATTGCACAGCAAAAAGTGTCCTGTACGTGGCCTTCCCAGTGTAAAAGCTTGCTTGTCTCTCGACGCCATAGCCAAGGAGCTGACCGAGCACAATGGCAAAGTTCATGCCGGCTGTGAGAGCCCCTCGAATTGGCAACGGAGCAATTTCAGAAGCATAGGAAGGAGCAACAGTGGTGAAGGTACCAAGTGGTATGCCGGTTAGGATCTTTGCGCCGAAAAATTGTGCAGGGGTAGTCGCAAAGTATTGCATAAAAACTCCTCCGACTGTAAAGAGGTAGGAGAACGCGATGCAGATCTGGCGACCCCATTTGTTTGATGCAAATCCAGTTACAAATCCTCCAAGTACCAGGCCTGTTTCGTAATGTTAGAGTCTACATGAGATTGATCTATAAGTCGGTGGTGGACACAGAGGGGCTCCCCAGTGGCCGTTCGCCGTTTTCCTCGAATTGGTAGGTTGACTCACCTCCTAGAGTAGCAGCAGTGAAGCCCAGTTGCCAGCTCGCACTGACAACATAATCTCCACCATATGGGTATCCAAAGTCTTTTCTGAATGCCTCGATACCAATCACAACGCCTCCAGCAAGAGAGTCATATCCGAACATAATGCAGATAAAGAAGGCATATATACCTATTAATGTGAGTTCGTGGAACCCCCTCTTGCCACGAGACTCTACTTACACCATCCAACTCCCTTCCAATTCTCCCTAATTGCCTGCATCTTGGTCTGCTGATGCTGAGTGTTTTCAAAAACGGCAACTTGAGCAGAGGTTATTACGGCGGTGCCCATGTTGGCCTCCTCCATCTGCTGGACACTTGGTCCTTCTTTATCCATTTTGACTGCCGCTTTGGAGAAGAGCTCCCGAAAAGTAAGCGTACAGGCAGTGTTAATATAAATTGGGTATATATAAAGGAGTGGCGTGTAGATTGATCTGGAAACGATGGGATATGTCCTCCTATATGTACACATAAGACGATTCCTTGTACGCCGTCATCTTTTGCGGAGATGGGCTACACTCCACATTCGGAGCGCATCTGGGGAAGCTACAAGGTATGGAGAATGTGCGGAGAATTCTCTTTCAGCTCAATGGATCTTCATGCTCACCAGCGGGGTGGATTGACCCAAATTTGGATGGGTAATGAAAGCATGCGCTGACAACCAGAATCGGAAGTGGGGGAGGCGAGGTGGGCTATTCCCGGAGAATAGGCGGAGAATAGTATCAAAAGGCCTTCTAGTAAGATATCACACTAGTCTGTTCTCATATTCTCACGGTAGTCTTAATGATCATGAGCTTCGAAGCTGTCGAAGCAATTTCCTACGAAGATACTCAAATAACTCAGGAAGGAACCTTGGCCTTTCGCGATGAGCTCCGAGATCCCAGCGCCCGTTCAAATTGAAGCTCTTGTGAAGCATCTCACACTCGAGGAAAAGATATCTTTACTTGCAGGTGCCAGCGTTTGGGACACCGCTAAGGTGGAGAGATTGGGAATTCCCTCTTTGAAAGTGTGACATCACCGGGACTGATATTTCTACCGCTTGGTCATTTCCATTCCACCTTAATCTTTTTTTTCCCTAATGAATCTTCTCTACTAACAATCGTAGGTGACAGATGGTCCAAATGGTGCCAGGGGAAGCACATTTTTTGATGGGACAACAGCGGCGTGTTTCCCAGCATGCGTCTCCATAGCAGCTACCTTCAACAAGGACATCGCGAGAAGGGTTGGCAAGGCGCTTGGCCAAGAATCTTGCACAAAGGGATCATACGTCCTTCTAGGCCCGACAGTCTGCATCCATAGGTCGCCATTAGGCGGACGTAATTTTGAGGCCTTCTCCGAAGACCCCCTTCTTTCGGGTATCTTGGCCTCTCAATATATCATCGGATTGCAAGAAGAACGAGTAGGTGCAACCATAAAGCATTTCCTTGGGAACGAACAAGATACGAGGCGTTTCTCTGTAAATGAGATTATCTCGGAACGTGCTTTGAGGTCTAGTTCTTCTTGATACACCCCGTTGTTGATAAATATTGACGTGAAACAGAGAGATATATCTACGTCCTTTTGAAATTGCTGTCAAAGAGTCAAAACCGTGGTGTTTGATGACCAGCTACCCCAAAATTAATAGTAAGCACGTCGATACAAGCAAGCTCTTCTTGCAGGACATTCTACGAGATCAATGGAAATTTGATGGCTTAGTTATGAGTGATTGGGGAGCTACAACAAGCACTGTTGAGAGCTTAAATGCTGGGTAATTGTATCTACCATCAACCAGGGTTTAAGGGCTAACATTACTGTCCAGTCTTGATCTGGAGATGCCTGGGAAGACTCGATGGCGGTCAGTAGAAGTAGTCCAAAAAGCTGTTGCGGCCGGCGAAGTCACCGAAAGAACCATTGACGACCGGACGCTCGCCGTACTCAAACTTCTTGAGAAGACGGGTAAATTTGAAGATCGCACGGAGACTCCAGCAGAGGTGGCCGTTGATCTTCCCGAGCATAGAAACTTAATTAGAGAAGCTGGAGCCGAAGGTATCGTGCTGCTAAAAAACCACAACCGCGTCTTACCCATCAAAGAGACACAATGCCGTGAAATAGCTTTACTTGGCCCTCTTGTAAAGTATGCGGCGGCGCACGGCGGCGGGAGTGCATCCCTCAATGCTCACTACAAAGTGTCTCCTTACGATGCTTTTGCTTCTAGATTGGGAAAGAATATCAAGCTCACTTATTCGAAAGGTAGGACTATGCATACACATGACTTACAAGAGACAATGATATTAACAAGTTTGCAGGGGCACATATCTTTCGAGTCTATCCTGACATGGAAGACGGCACTACAGATCTCAATGGTCAACCGGGCTTTACCGCTCAGTACTGGTATAATGAGACATTTGAAGGAAGCCCTTTTCACACCGCCAATTTTCCACGTGGTGCTTGGTAAGTCCCAAGTTCTCGGGGTAAATCTATCTAGATCATGTCTGGGTGACTCCTAATATCTAACAGAACAAGTAAACTGACTCCGAGTTTCTGACCAAAGCACAACCCTTATGGACACGAAAGTTGAAGGCAAGAAAGCAGTTCGCTTCTCTACTATCTACAATCCTGCAGAATCAGGTAACCACTACCTCAGTTACTCAACTATGGGCCCTTCAAAGTTATACATCAACGGCTGGCTGCATGCTGAACAGAAAAGTCCAACCAAGGACTCAATGACTTTCCTACTAGGAGTTCAAGAGGAAGCGCGCTTCCAATTTGCATTTATGGTTGGCCAGTCGTATTCTATTCAAATTGAGACAATAGCACCTGCTGAGCAGAATGGCGAACTTTACCTCATGGATGGTCACATTGCAGTGCATCTTGGCTTCATATCTCAAGGCGACATGGAGAAAGATGTCCTTGCTGAAGCAGTTTCTCTAGCCACGAGCGCAGAGTACGCGATAGTGTTTGTAGGGAATAATACGCAATGGGAGACTGAGGGTCAGGACATGGAAGATATGAACCTCCCCGCCGATGGTTCACAGGATCTCTTGATCTCAGCAGTGGCAAACGTCAACCCAAATACAATCGTTGTGAACACGACAGGTGTTGCTATAACAACTCCCTGGCTCTCCGAGATCCCAGCATTTATTCAGGCTTGGTATGCTGGACAAGAGACAGGCAATGCCATTCTCGACGTCTTACTAGGGATAGTCAATCCCTCCGGAAAATTGCCAATATCTTGGCCCCGCAAGTACGAAGACACTGCTGTATATGGCAATTTTGGGCTCGATGCATACGATTCGCGACAAGTAGACTATGTTGAAGATGTTTATGTTGGATATCGTCACTTCGATAGAGCTTATGGTACAGAGAAAGAGGCACTTTTTCCTTTTGGATTTGGGCTCAGCTATTCAACATTCGAAATATCCATGGCCACATTGAAGGGCAGAATTACTCCTGGAGATGATGATGGTGTGACTGTGATAGCTCAGTTGAGAAATACAAGTTCGGTGGCAGGTGCTGAGGTTGTACAGGCCTATATGATACCACCCCTATCAGCATCGGCTGAACGTCCAATGAAAAGCATGGTGGGCTTTGCAAAGGTATTCTTAGAGCCAATGGAACATAAGGAGTTCCAAATTTCTTTCAGGCGAGATGGTGCTGCATTCTGGGATGAATCTAGAGGAGATTGGGCCGTTGATAGTGGCAACTACTGGGTGTGGTTAAGCACGAGCTCGAGTCCGGTTGACTTGAAGATACAACTAGAACTAAAAGTATATAAGGCCTTTTCGTTTGGTCCCTAGGCTAGAAATAATACGAAACTTCATCAAGCACTGTATTAATTGTTAGATAGTTTCATATGGGGCAAATAAGGCTCTACTGCGACGAAAGAGATTACCGTGCGAATTAGTTTATAGGGGATTATTTTGATTGGGACAGCTGAGTTACCCAAGTCAAGTGAGCTACTCAAATCAATTGAATTACAGTAGGTGGACAAAAGTCTGTTATATACCCCTATTTTACACTAAAACTTATACCTAATACTTCAAAGGTTTATAATAAAGAAGGGATAATTAATTAAAGTCTTTATACTAGACTTATTTATTTGATAGTTAAATATATTTTTCTATCTCTATAATAAAATTATAGGTAACTAGGATTAATTAATAGAGATTAGAATTAAGAGGAGTATAGAATTTACTAGTTTTACACTAAAATTTACTTAAAAATTTACTACCTTAAATTATTTACTATTTCCTATAGTAACTATTAGTTATAATTAAAATCTAATATAGAAAAGTCTACTTTAAATACTAAAAATACTTACTAGTTAAATTTTTTAGATATACTTATAGCCTAATTTAAAGTTATATAAGTAGATGTACTAGGAGTGTTTTAGTATAAAATAGGGGTATACCACAGACTTTTGTCCACCCACTGTACTCAGGTCTATCCCTTATCTTTGGATACAGTGACTGACATATTAAACCTCTGCTCTTTTTGGCGCTTAGACCAAACCTAGGGGAAAAAATTAATTAATTAGACATTTAGATTTCTTACCACTTTATCATCTATATTATCTTTTCCACGAAAGTAAGCCTGTAAAAAGGAAAATATAAGTAAGAGGAGTAATTTGATTGATTTTTAAAGCTAGCTAGTGTAAATGTAATAGAGAAATAAGAGGTATAGTGTTTTTTATAAATAATTGTTTTTTATTACTAAGCCCTTTTTAAAACTTCGAATAAAACTTTATATCCCCTTAATATAATAGATTCTATACCTTATTTTTACTTTTTTCTTAGGTAGTATTAGTAAATATACTATAGATATACTATTTCTAAAATCTAGGCCTTATTCCTGTAGTTGTAGAATAGTTATTTAGAAGATAGTATTAATTAATTAATTATATTTTCTAGCTTAGCCTAAGCGCCTAAGAGGGTAGATGTTTATAGTAACCGACTATAATTATCTATATATCTATACCTTACTACCTTACCTAGTAGATTTAAATTAAAATAAAGAGTTAAGTAACTTATCGTAAGCTTTAGTTAAGGTACCTTCTAATACTTATTAGGTCTATTCTAACTTCCTTATATTAGTAAGTTTAGAGTAATTAACTAGTATTTTATATTTTAAGTATTACTAGATATATTTAATTAGGTTTAAATCTAGAGATACTACTAGTTAGTTTATAACTTTTATACCTATCTCTTTAAACTACTTTATAATTATCCTTATAGTATATATTTAAACTTTATCTTATATATAGATTCTATCTAGTCTAAAGTATCTAGGTATTTAATCTTTAATAACTTTAAGGTAGAAATAGGTAGAATACTTATACTTCTTAGACTTAAAGTCCTAGTCTAAAATATATAAGTTAGATCTATTAATTTTATTATCTCCTTCTCCCTAAAAGTAACCCTAGACTATAACGAAAAGAACCTTTCCTTTATTATATATTTTAATTATTTTAGAGTTCTAAAGTACTATACCTTATCTTTACTTATATCCTACTCTACTATATACTTATTACTCTATATCTATACCTTCTACTCCTTATAGCTCTAATATTCTCTAGCTTTATACTATATAAGTTAAGTAATAGTATAAGCTTCTATAAGTACTAGGTATTATTTTATATATTAAGTTATTAAGTTATTTACTTATAGAATATATTTAATAGTTATATATAAATATTAAGACTAGTAACTTTCTTAACTTATATATATATCTCCTTTAAATATAATTATATATATATTAGTAAATATTATTTATTAAAGTTTAAATATTCTTTCTTTTAACCCTAGCTTAATAGAGATACTCCTTTATTATATAATTCCTTAAGGTTAAGTATATCCTTAACTATTAATTTTAGTATATTAAGTACCTCTAAAATCTTACTAAGAGAATATCTAAATAGCTTACCTATAATAATTTAAACTCTTTTATATAGTATAAGTTCCTTCTTCTACTAAATATTCAAAGATATAAGCCTAAGGGTATAATATTATAGTAGTATTATATAGTTTTAAAGAGGTAGTATAAGAAGAAAGATATTATTTATCAGGTTATATACTATAAGTATAGGGTGAAATAGGGTAGGTAGGTAGGGTAGGCACAGCCTAAAGTACACTATAAATATAGAATAGGAGGAGCGTCGAACAGAGTTTAGATAGATAAGTAGGAAGTAATAATATATAGAACTAAAGACTTGAATTCGAAGTTTCGATAAAGTTAAGTTAAGTTATCTATCTACTAGGGAAAGAGCCTTATCTATATACAATAGGCTAGTTATAAAGACTACTATATTTAGTATAGACTAAATCATATAAACTACTAAGTTAGGAAAGCTTTACATTACTTTATAAAATACTAGTATAAAATACTAGTATAAAACACTATATAAAATACTAGTAAGGTAATATAATATATAAAATACTATATATTTTACTTATATAGATTACCTTATTTAGTCTACTTAAATTAGACCTTACTATTCCTACTTAAACTAGTAATCTTTCCTACTGAACTATAAACTAGTTTATAACTAGTAAAATACTAGTTCACTTATCTCCTTCCTTATCCGTTTAATTTAGCTAGTTTAGCCTATAATATAGACTATACCTAATATAGTAATATATAATATATGAATTAAGGTTATATAATTACTATAGCCAAAGTTATAAATGAATATAGTACTTTAGTTATAGAGGACTAGAGACTACTAAAKGTTACTATAATTATAGTATACTTATAGTATATAATTTATTATAGTATAAAATTATACTATAATACAATATACCCTCTTAATAAGTACTATAGATAATTAGAGTATTTAGTACTTATAGTACTATTATAAGACTTATAGTCTTTTTACTCTTTAGGAGATATAGTAGATATTTTAGTACTATATTAGGTCCTAATTATATTAGACCTATATAATCCTTAAAGTCTTTTTATAACTAATAATAGTTAAGCTTATAATATAAGAATTAAAGAGTTTTATAATCTCTTTTATAGTACTTAATAATAAGTTCTTAGTTCTTAATAAAGAAGAACTATAATAAATCTAATAAGGTTATTTAAAAATACTATATATAAGTATATATCTAGAACTTATTTTTATAAAGCTTACTTAAGGTTTATAAAGAACTTATAATTTATATTTACTATTTATTTATAATTCTTATACTTAAATACTAAATAATATATAATACTTAGTTACTCTAAAAACTATTAATCTTATAATAATATGGATTATTTATATAGTTTTCTTCTTATAGCTATAACTCTAATTATATAATTTAGATTATATATATAGCTAGCTTTAATATAAGAAGGAGTATTTTATAAATAAAATACTTAGGAATATATAGATATATACTCCCCTTTACTTAGAGAATTTTATAGTTAAAAGGTTAAAGCCTTTATATAAGTAAGTATATTTTAAATATTTTATATAGTTAATAATATAACTTATATACTTCCTATAGAGTTCTTTCTATAAAGTTCTTTAAGTAGAAATTAAAGAAAGAAAAGAAATATATATATTACTAAGTATAAGTAATAATTTAAATACTATATATAACTGTCGGTATAATCACTTATACTAGTATATAGGGTTATCGATCCTTGTCAACTAACCCACTATGTTCTACTAGTGGTTCTCACTTAGTTTAGACGTATATAGGTCTATTAACGTTAGATTCAATTAGTTTCTAATATCTAATAACTAAGAGAGTGGTTCTTATAGTCGAAACTAACTATCGGGCTAATCCCGAATAGGCTTGGTTTAGTATAGGCCACTAGCTTCTAATTAGCTAGAGCGATATAGTTCAATATATAAAATAACTAATAAATGAAATACTAGATATTAATATTATAATACTAGGCTAACTTTAAAATCATTAACCTAGCGGGTTATATTTAATTATAGATTAAAACTAGTATTAATATCGGTCCGCTAGTCTACTCTCTATCCTATATCCCTACCTATCAATCCTCCTTCTATTCCTTCTCTATATCCCTATTCCTATTACCCTGTTTAACCTATTCGATCTCTTCTAGGTTTACTTAGTTCGTGTTAACGAGGTATTAGAGGGTATTATAAGTCTTACTCTTTATTATAGTATCGGTAGGGTTAGTTTTACTAGTAATCTATTTAATCTCTACTATCTCCCTTCTCTTATATACCTAGTATAGGTATATAATATTGATTATTAAATATTTCTCCTATATAGTACTAAGTTTAACTAGGTAGTTGTAGAGTAATCTAGAGTCTATGTATATAATTAATAGGATTACTATTAATAGTACTTTATTAAGGGTCGACTTAATAGCGGCTATAATATTAAACTTATATACTAGTCTATATAGCTCTACTACTAGAATACTTCTTGTAACTCTCCTATACTTAGTTAACGACTAGTAGAGGATATTCACCTTATTAGTAGTATCTATAAGTATAATAATATATCTAATCTATAACAATAGATCTACTAGGTTTATAAAGGAAGTATCTATAAAAGTAATTAATTATAAAGATTTTAAATCAAGTTTTATAAATTTAAGACCTCTAGTTAGGTTATTAATCTACTATTATAAATATTAGTTTAGAGCTTTTATATTAGTTTCCTTAGGGTTAGATACCTAGGTAATAAATAATAAGTTGAAAGTAGCTTCTAGTTAATATATAGAGGTAATATAGACTCTGTAGACTCTCTAGGCTATATATTGATCCTTAGGTATTAGGGCCTAGTATATTATACCTCTTAAACTTATTAATATAGTAGCTTTAGTAACTTTGATAATACTAAGGTTCTAGTACTACTATTACTATATAAGGGTGATTCTATCTAGTACTATATAAATAGTTCTACTATTAAACTTAAGAGGGTTGTCTAGGGTTAGTTCTTTATATTCCTTAACTAGGAACTTAGCTTTATAGAGTTCTTCTTCCTCTAGTATAGTAAACTCCCTATCTCCTAGAAACAATATATTATTAATTTATAAGCCAACGATCCTAACTAGTAGTATAGAGGTACTATAGAGTAGATATAGGTTATATAAGGACTATTCTATACTTATTTTAGTAATATAGTAGGAGTGATATATCCTATACTAATAGTTCCTAGCTTCTAGAACTCTATATAATAGTCTTATAACTTTTAGAATATAATCCTTAGTAATTCTAAGTTTGATTTATAACTCTAATAGTAGGTATATATAGAACTTATAAACTAGTATAGTTATTACCTATATATAGGTCTATAAGATATTATATAGGTATAAATAGGTATATTTATTCCCTAGGAGAGCTATAAGGTATAAAAGTATCTATTAATTAACCTATTATATTATTAGTAATTCTATTAAAATAGACTATTTCTCTATATTATTATATACTTAAATAATTAAATATAATTTATTAAATACTTAGGGAGTACCTAGGTACTTAACTTTATTAATAAAACAAGAGTTAAAAAGGTATATATCTAGAGGAATATCCTTCTATTTAATAATTTTAAAGACTCCTTTTTCTAGAAGTCTAGTAATCTCTTTCCTCTATAATATAGTAAATTATAGCTTTTATAGGTTACTATCGTCTTAAATAAATATAGAAATATTTACTATAGCTATTAGTAATAGATACTTCTGTAAGTAACTATAGCCTTATTATAGTAGTTATTCTTAATTTCCCCTACTAGATAGATTAAATAAGCCTAGGTTACTTAGTTATACTATTAGGGTAATTTCATTTTATATAATTTTATTTAAGCTATTTCTATTTAAGTTATTTCTACTAGAGGTATTTTCTTTTAAGGTATTTTAATTTAAGGTATTTTCCTTTAAGGTATTTTAGTTTAAGGTATTTTTATTAACTAAAGGTATTTTATCTAAGGTATTTCTACTATTTAGAGGTATTTCTTTAGAGGTATCCTAGAGCTCTTCTAGCTAGTAATATAACTTTACTATTATTAAATAGAATAATATTAGTCTATATAGTAACTAGAGTATATATATTTCTCTTTTAATAATAAGTAATATATATAGCCCTTCCTAGCTTCTAGCTTAACCTATATTCCCTTCTCTCTAGACTATAATAGGTAAGTTTAATAGTAGGTTATAGATAATAGTTATCTATAACCTATTATATATATTTAGTATATCTACTACTTATTTTTCTACTTAGAGCTTCTAGACTTTACTTATAGTCTTCTTAATTACTACTATATACTAGGTAATAGTAGAGGAGGGTATATCTAATTCCGATATTTATAGGTAGGCTCTAAAGACTAGAAGTATTAGAACTAACCTATCTAGGCCTATAGAATTATTAATTACTTTAAATACTATCTATAGTACTATAGTCTTATTAAGGTTAGGTAATTTAGAAGAAATAATCTAGTAGGTATATCTAATTAGGTTATAATATCTCTCGACTATACTAATAGAGTTATATACTTCTATAGGTATCCCTTTTATATCTATATCTATTATAATTATATATTACCTAAATTCCTAACTTATAAAGTTCTTACTAGTATTATAAATAATAATATTTAATAGTCTAAAATATATATTAATCTAGTAGCTTCTTAAGATATCCTATATATATTTTATACTAATATTTTATAGTTATCTACCTACTTAAAAGTATATTCCTTTATTAATAATATATAGTACTAGGTTACTATTAATATATATAATATTAATAATAATTATATAGTTAAAATTAATATTATCTTAAAGGGTAAAATAGAATCTATCTAGTAATTTCCTATACTTCTAGTAATAATAGTAGAACTTAGTAAGGTATTCTAGAGCCTTCTTTTTAATATTATAGCTAGTATATTTAAGTAATCTCTAGAGTTAATTAATAACTAGATACCTAAATCTATAGTAGAGTTGTTTTAATTTATTAATAGTTAAATAGTATAGATTCTAGTCTAGGGATTTAATAATAAAAGATTAAAGTACTAGGGGAGGTTACTATAAGAGAAATAAGTACCTATAGTACCTTACTACTAGTATTAATACCTTACTACTAACTAATAGATTATTAAGGTTATTATAATAGACTTATAATTTATCTATATCTATAAGGTAAAGTAGAAATAGGATATTAGCTTTAATAATATAGAATTTAACCTTATCAACTAGTATTATCAACTATATAGATCTAATAGATAAGGTTAATCTAATTCTAAATTATATATTTACTTAGCCTTTAGTAGAGATATCTAGTTTAATAGTTCTATTAAGTACCTAGAGGGTATAGAACTATCTATATCTATCTATTAATTATTCTAAGACTCTTATATTAATTATAATACCTATAAACAATATAGAGGTATATCTAGAGGTACTTAATTTATATATAAAAGGATTATTATCTTTATTCCTCTAGGTAACCTTAGGAAATAGTTTTTTCTTACTACTTACTTAATTTCCCCTATTAGGTAGGTTAAATTGATTTCCTAGGGTAGCCTAAAGAAATAAATTAAGTCTAGTAGAATAGAGAAAGGCTTTATCTACTAGAATTAAAGTAGTTAATACTATATCTTCTAGTTTAAGATCATTAATTATAATATAGTATAAGTTTATAAAGTAGGTACCTAGGGAGGTACTAGGTTTATTATTATAGTCTATTTTAATATTAAGGTTACTAGTACTAACCTTAGGCTCTTCTTCTTCTTCTATATCTCCCTTAAATTTAATAAGATATTAGTAGAATATCTACTATAACTATAGTAGCTTTTCCTGTTCCTACTTACCTCTAGTCTTATCTCTTTCTTCTATAGGGTATTTCTAAGAATAATAGCTTTCCTTACTATAGATAAAGTATTTCTATATTTACCTAGGCTACCTATAACTAGTTCCTTTATAACTATTATAGGCCTAGTTAATATAACTATTACTTTAGTAGTACTAGTAGTCTATAAAGAAAGTACTAGTAGATATTAATTACTCTTTTTTATATATAATAATAGATGATTTTAGCTTATTTAGTAAACCTCTAATAGATATTAGTAGGTCGGAGGTAATATTTCGATAAGCTAGTATCCCCTAGTATACTATAATAAGCTTATTATAAAAGAAGCTATTACTATATAGATTTATTTATAGTCTATATTATAAGCTCTAGAGCTTATTAACTAGGAGTTATAGAGCTTCTTTTACTAACTTTCTAATATTCTCCTATATAATTATATAGAGTAAGATTAAGTTCTAAATATTAAGGTTCTTCTTATAGTAACTAAGGCCTTTAAAGAAATTATAGTAATAACTATAAATAAACTTAATTAACTTTTTACTAAGTTTATAATTATAGTAGTTACTATAGGCTAGGCCCTTTAATATAGTAGGAAATACTAGCTTATATCCCTCTAGTAGTAAACTAGCTCTTATATAGATATTATAGAAAATTATTAGCTTAAAGTTAAAACTATTATTACTACTACTATACTTCTAATTATCTATATATAGCTTTACTACTATTACTAGCTCCCTTATATATATCTATAGATATACTAATAGGCTCCTTATATTCTGGTAGTCTTAAGAGGGTATTATCTACTTATAGGGAGGAGGGGGAGGGTAGATAGGAGTTAGTTCTAGATGTTTATTATAGACTAGGTATTCTATATATAATATCTCGGAGGGGGTTGGTTTCTTATTAGTAAGTATAAATAGATAGTTTTTAATAACTCTAGGTTATACCGGTCTATATAGTTTACTAATGGTTTATAAGTAGTACTTAGGGTAGAGGTACTCGAGGTATACCTAGTAGTTTAATCTCTATATTCTTATCTTACTAATATTCTTATAGATAATCTTAATTTCCTTGTCGGTCTATTTATATAGTTCTTCTTCTCCTAATATAGTAAGGAGGGTATCTATAATTATAATAGTCTTTCTATTAGTTTTTCTATACTATAGTATATAGACTCTATAGGTATATAATTACTTCTTTAGTATACCTAATTACCTAGGGGGAATATTCTTAAATATAGCCCCTATCTATCCTTTAAATTCTACTTAGAAGATATCCTAAAGGTTGTTGTTAAAGAGGTCGTTAAGCTTATAGGAGTAGACCTTTATAGCTATATACTCCTAAAAATCTTCCGGCTTTATCTCCTTATTCTCTAGGTTAATTCTATAATCCTATTATCTAATCTTCTCCTTCTATTTACTTACTTTATTTACTATTATTCATAGAGGTAGGGTAATTAGTATTTAGTATATTTTAAGGTTATTACTATCTTTTAAAAGGTTAGGTAACTTCCTAATCTATATATCTACTAATTAATATTAGTATAATTACTTATACTAGTATATAGGGTTATCGATCCTTGTTAACTAACCTACTATGTTCTACTAGTAGTTCTTACTTAGTTTAGATGTATATAGGTCTATTGACGTTGGATTCGATTAGTTTCTAATATCTAATAACTAAGAGAGTGGTTCTTGTAGTCGAAACTAACTATCGGGCTAATCCTGAATAGGCTTGGTTCGGTATAGGCCGCTGGCTTCTGATTGGCTAGGGCGACGTGGTTCAATATATAAAATAACTAATGAATGAAATACTAGATATTGACGTTACAATAATAACTTTTATTATAGGGACCTATAATAGTTCTTTAAAATATATAAAACTTATTATTAGACTAGGGATTTATAGTTTATTCTTAATAGGAATTAATTATCTAAATAAATCTTAGATACTTCTTATAATAATTCTTTAATATAGAATTTTTATTAGACTAGTTATATATTTAGTCTATTCTTAATAAGGACCTATAATAGTTCTTTAAAATAGATAGAACTTATTACTAGACTAGGGATTTATAGTCTATTCTTAATAGGAATTAAACTTAGTATAATACTAATAGTTTTTAGTTCTTTAAAGAACTTATTTAAACTAAGAGAGAAGTAAGTTTAAATATAATAAATAGTTTTATTTTATAAAAGGATAACTAGTAACCTATATARTAGTTTTTATTTTATATAACCTTCTATAATTTTATAGACTTCTCTAAGGTTATTTTCTTAGATTCTCTAACCCTTAGATAATTATAATCTATAGAGACCTTTTAAATACTTAATAATACTAAGTATTTTATAGCTCTTCTTTTAATAAAAGATAATCTACCCTTTATATATATATAAGACTATTTCAAGCTAATAAGAGTAGTAGAGTTATAAATATAAGATATTTAATTATCTATTATATACTCTAATAGGAATTATACTTATAGTATTTTAATAAGATACCTATTAAACCCTTCCTTATAATAAGTATATAAGGGAACTTAATTTTTATCTTTAGTTCTTAAGAATATAATATAAATAAGAGTTTAATTTATATTCTTTATTCTTTAATAATTATAAGAATAACCTTTATATAAAGTAAGAGGATTTATACTACTTATAAATATAGTAGTAACCTTATAAAAAGGATTTAAATAATAATAGACTTTTAATAAGTACTAATTACTTAGTATTCCTTATCTATAAAAATAGATAACCTCTATATAAGAGGATTTTCTATTACTTATAAAAGTAATAACCTTATAAAAGGATTTAAATAGTAATAGATCTTTAATAAATACTAATTACTTTATATTCCCCTTATCTATAAAATAGATAACCTCTATAAAATAAAGGTTTTAAATTCCTTTATATTACCTTCTCTTAATAGAAGGACCTAACTAAATAAATAGTAGGATTTAAGTAGCTTCCTAACTACTTTTACTTAATATTCCTTTATATAAAGTACTAGTAAAGCTTTTCTTATAGTAATTCTAATTAAGTATAAATATATAAATAATAATATACTAATACTTCTTAAATAGAAGCTTTATATAGTACTTATATTACTTAGAAAATTACTATAATATAGACTAAATAGAGAGTTATAAAGTAGATATACCTCTTTATAATAGTATACTCCTTAGTTAAGAATAAGGCTATACTTATATACTAAAGCTTAAGGATAGATACCTTTATATATAATTAAGACTATAATACTTACTATAGGTAGTAGAAATACTCTATTATAGCTACTAAAGTTTATATACTATATAAAAATAGTATACTAGTAAATAGTTATATAAATAAACTAAATACTACTACCTTTATACTTAGTAGAGTCTAGTTATAGGGACTTAGGCCGAAGGGCTTTTATACTCTCTAAGTAATAGGGCGATAGGGGGGGGTAGGAATACCTAAGAGACTAATATAGCCTCTATATATTATTGTCTTTTCCGAGTTACTAAATTAATAGTACCTAGGCTTATAACCTATTAGGTTATATACTATAAGTATAGGGTAAAATAGGGTAGGTAGGTAGGGTAGGCACAGCCTAAAGTACACTATAAATATAGAATAGGAGGAGTGTCGAATAGAGTTTAGATAGATAAGTAGGAAGTAATAATATATAGAACTAAAGACTTGAATTCGAAGTTTCGATAAAGTTAAGTTAAGTTATCTATCTACTAGGGAAAGAGCCTTATCTATATACAATAGGCTAGTYATAAAGACTACTATATTTAGTATAGACTAAATCATATAAACTACTAAGTTAGGAAAGCTTTACATTACTTTATAAAATACTAGTATAAAATACTAGTATAAAATACTAGTATAAAATACTAGTATAAAATACTAGTATAAAATACTAGTATAAAATACTAGTATA